>CM065379.1:15245000-15582500 GCA_033060915.1 Euryodendron excelsum | reverse complement strand
ATGGATACTTAAAACAAAGCCCTAACTTCCAAGGGAGAGATAAGAAAATTCGAGAAAATCCGAACTACAACAGAGAGTTTCGCAAGATCGAGAGAGAAAATTTGAGAAGACGACGTAAGAAAAACTCAAAGAACGACGTAAGAAAAACTCGAAGAACTGAGGTGTGAGCTGCTGTGAATGAAAAAAGGCGAGGGAATGTCGATTGAAATATAAACCTAATAGCGCTAATTGAAATAGTGTTTTCAGAGAAAATGAAAAAGCGTTTTCACTGAAAACACCTTTTGGATTAGCGTTTTTAATGTGCAAGTATATGGCGGTATAAATACGAAGAAAACACTTTTTCGATTAGCATTTTCACTAAAAACGTTTTTCGAAAAAGCACTGAACTCGACCTCCTGAATTAAGTTTAAACCGCCTCCAGTTCCGGAATAAAGACTAAATAAAAGCTTTGTCATGGAAATTAGCCCTGGATAATTACTCGTCAGGAGTAGGGCGGCCAACTATCTGTGCAACAGCAGCAGCATCAAATTATCCAATCATATTAAACGTAGGAAAATGGATATTATGAGGTACGGTGTAGTAGTGTGCCCATCCAGTTATCTAAATTTTTTATAAAAAAAATAGTTAATTACAAACATATCTGTTAAAATATGACTTAGTATCACTGTAATCTTAAATTCTAAAATATAATAAGTTGACCTTCTGAACTATTAATTTATATCAATTAACTTATTTTGTTAGTAATATAGTAGCAACCAATTAAGAAAGTAAATGAAAAATTATCATATAACTTATACATATTTACAAAAATTTGTTTTATACCTAAATTATATTATTTTTTTGTAATAATTGTCTAATAACTGAAATATTTTTTTGTATCATCCCTCTATTTACATGTCATTTTAAGGGACATTTCAATAATTAGGAAATTAATAAAATAAAAGAAGATCAATTTAGGTATAAAACTATACTTTTGTGAAAATATACAAGTTGAATAACAAATTTTCATTCATTTTCTTAATAGATTGTTAATAATTAATACAAATTGATAGTTTAAGAGGGTAACTTATTATATTTTAAAATTTAGGGGTATAGTGATGCTGAGTCGTAATTCAAGAAATGTATTTAAAATTAACCCAAAAAATATAAAAAAAATAAAAGTAACACAAAAAATGGGTAATTACACTTCACTCCTTGTGATATGAGCTAAAATAAAATGACTCTCTATGATTTAAAAGTAAACACATGACCTCTTGTAGTTTAGATTTATCTACAAAATTGATAGAATTCGTTAAATTTAACGAAAATTTTATCATGGGGGTATATTTATTATTTTATCTCTACAAATTAGAATAACAAAAGACGATTTGGCCCTTTTATGTCAAAATAAAGGATTATCTTTCTAGTAATTTTTTTTTGTTATTTTACCAAATTGTCTTTTTAATGCTATAATTTAGAGATGTAAAATGACTAAAATACTTCTATGACATAATTTTTGTTATATCTAACAGTTTTTATATATTTTGTAAATAAATTCAAATTATAGAGATCATATATTCACTTTTAAATTATAGAGGGTTACTAATTTTTGTTTAAATCATAATAAGGTAAAATATAATTACCAAAAAAAAAAAAAAAAAACCAGGAAAATGATCCGCTGTGGTGACTACCAAAACAAAACAAAAAGGTACCCGTTTGCATTCAAAACATCATTAACGTCTACAATTAACCACAACCTTATAGATTAAAGATGCTCATGTCTACCCTAGACCAATCGTAGACTAAATCATAGACTAACATATACATACATTTTTTTTTTTTTTTTTTGCTACACTGAAAGGCTAAAGTCATGAGAAAAGAGGATAATGAAATAAACCCGTGACCTCAATTATGGGTGGAAACACCATTACTACTTAACAAACCCCTCTCTTCCAACTAATACATCATTAGCACCATTATATTTGCTTTCAAGGACGGATCTACTTTGATGGGATTCTATTTAGGCTCTATTAATTTTGACTAGTTATGATAAGAAATGATATATTGCCCTCTTAAAATTTTAAAAATTTTCTTTTGACCTTTCAAAATTTAATAATTTTTACTTTAAAGCCCCACAAAATTCAAAAAGTTTACCTTAAGTTTTCAAAATTTAGGAGAATTTTTATCTTAATCTCTTAACAAAATTTAAAAAAATTTACGTTAGCCTTCCATAGTCCTCTCTCAATATAATTTCTAATTCCTTGCTTGTTTGCTTTGTGCCAAAGTTTTATAAAAAATTCTGCCATCCATTTCGAAAATGTTGTTTGAACTGGTTAGTGATGTGTGAAAAAGCTGAACTGGAGGTCGGCTCAAACAGGACCACTCGGCATTGTCCGAGTGAAAATAGTCGGCAACATCCAGCCCAACAAATTTAGTTCAAGGCAAAAACTCATAGGGAGTAGGTACTTGGAATTCGGCATTCGTTTCTGAGTTTTTTTTGGTATTTGCACTGTATTGGGTAGCCGCGAGTGCAAATTCTCTTTTTTTTTTTTGGTCAAAATAACATTATTTTTAAAAGTATTTCTTATTTAACATTCTCTCAAAAATAATTTTTAAATTAGCATCCCGACACTATCACTAAAAAATTTTTTTTTGTTAGAAAGCAATTATAGTTTGTTAAAATTGACTTTTTACCTCCTAATATATGGATACATATTTTTAAACTTGGTATTTCCTCTTAAGACCAAACCAAGCTTACTATTCCCATAAACAGGTGCTCATTGCTTTGGAAATTAAAATTCAAAAAAATTGTAAAGTCCAATTCAATTTTTTTTAAAAGAAGCTATCATGTAATTTTAAGATGCACCTTTGATAACTAAGAGAACTACCAAAAAAAACCTCTAAAACATTTTAGCCTTAAAGGCTAGTTTTTCTTTCTTATGCTTTTTAGCAATCAAAGAATATCGATTCTAAATTCATCTTGACAAAAACTCATATCAGGATCAGTTTAGTGAACACATGGGCATACACGTTGTAAGTGGATTTTTTGGTAAGGCCTAGCCGATCACTCGAACCAATATCGATAAATTTCCAACCTGCTGTAAAGAGATAAAGGAGTTAGAGTGGGTCGACCCTCTTTGGGCCGATCACACTCTGACAATCAAGTTAGCAATCTTAACCGAAAATAGAATGAGAAATATAGACAGTGAATGCTTAGAAATCAATTGTCCATCCCTTGTTTCTTCAAAATGTTGTGTTTTATCGTGTAGTGTTCTCTGTCGAGTCTATTCATGTAATCATGGCCTACCTCGTAGGCTTATGCTAGTCAAAGTGGGCTGATCGGACAGGAATACACCTTTATCACCATACTTAAGTTCGACTTCGGATGTAAGCAGGGCTGTCACGTGCTATATCTCCTCCGCATTGAATGCGGGTCCGTTTAACATTAAATGCTGACAATAGAGCATTGAATGCTTTGATATCCCTAACTCGAGTGACCCGGTACTTTGGGGCCGGGTAGTCTTTCTATTTGGGCTGACCTGAAGTGTGGCCTGAATTGCCCTGATAAGGTTTGGGCTGTTACTAGCCTGCACGAATCCTCTTAGTATTTATTGGGTCTGCCCTATTGGGCTAGGCTGGCTTTTTTTTACCCACAATTGCCCCCCAGCCCTAGAGTCCTTTGGTAAGGGGCTGGGGCTGATGCACCATAGCCATTTTAGCTGGTAGTTCTAGATTAAGCCCAAGCACCTCAGCAAGGTGCCAAGAAAAGGAGATTGGTGAAGACTGCTGAAAAGGAGGCTGCTCAAGCGAAGAAGGTTGACTTTGCTGTTCCTCCACCTACATCAACAAAAGTTGATCCAAAGGGCAAAGGTAAGGTTGAGGAGCCAACGCCTGAAGAGTTCATGGTTTGGCCAAAGGTTGCTGGTCAGCCCATGAACACCCAAGACTCGATACTCAACTGTCTCGCAGTGGCGGTTGGGGCACTCCAGGCCTTGGTGCCGCCTAAAGATGTCCGGGAGCTGAGCGAGATCGACGATGATGTACCGCTAGTAGGCGTCATTCACGGATCAATAGTGGTAAGAAGTCTTTCCTATCTGTCTTTCTACTTTAAGCTTGCTGCCGAGCTCTCATTTTAACTTTTGCCGTCTTCTGTCCTATGCAGGGGGCGATCCAAAGTTTGGAGGCCTTGCATCAATTTTGCGTTCTGCGAGATTGATATGCCAATATGTTACAGAACCGTGACCGACAAAAGCGTAGGTTCCATACAAGGGATAACGAGGCCAGAGGCTTTCACAAGGTCTTTACAAAGCAGCAGGTCATCCTAGGGGATACACTGGCCTCCCTCAAGTAGAAGGAAAAAGATTTTGACAAAGCTAAGGTTGAGGTTGTCAATCTGAAGACTAGGCTGATTGAAGCTGAAAAGTCGGTATCTGAAGCGAAGGCAGTTTTGGCTGAATCTCAATCAGAGGTGAAGAAGCTGAAGAAGGAGTGCGAGGCTCAGTACACCAAGGGCTTCAATGATACCGGGGATTAGTATGAGATCCAGGTGAAGACCATATTTGAGGGAGCCTTTCAAGACAACTGAACATCGGCTCTGAGGAAGTCGTCGCTGGACAAATCTTCCCTTCTATGGACAGAGATACCTGCTTGGGCTGATGCCGAACTAGAGTCTGAGGATGAAGAGGGCGATGACACCCACGGTAAAGGGGCAAACACTAGCCCTGAACCTGAGGTAGTTGATCTATAATGCGGATACCTGGGCTAACTTGCCAAAGACAAAATCATTTTAGATAAGTTAGGAAAATAAAAGGTCTTCATTCGCTCGCTGAGCTACCGGACTTAGACCAAAAATTGTTTTTAGCGAAGAAAATGAACGTCTTAGTTCGTAAATTGTGGCCTTTTACTAGGCCAAGCTATTAGACTTAGGTCGGGCTGAGTCAAGATACTTATCTTTTTTGATTCCTCAGTTCTTGTGGCTCTTTTGCCGATCTTCTTGACTTAGGTAAGACCAAGGCGGGTCTATGGCCTATGTGTAGCTGACCTGCCCTGTGTTTAGATAGGACCAAGTTGTCTTGTACACTTGGTTTTGGGTGATCTTTATTGGCCGACTTGCCCAACTTAGACAGGACCAAGTTTTTACATTCGGTTTTTATGACCTTCATTGGCCGACCTGGTCATAAATGATCCAGAACTAGGTTTTTACACCTAGTTTTTTGTGACCTTCATTGATCGACCTGCCCAACTTAGACAGGACCAAGTTTTTACACTTGGTTTTTATGACCTTCATTGGCTGACCTAGTCATAAATGATCCAAGACTAGGTTTTTACATCTAATTTTTTATAACCTTCATTGGCTGACCTGCCCAACTTAGACAGGACCAAATTTTTATACTTGATTTTTATGACCTTCATTGGCCAACCTAGTTATAAATGATTCAGGACTAGGTTTTTACACCTGATTTTTTTGTCTTTCTTTAGTAATTTGCAGTTTGGAGTGGCATCAAATTTGTTGAGTAGCTTCCAATTTCATTTGTACAAAGATTACATATTTGTTGAAGGAAGTTGCATCCTTCTCAGAACAAACTATAGGCAGATACATCCTTTGAAGATAAGAAGGGCCTACTGGTAGAATTTTTTGAGATTATTTGCATTCCAAGGTTGGGGTAGTTGTCGCCTTTCTTCGACAGTTTCTAGTTGATATGCCCCCACGCCGACTTGGGACATAATTTTGCAGGGACCTTCCCAGTTAGGGCCTAGCTTCCTATCTATTGGATTTTTTGTTGCCCCCAATACCTTTCTCAATACTAGATCTCAAGGAGCAAAGGATCTCGGTTGTACCCTTTTGTTGTAAGATTGGCTCAGCTGTTGATGATATCCAGTAAGCTTGATTAGGGTAGCCGCATGCCTTTCTTCAACAAGGTCCATGTCCTTTGCCAGAGTTTGCCCGTTGCACTATGGATAAGCTGGCGTTGAATAATAATTTATGATGCCTAGCTCATCATAGAATTCTCTAAACTTGCTGTCATCGAACTGCATACCGTAATCTGATACTAGTGCGCGGGGTATGCCAAATCGTGTAATGATACTCTTCCAAGCAAATCTTTTCGGGTCCGACTCCTTGATTGTCGAAAGTGGCTCTGCCGAGGTCATCATGTTGTGTATTGAGAATCAGGGTTGGATTGGTTTCCTATAGAAGTTCAACAAAAAATTCAAAAATAAAGTTAGCCAATACCTAGCCTTTAACTGCCGTTCGTGGTTGGAACTTGATGTCAAATTCTCCCAGCTCAACGGCCCATTTGGCAACATGATGGTGTGGGCCCAAAAGTAGTGCACCAATTTACGCGATGCCACTATCAATGCAAGGGCTAGTTTTTCTAACTGTAGATATCTGCTTTCTGCCCCTAAGAAAGTTTTGCTAATATAGTAGACCGACTCCTGTTGTCGATCTTGCTGTCGAAATAGCACGGCACTGACCGCATGCTCCGACACTGTGAGGTAAAGGAGGAGCTCTTCATGCTTTTCTTGCACATGCCATAAGGAAGCACTTCTTGGGAGTGACTTGGTCCTCTTTTGTCTTTTGCACCCCCTCTGGGGAGGGAAATCGAATTAATTGATGGTAGGAGAATGGGATAGCCTTCATGAGGTGCAACCATGTTCGGCCCATGATTGCATTATATGGGGATGGTACATTGACCACTAGGAATTCTGTCTACAGAGTAATCCCTCCCGCCATTACAGGGATAGTTACCTTTCCAAGTGGCCAAACTAGGTCAGAGCTAAACCCGATCAATGGATTGAACGAGGGCTGGAGGTCGGCATCCTTCAGCTCTAGCTTCTTGAATAGGTTGTAGTACATAACCTCGAAGGAGCTCCCCTAGTCAACAAGTAACCTCTTGACGTCACAACTTGCCATGCGTAGAGTCACTACCAGTGCGCCATTGTGGGGAGTTTGAACTCCCACGAGATCTTCATCAGTAAAAGGTATGGCTACAGTATCACTGCCGACCTTGACTTTCTTGGGAGGGGGGCCTATCTGCATTACCTCCCTCAAATGCACGACCTTTTGAATATCGGCCCGGTATTTGTGCCGGTTGATAGCCTCTGATTCTGCTAATCCATGCAACACACTGATCACTCGGATTGGTTCAGCTTTGTCTTCTTTTTGTGGGGGGGCCTTCAGCCTTGGCTGCTCGGCCCTCTATGTCGATATACTGGTCAAGATGACTAGCCATTGCCATATCTTCAAGGTGATTTTTTAGATGTTGGCAATTCACTGTTTGATGCCCTCTCTCCTTGTGATAAGAGCAAAACTTTCCTTGGTCTCGGGCTGTAGGGTCTCCTCCCAACTTCGGGGACCATTTGAAGAACGGCTTATAGCGGATTTGGGGCAAAATCTTATAAATGGGGTCCTTGAAGATAGTGTAGACCCCATCGCATGCCTTCTTGTTCCGGCCATTGTTAACTTCTCGTCGAAGCTTTTTACGTCCTGTCCACTCTTCTTTTCAATGATAATGTCGACCTTTTCGGGAGCGGGCTGCGGTACATCTTCTTCCAATCTCGCACATCACTCGATTCTCGATATTAATTCTTACACCATAAAGGCTGGCTTCTTCATTAAGGACTGTCGCAGGCAGTGCTCTCTAGGCAAGCCGATTTTGAACTGAGTTACAGTCAGCTATTCACTGCACTTATCAATCTCATTGTAGGCCGCCCAGTAGCACTGCGCATACGCCCGTAATCCTTCTCCATCATTCTTCCGTAAGGTTAGTAGAAAGTCTACCTCCCAAGGCTGCTTACTGTTGGCTATGAAGCGAGTAATGAATAGTTTGGCAAGTTGTCTCCAGTTTGATATGAATTTGGATGACAACTTGTTAAACCATTGTAGGGCCACTTCTCCCAAACTGGATAGGAAAACTTGACACATCAATGATTGATCTCTACTCCAGAGTACCATCATTTGCTTATAGTGGCGGACGTGACTGATTGGATCAGCCTTTCCGTCATATGGTGTGAACTTTGGTGGGGTAAACTTTCTCGGAGGTTGGCGACTTTCAATCTCCTCCGTGAAAGGCGTGGACGCTATCTGATCCAGGGCTCTGCTGACTACGTCCTGGGTTGTTCTTGCTTTGGGGAGCTACTCTCTGCTATCAAGTTTCTCGTTTAGCCACCTCTCCCATTCCTTCTGTTGCCGACTAGTTCTAAGCTGATCTCCGTCCTGCGGTGTGCGGCTCCTCATATGGTGTTGATCTCCTCGTCTTTTACTATTATGACCGGTGCTAGAGGCATGGCTCCTAAGAATGTGCACCGACATTGAACTTCTGCTTCTGGGATCTCTACTCTTTCTGTTGTTACGATAGGCCGGTGATCCTCCTCTGGCTAGGTCATCCCTCCTGGAAATTGCATCCCTCAATGCTCTGACCTGGGAAGTAAGCCTGGCAATTTCGTCTTCATGTCGCTGAAGTTTTCTCTCAATAGTATGAAGTGAATGGTCACTGGGCACACGTCCACTGGAAAGTGAAGGGCCCAGGTCCCTATGATGATCTCTATAGAGGTTTGGTCCCCTGGCGTGGTATGGATCCCTCTGTAACTAGCCTCGTGTTCCTCGGTGGCTTCCAGTAAGAGACCGAGTCCCCGACCTCCTCGTTCGACCCCAGTTGCTTCTTTCTAGAGTGGTTTGGTGGCCAGCCGAGTTGATATTATCATTGCTAGAGGGAGTTTCATTCCCTTATCTAGTGGCATGGACTTTTCTTCTCCCTAAGAAGCTGGTACTCATGTTTACTTAGACCTTCCCACAGATGGTGCCAATTGTAAGTGGATTTATTGGGAAGACTTGGCCGATCACTTGAACCAATATTGATGAGTTTCCAACTTGCTGTAAAGAGATAAAGGAGTTAGAGTGGGTCGACCCTCTTTGGGCCAATCACACTCCGACGGTCAAATTAGCAATCTTAACCGAGAATAGAATGAGAAATACAAGCAGTGAATGCTTAAAAATCAATTGTCCATCCCTTACTTCTTCAAGACGCTACGTTTTATAGTGTAGTATTCTCTGTCGACCTTACTCATGTAATCATGGCCTATCTTATAGGCTTATGCTAGTTAGAGTAGGCTGATCGGACAAGAATACACCTTTATCACTATGCTTGAGTTCGACTGATCAGATGTAAGCATGGTCGTCACGTGCTGTTTCTCCTTCGCATTGAATGCGGGTCCGTTCAACATTAAATGCTAACAATAGAGCATTGAATGCTCTGATATCCCTGACTCAGGTGACCTTGTTCTTTGGGATCGGGTAGTCTTTCTATTTGGGCTAACTTAGAGTGTGGGCCTGAATTACCCTGATAAGGTCTGGGCTGTTGCTGGCCTGCACGAATCCTTTTAGTATTTATTGGGCCTACCCTATTGTGCTGGGCTAGGGTTTTTTTACCCACACACGTAAAGATGATATCGAATTAAGCAATTCAACAATACTCTTAGAGAGTAAATCAAATTTTATAATGTTACAACCTCCAATTCAATTAAAAAACTATTCAAAAATTTAGCACTAGTTTCATTTTTGTCTTTTCACACTTCTTGTATTAGTTTGGTAGAACTCCAGTTCAATTAAATTTTTTTAAAGAGTTTCCACCTCTCCTCTTAATCGTGTACTACTATAGCATGCAATAGTATAATTGTTTCCATCAATAATTTAATGCTTTTAGTAAGAAATAGTTTCCACGCATTAAACATCATATGCTATTTTATAATTGTGACCCATCAATCTCTATATCACTAAGCAAGGGGGTTGTTCCATGTGGTAGGAACTCTTATTGCCTTGCTCATAATCACAGGGTCAAGCTCTGCCCTCATTCATTAGGCTTGAATACCCCCGCCCCCCCTCTTTCCCTCCTCCTCCTCCTCCTCCTCCTCCTAGGTTGTAAATGTATATTGTTTCTATATTCCTGGAAAAAAAAAATCTTTGCAATATTTAATCGAAACCATGCTATTATACCAGTATAACATTAAGAGGAGAGGTGAAAATAATGTTGTAAAGTGTTATGTAGACCCATCAAAAGTACAGATTTTTCTAGCACTATTGGAAGACGCAAGTTTGAAAATATGTAATCGGATATTAGGGTAAAAGTCAATTTTAGTAAATTATAATGACTTACTAATAAATTTTTTTTTTTAAGAATGATTTCAAGATGTTCATTTGAGAATTATTTTTGAGAGCATATTAGGTAAGGAATTATTTTGTGAAGAGCATTATTTTGGCAAAAAAAACTCATCCGTTCCCTCCTAACCTTACTTTCTTGCAAGGTTCTACTCTCATGAGACCATCAACTTTTCTGCTTCAATAGTTATGAAGCCCATTTTGAATGTGACATATTGATTGTTATCCCTTAAACTTCACTTTTAATGTGGTGTTTTGATCTAGAATCATCCAATCTCGTTGTGAAAAGCTGTTTTGGCCAGTAGGGCTTGAAATCTCATTCAGGGGAGTTATTTTTGGCTTAAATTTTGCAAACCAAAATGTGCAATTAATGCTCATGCAATTTACAAATAAAATTCGTGTTGAAGATGTCAGTTTTGCCGTTTGGACATAAACTTTGTTTTGAATCAATTGTTTTGATTTTAAGGCTTAAAACTCATATTGATAATATTAGTTTTGCCATTTAGATTTCAATCTTCTTTTGAACATATGAGGTTTTCCATGTAAGCATAGACCTCATTTTGGATACATTATTTCACCATCTATGCTTAACTCTCATTTTGAATGTGTTAGTTTTGACTTGTATGCTCCAAACCATTTTGGAAATGTTATTTTAGCCACTTAGTATTTAAATTTCATTTTAAGTGATATTTCAAATTTTGAGACCTTACTTTGCATGCATCACCTTGACCATTTATGCTTCATGCTCATCAGGAAGTGTCATTCTAACCATTTATTTAGTCTATAACCTTAATTTTAGACAGGTCAATTCAGCCTAACCAGAGTCAATTCAGCCTAACTCGGGTTATGATCTAACGGGCTTTGCGGGTTCTCGCTTACTTTTTTGGTTGGGCTAGGCCGAGTCAAAATTGGAATGCTAGGCTCAAGCCTAGCCCAAAGTGTCGCGCTCCGGTATTCGGCCCCGAGTCTGGGTCTTGATTCAAGCAAAACTCGATACACCCTCCTAATAGGACAAGTGCAAGGGGGTTTTAACTTGAAATTAATTTGATTAAGGGTTTTTTTGAAAAAAGTTTGGAATCACCACCAAACTTTGGTAAAAGTGTGTTAGGTCACTCAAAACTAAGAGCAATTAGATGATCAAACTTAGATTTTTTAGAATGATTTGAAAATGTCCTGTTGAAAACTGTTTTGAAAAATAAGATTGTTTGACAACCTTTGAAAATATTTTAAGCTCTTTTGAAAAATAACTCCGTTTTGGTCTTTGAAAACAATGATTTTAGGTTCGGAGGTTGGTTACGTGTAGGGAAGATGACCAAAGACTATCACCCTACCCTGCCCTTGCAGTACCTATATGTCTATTCACTCTATATTCACTTACTTGAATCTCCAGTTCCTCATTGTCCAGTTTATATCCATTTGAAAAAGATTTTGAAAAAGAATTTTGTTATCACTTTTGGAATGAATGATGAATGATATAATTTGAAAACTAGTTTAAAAGAAACTTGGGGTTGGAGTTTGAAAAGGGCATTTGAGTTTGAAAATAGGTTATGGCCGCACCTATGAAGATTGCCTATGTATCTCGTTTGACGAAAATCAAGTCAGTCGTAGTTCGGACTAAAGGTCTGATTGGAAATAGGCACATTGGGGCCTTTGAAAAGTTTTAAAAACTGATTAGAATCTTGTTTTAAAAAAGAGAACTTGAGAGTTTTTGACTTGAAATTTGAAAATAACTCGAGAGAGTCTTGATTTTGAAATTAGATGTTAGAGAATTTTTGAAATAGAACTTGAAGGTTTTGGAAAGTGCTTTTGAAAGAGGACTTTAGAGAATGGGATTTGGACTTGTAAAAGCTCTTATGAATTTATCTTGAAAAGATTTTTGAAAATTATTTTTTTTATTTTTATACCTTATGAAAGGGATGTTGATATTTCATTGTCTTCAAGAGGTTAGCTATGTGGGAACTAAACTCCTTCAAGGCTATGAGTTTTGAAAAATACTTTTAAGGAAAGAGGTTAGAAACTTCTCTTGTTTGAATATCTCACTTGATCTTGGACAACTCTAATCATAGAAGGCATAGAGTTGTTTCAAGAATGTGATGTTTGAAAATAGTTTTTGAAAAATGTTTTCGAAAAACGTTATGGGTTTAGGAACCCTAAAATGAACCATATAGGTCTCATTTGAAGTATCACTTTTCTCAAGTAACTCTAACCATGAAAGAGTTAGGATCACCTGTCACGACCCGAAATCCGGCCTATACGGATTTAGGGTGGATGACCGGCTAGTAGCTTGGCTACCTAAGGCCACATTGCATAACCCGGTTGAACATCTGTGCATTTATCATTTAAAAGATACATAATTACGGAATTTAAAACTTTATAAATGTAAATTAAAACGTGTGTCATACATAATAGAGCTGTGCCTAATCTCTGAAACATAATCATTCTATAAGGTGAGCCTATCAAAGGCCACCACAGTTATAACATTATAATATTACAAAACATTAGGGTCTAGCCCCTATATCAGTACATAACATAAGGCCCGTGGGCCGCAATCCAAATGTCCACGTAATGGGCCTCCTTCAAGGCCTCCCAGTTTGTTCACCTGAAAACATTTTTAGAAAAACGTAAGCTACTGCTTAGTGAGTAACAACAACACATGAGCATGAAATACCATATGCTATATTTACATTGAATGTACATAAGAATAAAGGTACATTTATGCATGAGTGGCACGAACTTAGAATTGCATAATCTTAAAGACACTTGAAGCATAGGCTTTTGCATTAAAACATTTTGTCATTCTAAAAACATAATGTTGAAGAAGAGAGGCAGGTGTGTTATAGCGTGAACTACTTGAGCGTGACATAACTTGTCATGAGCATAACATACCATATCTTGTAAGCGTACATCTTGGCTCGCCGTATAATATAAGGTACATTAAATATTACCATCCATAGTAACTTATAAAGTGTAGCTTTGGAAACGTAGGTAACATAAATATCACATTGAGATACTATAGCGTTTCGAACATTGTATCATAGGAGTGAGGCATAACACATAACATGATTTCGTAAAACATAACGTAGCTGTCATAAGCATGCCATGGCATGCTATTGTATGGGCATATCATAATGTCATAGGGATGAGAGGTATCGTGACATTAGTACTTGTAAAAATATATGTAACTTGTCGTGAAGCATTTGAACAAATCATATTACTCATTCTAGAACATAAGTGTGTCATGTCTTTACATTAGGCAACCATATCCCTCGCTTCACCCCACTTAAAAGGTCTTTCTGGTGTTGGGTATCATAGTAACCACAAGGGTCACGCATAGGCTCTTTAGACCAACATAGTAACCATGAAGGTCACGCATAGGCTCTTTAGGCCAATTATGAGAGCTAGGCTCGGTCATTAAGAGCTAGGCTTAGTCATTAGCAACAAGAGGGGTCACACATAGGCTCCTTGCGCCAATCATAAGAGTTAGGCTCAGTTATAGTAACCATAAAGGTCACACATAGGCTTATTAAGTCAATCATAAGAGCTATGCTCAGTTATAGTAACCATAAAGGTCACATCTAGACTTTTAAGTCAAGGGATGTCTCCCATCATGGCGATAGATTATTTCGTGTCCCCTACCGTAGGACCATCGTTGCTAGTTTAGGGTCTTGCCACGAAAGACCTTATATGTTGATAGTTTATTTCGCGTCCCCTATCTTAGGACTAGCATAGTTTATTTCACGTCCCCTAGCGTAGGACTAGCATAGTTTATTTCACGTCCCCTAGCGTAGGACTATCGGGTTAGATTAAAGTCTTGCCACGAAAAGACTTTGAGTTAGAGTCGTATGTTAGGAATCTTACATCTACTTTATGTGAACGTTCTAGTCCATGGGTTTTAACTCATAACATAAGTATAGCTTGCATGCATTTCAAAAACATGACGTTTATACTTAAACGTAAACATTAATGCATTGAAAACATATGAAAATCATTGCATGATATGTAATTGAACTCAAACCATCTTGAAGGTAATAGGATTTTATTCATGGCACGTCGTTATTTACCTCTCTCCAATAGAATGGGTGGTAGACAAAGTGTTCATACATAAAATGTACATAGAAGTGTGAAAATATTAATACAAGACTATATGGCAAGGCAATAACACGTACACTGAGGCTAAACACATAAGTCCCTTAACCTTGACTCAACAACACCGCACTTGAACAACGGGAGAGCGAGGCTAAACCCTAGGATAAGGCCTTAATGTAAAATGAGAACATAAGGTTAAGGTTTGAATATGGAAGCCGAGAGATTGACTCCTTCATTGCATCTCAAACACTTATCAAGGAAGATTTCACACCCTAGGTTAGCTCCATTTGAAAATAGGCTTAAAGGGCTTTAATTTGATTGGTCATGGGCTAAAAACACATTTCGGATGAAGAAGTTATGTCTCATAGAAAATGGACTAAAGTTTTGGAAGGTTGACAGAATTTTGGGTCAACTTTAAAATTTAATATCTCTCATTCTATAATGAATTAGAGCATAAATTTTATATGAAAACAAAGATCTATGAGTCTACTATCCAATGCTTCAAACAGTGCATCAATTCGAGTTTTTTAGAGAAAGTTATGTCCGTTTTTACTAAACAATGTTTGAGCTGAAAAGTGAAACCGAGGACTAGACAAAAGTGTCGACTCCATAAGCAAAAGTGTCGACTCCAAAGCTAAATGGATGAATCTGGGAGTTCTCTAGGTAAAAGTGTCGGCTCCAGAAGCAAAAGAGTCACCTCCAAAGCTAAAAGGGTGAATTTGGGAGTTCTCTGGGTAAAGTGTTGGGTCCAAAAGCAAAAGAGTCGCCTCCAAAGCTAAAAACCC
Organism: Euryodendron excelsum; assembly: GCA_033060915.1. Classification (NCBI taxonomy): domain Eukaryota; kingdom Viridiplantae; phylum Streptophyta; class Magnoliopsida; order Ericales; family Pentaphylacaceae; genus Euryodendron; species Euryodendron excelsum. Next base: position 15,567,497 of record CM065379.1, on the reverse strand, counting down.
AGATTTTAAACCCAAAAATCCCCAAACCTCACTCAAACTAAAACCAAACTCCATCAAAATTCTCACAAACCCTTCCAATGCTTCTAGGGTCCAAAGATTGACTCAAGAAGACCACAATAACTCAAAATCAAACACTTTAAACAAGTAAAATGAAGGAATCTAGGGTTTTAAGAATCCAAGCCCTAACTTGCATAAGTTGGGGATTTCCATCCAAAACTCTCAAATCTTGTAATAAGGTTAACAATACTCTATATTTAGCCATTTTGGGACTCAAAAGAGTCACCCACAACAACCCAATAACATAACCCATAAAGATAGATACATACACATATATAATTATAGAAAGAGGTGAAACCCTACCTTTCTTCAAGCTTGCCCAAGTCTTCTAATGGCTTCAATCTCTTCCTTCACCTCTTCTTTAAGCTCTTCTTCCTTCAATCTCCCTTTCCCTCTTTTCTTCTCTCTTTTCTCCCTTTCTCAACCAATCGGGGTGTGTGTGTGTATCTATGTGTGTGTTTGTTTTATGTGTATATAAGAGTATATAAAATGACACAAATGGGAATAATTCCCATGTGTCTCACCCTATAGGCTTAAGCCACAACACAAGCTCCCATTGGTCACTTTTGACTCAAATAAGGCAATAATTAATATTAAACAATGCAAATACTAGAAATTCTCATTAATATAAATAAATAGAGGTTCGGGATATTACATCACCTTAGGGTTGTGAGTTTTCAAAACAGTTTTTGAAAATAGTAAGTACCTAGCCATCTTGAATTAAGACAAGTTTGATAGAATTTTTTAAAAACATTTTTGGATTGGAGTTGGAGTTTAAAAAAGGGTCCCGGAATTACAATCTTGAACCCTCCTAATCTTGGTTGGGAAAATTAGGGTTAAGGTAATCTAGAGTTAGATTGACTTAGGGTTGGCTTAGGGTCTAATGAACCTAGGGTTAAACCTTCTAGGGTTTGGTTTACCTAAAGTTAGACAACATAGGGTTGGGAGTGACTTGTGGTGCAAATAATCTAGGGTCTAAAAAAAGTGCCTCAAAATGAAAAAGATTTGATTTGATGCAATATGGAAAGATATAATTTTTAATTAAAAAAGAAAAGTTTTATTTTAGGAAATTTTTGAAAAAGGAAAGTTTTATTTTAGGAAAGTTCTGAAAAATGAAAGTTTTGAAAAAGAAAAGTTTCATTTTAAGAAAGATTTGATTTTGAAATCTTTTTGAGAAAGGAAAGGTTTGACTTTTGAAAATATTTGAACTATTTTCAAAAATAGATTGATTTGATTTTGTTTCCTAACATACAAGATTGGATTTTGTTTTAAAAAAATGAAAGATTTGATTTTGTTTTCAAAATGGAAAGATTTTATTTGACTTAAAATAGGAAGGATTTGACTCAAAAAATATATGATTTTATGTGAAATCTTTTGGTCTGAAAATCTATAATTTTATTTGACATCGGTTTGGAAACAACTCAAGAGAGTTGTGCGCTTTTTTTAAGAAAATATGATGTAACAATGATTCGGAAAACGTTTTGATACAATGAATGCAAGAATGAAGATTATGGACAAAACTAGGGTTTCCTGGGATATGAATTCCTAGGGCTTCAAGAAGACAATTCTTGGACCAATTTTGAAAAAAGGCCTTTGAAGGTGAAATTTAAAGAGGTTTAAATACTAAATTTTAAAAGAGATGTTTTAGGACTTAAAACCCTAATGTGGCCTTTGGAGGCTTTTTTGAATATGTCAATTTTCTAAAGCGATCATAACCATGAGAAGGCTAGAATCATTTTAAGGTTGTAGTTTGAAAGCAAAATAGGGCTTGAAACTCTAATATGGATTTTGGTGGCCACTTTGAATATGTCACTTTCCTAGAGAAACCCTAATCATGAGCAAGTTAGAATCACCCTAGATTGTGAGCTTGAAAACAAGAACATTAGAAACTATGCATGAACATGACAACAATAACAATGCAAAGGTTGTGAACATACAAGGTTGAAGGCTTCACCACATTGTAAGGAGCCTTAAGACCATACTATAATTAGTTAGGCTAAAGGAAGACTCCACACACGGTGATCATCCCAAAGCTTTCCTTAGGCATGGACCTAAGGTCTTTTTGTTTCAAATATGGAAGAAGAGGGGGTAGAAGATGAGGATTAAAAGAGAGAATTGTTCAAGTGGACTAGGAGGGAGAAAAGAAGGAGGGGGACTGCAAAAAAGTAAATAGAACCCTACCATGTCTTCTTATTAGCTTGAATGCTTCAATGGAGGACTTGCTTGAACCTTGCAATGGTTTTCAAGAGTTTCCAAGGGTTGGACTTGACCTTCAATGGAGTTAGGAAGTTAGGGTTTTAATGTGTAGGGGCTAGGGCTTAAGAAAGCCTTGAGAGAATTAGGGTTTTTGGAGGATTTCGGGAGCTGCTTCGAGAGAGGTAGCGTTTCTTTGTAATTTTTCAAACTTGAAATACACTGGGGAGTGCATTGTAATTATAGGTAAAAATTAAAGGAGGTGGCACCACTAGGAATGGCGCCTAGCCACTTTTTGGCTAGGCGTCACTAGTAGTTGCACTAGGCAAATTTTTAGACAGGCACCACTAGGAGTGGCACCACCCTGGTATGATAATGATTCTGAAGATTTGATTCGACTTGTGCCCTAAGGCAAAAATTTGGGCGCCACTCCTAGTGGCTCCAAGCCATTTTTTGGCCTAGCTCTAATTTGATTTAGAAAGTTGTCAGGCTGCGGGGCTGTCGCGCCCAGATTTTTCGCACTCGAGGAATACTCATCCAAGCGGGAAAAATGCCGTACTCTCTCGTTAGAACTCACCCTCCTAGAAGAATGAGTGCGACTAGGTTTGAATTGAAAATTGATTTGAATAAAGGGCTTTTGAAAAAAGATTCGGAGTCGCCACCTAACTTGATTAAGGTGAGTTAGGTCACCTAAAAACTAAGCATAATTCAAAGACTACACTTAGGGTTTTTGGAAAAAGGTTTTTGAAAATGCCACCTCAAGAGAGGGTTTTTAAGAAAACAGGTTGTTTGGCAACCTTTGGAAAATATTTAGCCCTTTTTGAAAAACAACTCCTTTTTGGTCTTTGAAAACAGTGATCCTAGGTTCGGAGGTTGGCTACGTGTAGGGAAGACGCACTAAGCTATCACCCTAACCCGCCCTTTCGGTACCTACATGTCAATCTACCATAGATTCAACTATAAGAGTCTTCAACTGACTATTGGCCAATCCTATCCACTTTGAAAAACAATGCTTGAAAAGAAACTAACACGATGCATGATATGCAAGTGCAAGTTAAGAGAATTGAAAAAGAGATTGGAAAAGAGATTGATTTGAAATTGATTTGATTTGAAAATAGATTTGAAGAGATGGAATTGAAATTGGAAAGTTTAAAAATTGAAAGTAGAAATTTGAAAATAGAAATTTTGAAATTGGAATTTTGAAAATAGATTGGAATTTGAGATTTGAAAATGTGGAGACCGCATCCATGAGGGTGGGATTGAAAGTTTGAATAGTGTTGTGACCGCACCTATGAAGGTTGCCTACGAATCCCTTTGGGGGAATCAGGTCAGTCGTAGTTCGGACCGGAGTCCGATTGAAAAGAGATTGATTTGATTGGAAGAAAGAGAATGAATTGAAAATTGAATTTGATTTGAGATTAGAAGAGGAGATTGGAAATTGGAATTGAGAAGATTGGACTTGCTGTGGAAAGATTGATTTTGGAAAGATGGAGGTTTAGGAAACCTAGACTTAGGAAATGTAGGAGACCTAGGAAAGACTTGAGATTTGGAAAGACTTGACTCGAATGTTGGACTTGGAAGATTTGGAAAGATTGATTTTTAGGAAATGTTCGAATTGGGAAAGGTTCGATTTAGGAAAGTTTCGAATTAGGAAAGTTTTATTTTTGGAAAGTTTCAAATTAAGAAAGTTTTGAATTAGGAAAGTTTTGAAAATTGGAAAGTTTTGAAAACAAGGAAACTTTGAAAATAGGAAAGTTTTGAAATTGGAGAGTTTCGTTTTAAGAAAGGTTTGGAAAAGGAAAGTTGTGAATTTAGAAATGTTTTGAATTAAGAAAGTTTCAACTTAAGAAAGTCTTGAATTAAGAAAGTTTTGAATTTAGAAAGATTTGAGATTTAGAAAGTTTAAGATTTAGAAAGTTTTAGAGTTTTAGAAAATCTTGAGATTAGTAAAGGTTTGAGTTTAGGAAAGGTTTAAAAACTTAGGTTTGAAAAATTAAGATTTGAAAGGAGGGTAGAATTAGGAAAGGGTTGAATTAGGAAAGATTCGAAAGTTGAGTTTTGAAATTTAGGAAAGATTTTTATATTCAAGTTTTGGAAATTTAAGATTTAGGAAAGGAGAAGCTTAGGAAGGATTTGAATTTAGGAAAAATTTGGATTTTGAAACTTAAGGAAAGATTTGAAGTTTAGGTTTAGGAAATTTATGGTTTAGGAAGGCAGGAAATTAGGAAGGAGTTGAATTGGGAAAGGTTTGAGATTTGTTTCCAAAAATGAAGGATTGGATCTAGTTTTCTAAACGGGAATATTGGATTTGGTTTTCTAAAGGGAAGATAGGATTTGGCAAGGATTTGGAAAGGGAGATTCTAGAAACCCTAGTTTTGAAAAATTATAGTTTCGACGTAGAAAAGAGGTTTTGGAAACGTGTATAGTTTGGATGTGAAAACAAGAGATTTTGGAAACCTAGGTTTGGGGCAAAGTTTGAAAATCATGTTTTTGGAAAGAAAATTAGGGTTTCCTAATTGCGAGTTCTAGGGCTTGATTTGGGCTCTAAAGAGAGAGGATTTTTGAAAAGTGCGTTTTTGGAAACAAAGGTTTTTTAAAAGGGAATTCTAGGGAGGAGTTTTTGGAAAGTGAGTTTGAAGATAGAGTTTTTGAAAAAAGATTTTAAAGAAAAGGAGTTTTGGAAAGTGTGTTTTTAGAAACAAGTTTTTTGGAAGGAAATCCTAGAAAGGAGTTTCTAGAAGGGAGATTTTGAAAAGAGAGTTTTTTTAGAAAGATTTTTTGGAAGGAAATTGTTGGAGAGAGTTTTTAGGAAAGTGAATTTAAGGAGTGTTTTTAGAAAGTGAATTTTGAGGAGAAAGAGTTTTTGGAAAGGAGTTGAAAAAGGAAGTTTTGAAAAATAAATTTTGGGAGGGAGTTTTTGAAAACAATTTTGGAGAGGAGAGTTTTAGGAAAGTATGTTGAAAAAGAGATTTTTAGGAAGAAAGACTTTTTGAAAAGAGAGTTTTTAGAAGGTGCAAAAACATCTCACTTTCCTAAAGCAAATGGAACCATAAGAGGGCTAGAACCACTTTAGGAAAGCGGTTTTGAAAACAACAAGATTGGAAAATATGAACCGTATTGGTCACTTTAAATGTAACACTTTCCTAAAGCAATCCTAGCCATGGAAAAGCTAGAATCACCCTAGGATTGTGGTTTTGAAAACAAGTTTTGAAAAAGAGATTTTGATGTAATTTTGAAAACAAGTTTGAAAACGATTTGAAAAACAACTTTGAAAACGGTTTTTGGAAAATGCAAGATCGTGATATGCACAATGCAATTTGGGGTCATGAACATACAAGGCTAAGGCTTCACCACATAATCAAGGGGGCCGGACCCACGTGGTCTCTGGTTAGACTAGAAGAAAGCCCCCGACACGGTGACTCTCCAATAGCCCAATCCTACACATGGACCGGGAATCCCCTTGTTTCAAGCAAGCAAAGAAAGGGGGGGAAAGAGATTGGGGATTAAAATAGAGAAAACCCAAGTGGGTTAAGAGAGAGAAGAGAGAGGGGGGAAGTGCGGAAATTTAAATAGGGAGCCTACCGTATGTCTTGTTATTTTGCGCGCCTTGCTTTCTTCGGTTTTCGGTCTTCGTCTTGATATTCACCTTCAGTCTTCAAGAGTTGTCTTCAAGCTTCAAACTTCAAATTACAACTCTTCAAGTCTTCGAAAGAGGGTTGAAGTTTAGTGTATGAATGTATGGGGATGTATAGGAGGCTAGGGTTTGTGTAGGGTGGCTAGGGTTTGGAAAACCTAAGGAAGCTAGGGTTTTGGAGGTGCTCGAGCTCTGTATATCGAATTATATGATTTTTAGGTTGAGTTTGCGGATTCTTTTCTCGTTGAATGAGGCTCTGTATTTATAGAGGTTGGACAACATTGGCGCCTGTTGTAGTGGCGCCAGGCCAAAGTTTATACTGGCGCCACTAGGAGTGGCACCAGGCCATTTTTTGGCTTGGCGCCACTACTAGTGGCACCAGCCATTTAGGAAATGTTTAAGGTCGGCAAGCAACGTATCTTTGACTAGATTTGGGCGCCTGTACTAGTGACTACCATGTAATTTTTAGCCTGGCTTCACTAGGAATGACTTCGGAAAGTCCAGGAATGATTTGAAGGAGCTGGGAATGACCCGGAAGGCTGGAAAGGAGCAGAAACACTTAGAATAGTGTCCTGGAGGTATTTGACTTGAAAAGTGAGGATAAGATGTGTCGGAAAGGTTGACCGAGCCTTTAGGGGCAAAATGGTCAATCGGACCGGGAAACTGCCGGGACAGACTCGGATTGTCCCGGAAGAAGATTTGGGATCTGGAAACATTATTCAGAATATTTCCAAAGGTTGCCGATTTGATTTCCAGAGCCGGTATGGTCGAAAAAGAAAACCGGCCCATCAGGGGCAAAACGGTCATTTTGTACCGGGTTGGCCAGAACTGACTCGGAATGATCCGGAAAGATAAAGGAAGGTTGAGAGTACTATAAAAAACAATCTCAGAGGGTTACCGGTTTGATACCTAGAGCCGATGTGGTTCCCAGGGCATTCAGATGCCTAGGGGCAAAATGGTCATCTTGACCGAAAAGTCTCGGAAAAGGGTCCAAAGGGCAGTTTGGTCATTTTTCACCGAAGTGGGCTAAAAGACACTGGTGTTGACCTGGGTTTTGAGTGTTTCCGCCACTCTAACGGCGGTTGTCGTGACACAGGGGTTTGTTGCCAATTCCCTATATCGACCTATTTGTAAGTATTTCTGCTACTCTAACGGTTTTGTGAGTAGTTTCGCTACTCGGACCGTCTTAAGGAATAAACTGTCTCGAGATAGGGATTGGAAAGGGGACTTATCGTCTCCGAAGAGACGTGCCTGGGATTGGAACCGTCTCGAGGAATAAACTGTCTCGAGAGAGGGATTGGAAAGGGGTCTTACCGTCTCCGAAAAGACGTGCCTGATTGGAACCGTCTCGAGGAATAAGCTGTCTCGAGAGTGGGATTGGAAAGGGGTCTTATCGTTTCCGAAGAGACGTGCCTGATTGGAACCGTCTCGAGGAATAAACTGTCTCGAGAGTGGGATTGGAAAGGGGTCTTATTGTCTCCGAAGAGACGTGCCTGGATGGAACCGTCTCGAGGAATAAACTATCTCGAGAGTGGGATTAGAAAGGGGTCTTATCGTCTCCGAAGAGACGTGCCTGGATGGAACCATCTAGAGGAATAAACTGTCTCGAGAGTCGGATTGGAAAGGGGTCTTATCGTCTCCGAAGAGACGTGCCTAGATTGGAACCTTCTCGAGGAATAAACTGTCTCGAGAGTGGGATTGAAATGGGGACTTATCGTCTCCAAGGAGACGTGCCTAGATTGGAACCGTCTCGTGGAATAAACTGTCTCGAGAGTGGGATTGGAAAGGGGACTTATCGCCTCCGAGGAGACGTGCCTAGGTTGGAACCGTCTCGAGGAATAAACTGTCTCGAGAGAGAGATTGGAATTAGAAAGGAAAAGACAATGCCCCTAAGGGCATTTTGGTCATTTTGCCTCTATTTGGGCCTGACAGGCCCGCGAGGCGATGGAAATACGGGATTTGGACTTAGAGAATTGGTTTCGATAGGAATATGCCCACAATGACTTACACACAAGTCTGGACGGAGTGTAGACTGTCGAGCGGTCAAAAATGGGGTGCTTACAGGGGCCCAGCTGGAAAAGAGATAAAAGTCAACCCAGAGCACCCCAGGAGTTACTGGTTTGATACTTAGAGCAGGAATGGTTGAAAAAATGACCAGTCTAGTAGGGGTAAAACAGTCATTTGGATCGAGAAATACCAGAATGAGCTTGAAATGGACCAAGATGGTACTTGGAGATTGGAAATACCCGTGAGAGTGTCCCAGGGATTTACCAGTTTGATACCCATAACCGGTGTGGTTGAAAAGGATGACCGGCAAACTAGGGGTAAAATAGTCATTTTGATTGGAAAACACCGAAATGGGTCCAAAATTGACTGGAAAGGAATTTGGAGGCTGGGAATACTCATGGGAGTACTCTTGGAGGTTTACCGATTTGATACCCACAGCCGACGTGATTAACAAGGGCAATCGGGGCGCCTAGGGGTAGAACGGTCATTTTGACTAAGAATCACCGAAATGGGTTTGGAATTTGTTTGAATGACATTTTGAGCATGTTTGGCTATCCGGGAACAGTCTTGGAAGGGTGGCCTTACTGCTCTAAAGACTTAGGTGTTTTCTCGAAGCACGTACCAAATTGAATTAGACTAGAATAATGCCTTAGAGGCATTTTGGTCATTTAGCTTCAAGTGGGCCCAGGAGCAACCAGTTGACTGGACTAGAGTTTGGAAGGTCGGTTTGGGTTGGAATGTGTTGTTACATTTGAAAGTGGATCCAGTCGGCCCAAAAATTGCCGAGCGAGCAAAAATGAAATGCTTACACAGAGCCCTACGGATGGGCTTGAGCTTTGGGCCTTGGGCTTGGGCGGGCTTTGGTGAATTACCTTTAAAATTTTAGTTTTTATATTACCATTTAATTTATAAATTAATAATTAATAATTTTTAAACTAAATTAGAAGATTAGTCAACTTATAAAAATTATACAAAATAGAATTGTACTCAGTAATTAAGTCTCTCTCGAGCTTGAGCAGGAAAGGCGAAGGCTTACAACTGATGGCTCTTTGGGTACCACTGATTTATAAATGATTAAACACATGAAGTATTAATTATCATAAATTACATAAACTATTAATTATATAAAAAAATATATGCTATGAATTATAAATTTATTATTAACCTTAAATTTAATTATTTTAAACTTATGGACATTTACACTTATAATAACAATTAAAAAGGTATTTAACTATGCATATAAATAAACTTATAAAAATTCATAATTTATATAAATACTTGAAGGCCTGGCTTTTATTAGGCCTTTGGGCCAGGCTCACGCTACCGAATGTAAGGCCCAGACTCACCCACAAGAGCATGCTCAGGTCACCCACGGGTCTCAAGCTAAATTTATATCCCTAAACCTTATGTTGAGTTCATAATGTTAGCCATTAGGCCATATATGTCATTTTGAAAATTCTATTTACCCATTAGGTCATTTTGGACATCTTGAATAAATTGCTTAAACTATCAGGTCATTCATTCCATTTTGAAGCTTGTAGTTTCAGCCAAGAGGTCCTTTTCTCATTCTGAATAAGCCAATTGGTCCATTAGGTTCTATTTGCTATTTTAATATGTCATTTAGCAACTAGTTTAACTTTGTTACTTTGAATAGGCTATTTAGCCTATTCACTATTCTTTTTTTCTTTTTCTTTTTTTTTTTACTTCGTAATAAACCTATACACTATTCATGCCAATTAATGCCTCTTTTAAACAATTAGATGAACATGTCACTTTGAAAGAGTCATTCTAGCCATTATGTCATTTTTGGACATCTAAAATACGTCATGCTAGGCCACTGTTGGCATTATGTACATGCTACGTTAGCTACTAGGCTATTCATGCGTTTTTGAATTTGTCATTCAAAACCATTAAGTTAATATTTTTTTTTTCAACGGTTAGGAGTATTTAAGTCAGTTTGTACGTATCTCGACTCATTTCTTTTTCGATTTGATTAAAAACAAACTATTCATGCTAAAACTAAAATATTTATAAGAGATAAATTTTTTGTTACCGATTCTTGTATTTGATAAAAGTTGAACACTTAACCTCTTAAAAAAGGGAGATGAAGAACCCTAACTAATTGAAGTACCCAGTTCGTTAAACCATTAAGTCATTCAGGTTGCATTGAGCATGTCATTTAGCCAATGTGTCACGGGCTGACAGGCCGGGTACCACACGGTGACAGTAATGCGACCCGCCATGATCATACGCAGCGGAATACACCCGTGAGGCGACTATGCTCCAAGCAATAGTCCCGCTAAACTTAAACACCAAGGCATAAGATTATGCGCTTTTCCAGGATCCATCCGTAATGCCCCGCATATCTCTTTAAGCACGGACCTTTAATGCTCAAGCCATAAGGCAATCCAAGCTATAGGCGATAGCAACGTCATACTCAAATGCGCGCACACACGGCAAGCAATGTGCTTAGCGCCAGTCTCTCAGACATGCGCACGTCAGCCAAGCATCACCTGTTAGGCACAACGCCTCCATCCATGAAGCTCTTAGTGCCTCGCGTCAAGGTTGCCCGCAAGGAAAGGCACCACCGATTAGCAACTGTTAAGCCCACAACATTGTGCCCCACGACACCAATGCTAGCCAAACCAAGCGGCCGTGTACACAAGCGTGAACCCAATGCGCAAGTGCACACGAGACACACGGCATGTAAGTGTGCACACCGAGGTCCAATCCGTCATGGACATAAGCCCTACCACTTTATAATTATGGCGTAGCGGGTGCGAATGCCACAACCCCATCCTCGACGCCAATGCCCAACATTTACCCCACCAGGCACAATGCCGCCCATGTAGCCCCTTGACTAGCATGAGGACTGCAGTCACGTGTCACAGCCGGCCTCCAAGTCTTGCCCACTCTCTTGGGGGACTCACTTGAATACTGTCCCTTTTGGTAGCACTAGGGGGTGGTAGAGTCAACATCATGCCCCCCCTTATAATAGCATTCTGAGCCATCTCCAAACTGATAGGAAGAAACATCCTACTCCCTCGAGGAGTCATAATCCATAAATCCAATAAATATGAAAAATACAAATTACGAGATTGCCATGTCACCGGCCAATCATGCTCAAACATGCCCCACGCAAAAGTCCCTCGCGGCCCCAAACGTGCCACAGGTGGCAACCCATGACACAATAGCATACTTGTTAATTTGATGCCTCTTTCGGCGAATGGCTGTGGTGCGCTGCGCACGGGGCGCCACCTCACGTGGTTGACAACAGGCCACGTAGGCTTGTTGTTAACTAGTTGACCAGTTGGGCATCTGACTGAGTTTAACCCATTAAAATAATCAGAAGTTATGACTTGAAGCAATACCATCGTAACTTACACCACATGGATCGTCACATACCCCACTTGAATTGTAATTTTGACTTTTTGGAGATAGATGTAGCTTTGTACTTGAAACTTGGGAAATGGCATAAGTATGATTATACAAATCGGTTTTGGACGACATTGGTATTTTTAAAGTCTAAATTCACTAAAAAAATTAATCATGCATTGTGCAGTAACTAAATACAAATTAATTGTGAAAAAGCAGCTCAATTATAACCTAACCTTATAAGCCACATAGGGTAGACAAACATTATAAAAGTCTATTAACAAAATTAAACATAATTAACAGTAATTTTCTCACATTTTGTAATTATTAAAATAAAAAAATACACATGCTAATGATATTGATTATTTTCAAATTATTATTTTTAACTTAAATTTCATTATATTTCGTCACTTATTCCCTATGGTAAGTTTTTAAAATTGCCTTCAATTATGCTCTTTACATAAAATATAATTTTAAATGTAAATGTTAATGATAGAAGTAAATATGTAAACAAAATTAAATTTTAATTTATCAATTTAATTATTTGAAAATTTAAATTTAAATTTCTTTTATTTTATATGCCGTTTTTTTTATGTAAAATTCTTATTTTTTAAACTCAATCCTTGAGATTTATAAAACAAGGCTCATATTGAATATACAAAAAACCGCTAAAAACTTAGTTAACAGTACAATGAGCAATAACTTAACGCAAATGGATTGTAAATAATAGGAAATGAGTCGTAACCTAGGTGTGTGAATCGTAACTACTTTCATTTGCAGTATTCAATAACTTTAAATTTAATTTCATTTATTTTATATGCCCTTTTTATATAAAATTCTTATTGAGCTAAACTTAATCCTTGAGATGTATAAAACAACACTCATATTGAGTATGAAAATTCAGTAAAAACTTAGTCATAATCAACATTAGATCGAGTTGTAACACTATGCAAATGGGTTGTAACTAATAAGAAATTAGAGTTGTAACCCAGTGTTTACGAAATCGTATGTACACCTATGTTAATTTTTTAACTTAAAATTTTATTTTCTTTTAATTTAATTTTTTGTTTTATATAAAATTCTTATTTTTAACTTTTTTTTTAATCTCGAGATATATAAAACAAGTTGAATATAAAATTGATGGTTAATATAATTTCAAACTTACCATACGGAATAAGTGACAAAATTCAATTATGCTACTTACAAAAAATTTAATTTTAAATGTTTATGATAGAAGTACATATGTAAATAAAATTAAAATTTAATTTATAAAATTAATTATTTGAAAAATTAAATTAAATAAAAATTTATTTTATATGCCCTTTTATATAAAAATGCTATTTTTTGAACTTAATCATCAAGTTGAGTATGAAAATTCAACAAATACTTAATCGTAATAATAAGTACATTGAGTAATAACTCAATGCAAATGAAAAGTAACATAAAGCAAATGAGTCCTAACCTAGCCTTCGTAACAACTACTTTCACCTAAGATATTTTTAAAATTTTAAAATTTAATTTCTTTTATTTTATATGCCCTTTTTGTATAAAATTCTTATTTTTTTAATCTCAATTCTCGAGATGTATAAAACAAGACTCATATTGAATATGAAAATTCGGACCCTAATTAATTGTAATTATTAGTACATTGAGTAACTCAATGCAAATGAAAAATAACTTAAAGCAATTGAGTCGTCACATAGGCTTATGGAATCGTAACAATTACTTTCACCTAAGTTATTTTTTAAACTTGAAATTTTAATTTCTTTTATTTTATATGCCCTTTTTATATAAAATTCTTATTTTTTAAACTCAATTCTCGAGATGTATAAAATAAGATTGAGTATGAAAATTCAATCCTAATTAATCGTAATAATTAATACATTGAATAAATGAAAAATAACTTAAAGATATTGTGTCATAACCTAGACTTATGGAATCATAACAACTATTTTCACTTTAAAATTGAAAGTTCGTATATTTGGGCAATTTTTTTTGTTAAAAAATCAGCATTAATCCTCGAGATCTATACACCCCTTCTTTCAAGGAATGGTGGATTCCCTACTTCACCAATTTTTTGGAGCATCCTTCGTCCTCCCACATTGATAATTTAACTATTACTATGAAGAATAATATTTCTCGTCCTCCCACATTGATAATTTAACTACTACTATGAAGAATAATATTTCGTCGCCCGAAGAAGTGCTTCCTCATCCTTCAGAGACAGCTGCACACACTACTAAAAACAAGACTTTTTGTGACGCCAACTTCCACCATAAAAGGTTGGTTAGCCGTCACAAATGGTCCTCTGTGATGGCCATACAATGGCAAATCAACTAACACAAAAAAAAAAAGTCACAAAAGACTTTTGCAACAGCTAAATTTTTTGTGACTGCAAACTAACCATCGTAAAAGCTTGACACCCAACCTAAATTTTTCGCGACGGAAGGAGCTATCACCAATAGCCGTCACAAAAGTTAATATTTGCAATGGCTGTGTAATCATTTGTGACGAAGGAAGCCGTCACAAAACTTAATTTTTGTGACAGCTGTGTAGTCGTTGCAAAAACTCGTGGCTTAAGTAACTCTTTTGTGACAACTATTTGCTGTCACAAATATCTTTTCTATTTTTTAAATATAATTTTATGTAATTCTTGTATACCCTGACATAAATCAATAAATAAATCTCATTCACCATATAATTGCATAAATCAATAAATATATTTATTCACAAAAAGATAAATATATAAAATGAAGTCATATATATATATATATATAATATTAATACGTATCATCCACACATCCAAAATGCAAAAACATAAAATAAACCAACGTCAATGCATTGAACCATACAAACCAATTTTTTTCATTCAAAATACACAATCTATTATCCAACATCAATACATCACAAAATACTAAAAAACATTCATTGAGTGGACACTCTATCAATCCCGATCATGAACAACAACGGCTTATTCCTTCAGAATAACCTGAGTAAAAATAAAACAACAACACAATTAGTTAAACAATTAATATATATATATATATATATAAAGGAATGTGATTAACAAAAAAAACAAATGAAACAAAGTTGTAATTTACATCAGTAGATTTTCATGTAATGTGAGTGTTGAACACCACCCCTAACTTTAAAAAATTAAAGAAAAAACATAAACCGTAATAGTAAAAATAGTAATAGAAAATTAAAATAATTAATTCTCTAGGCTAGTTCTTAAGTAAGAATCTTGAAAATAACTATATTAGCCTTCGAGTCCAGTTTTCCCCTTTTTTATAATACTTCCCATCCTTCGCATGTGTCATGATTCGTTTCTTCATACTCTATGACAGCTCAAATGTGTGTCAAACTTGTGTTCAAGGATTGTCCAAACCTTGTCCAAGAATTACTCAAACAATACTTAAACAATAGCCAAGACAACTCCAAGGTGTACCAAGGATGGCCCAAAGAAGCAACAGGGCGGGTGAAGGGCAACCTAACCTCACTAGCGCCCAACTAAGAGCATCTAACCTCATTTTGGTGTGCCAGCGAGACCCTAGATAACCTCACTTCGTGCGTGCCAAAGTGCAAGTCAGATGCTAGCAAGATGACCTCACCAAGGTCAGCCGTGAGGCCCCATTTAACCTCACTTTGGCCTAATCTTTGGCGTGACATAACTTTGAGCTCCGAAGTCCAAATGTAGCTAGGTTTTTTTCTATAGAACCCTCTTAGGACCTAATTTCATGTTTTTGAAGGGTTCTATTTATTGTGTTTTGTAGAATTTATAAAAGGCCATTATGACCCCTCGTGTGGGTGTCACGTTTCGTTGTATCAATTTTAAAATGGCTTAGAAAACATATATAAGGAGGGGGTATGCTCCTACCACCCTCCACCCCACTACTTCTTGTATGGCTTAAGGCATGTCTTGTACATAATGTGAGCTATGTAATAATGTTTTATCAATGAAATATGTTTATTACTTCCACCCATTCTCTAAGGAGATTGCTTGACGGTTGGCCTATAATGCTCGATTCTAATTTCCAAATGAGTTAATCCGGGTTTGGCTGGCTTGTCAAACAGACTTGGCAAGCGCCGCACGAGCCTCATTTGTGACTGTCAAGCTCACAAAATGTCGGCCCATGATAGTTGGTATTAGAGCGATGGTTGGTGGGAAGGGTTCAATGAGATAGTGGCTATCCCTATACCCCACAACAGACCGTGGGAATGTAGTTGGTGCCGTCTAACTACAAAATGAAAGGAAGCAATGAATGAGCAAAGGATGGTGACTTAAGCACGGAGAGTGCATGCCGGTGGGCTCGGTGGATGGAATGCCGCGGTGGCTATAAGGCAAGACAGTGCCCATCAAGAAGTGTGGTGGACAAGCCCAAGAGGACGTGCAAGACTCGGGAAGCTCCAACGGTTGTGTTATAGTGTTGACACTCCCCTAGATAGCGTGTGGCAAAGGGGGCAATGGAGCAACGGTGTGCCAAGCACAAGTTAAAGAAGTGCAAGGGCCAAGCCTACGTGTGCTAAAGAAGGAAAGTGAGATCAAAGATCGCTGGGAGACACACCGTATACAAGTGCCAAGTTCTTGTGCCAACGTGTCGACGGGGGTACAAGGGATGCCAAAGAGGATGAGAAGGCGTCCAAAGCTATAACGTGCATGTCCAAGAGTGCCACGGTGGTGGAGGACAACGCACATGGAGCAATAGTTGGGTCTATGCAGCAATGCCAAGATGGAAGGAGTTCAAGTAGAACTCAAGTGGCTATTCTTTCCCGAAACAACAAGTAAAGGGGCCGGCGGGCCTAATGAAGCTTGGTGCACATCGATGTTAATTAGGTGATAATGTCAAGCAAGTTATTTGCCTAATGCTTGACACGGGAGACATGTCCATGAGGGACTAGTCGTTCTACTTCCTAGAAGAGCCTGCAACTAGGGCGTGGGTGCCCAAAAATGTAACGGAATCCATTGAAAGCTATGTCCTTGAGCCACAACAGCTTGGGAAGTGTGAACCAGCAAGGGTGTGGGAAATGACAAGTCTCAAGTCTACGGAAAACCCAAGAGTGGGGGAGCCATATCAAGAATCTTCTCAAGTGCACGACAAACCCAAGAGTGGGGAAACCACAAGTGCCGACAAGCCCAAGAGTGGGGGAGCCAACGTTGGGTTATCTTTTAAGGCAGATGGATAGAATAACAACAACTAAAAGGGCACAGGAAGGACTTCATCAAGAGATGGCAAGCATAGGGGTCCCATTTCTTGTCACCCATGCAATGGACCTTGTGGTGTGCAAATGTTGAAATTTGAAGCGGAGTCAAGGGTCGTAAAGAGTAACGGTTGGCCGGTGAGCCACACCTAGTGGGGTGTTTCCTTACTCCAACATAGGTAAGAGTACCAATGAAGGGATTTGACTTCAAAGTTACCGAAGGATCGTGCAAAGCTCGTGTGAACTTAATATTTCACCTCGGTTGAGTTTAGGGTGCATTGTTATTGATGGAGTCTCTTGAAGCAATCAAAGTATGGCGATGGAGTGAAGGGCCATCAAGGGGACGGTTGCCTTGCGAGCCACATCTTGTGAGATGTCACTTTGCTACCATTAGGGCGGTGATGCCCAAAACCGCTTTGAGAACTCCTGGTGTATATTTGTTTGTTGTCGATGGGTTAGATTCATCAAACTCACCAAGCCAAGAGTGGCAAGAAGGGAGATGTTCCAGGCTAGATACATGGAAGCGATGTTGAACTCCAAGTCTAGAGTGACAAGGGGGTTGACACCAAATCAAGGCCATATCGATGGGATCAAGAAGCCTTGGAAGAAATTGCTTTAGACGGTTCAACGTGGGGATATCGGTGACGTGTTCAAGTCAATCCCAATATCAAAGATTGCTCACGAGGGAGCATGTTCGGTGGTGTCCATGGACTAGTTGCAACTATCCTTGGGTTGGATTTCAAGAGGAAGGCCATGACTATTTTGGATTGGTGATTGTCACATTGCCATTCCACTTTTGGTGTGACGGATAGCACAAGCTGCACATAGTTCGCGCCATGCCCACCAACAAGGTTAGAAGCTTATTCTCAACCACGAGATAGTTGGAGGTCAAGTGTGAAGAGCCTATGGGGCGATGGCCGGGACAGTGAATTCTCAAGGTGCCTTTCAACAACTTCCACCCAGGAGGGGTCGAAACTTCAAGCAAACAATGTGAAGCTTCGAAGGAGGGACCAGTTCCCAAATGGGTCTTGAAGACGGACTTTCAAAGCCAAGCTGAGAGGGCAATCAACACTTAGCCCATGAAGGGGTAAGGAGAAGGCAGTGATTCCAATTCTATTCAAGAGTCTTAAAAACGGACTTTCAAGACCAAGTCAAGAGAGCAAACAATACCCATGAGGGGCAGAAAGTTTAAAGTGCGGGGATGCATTCAAGTGGTAACTTAGAGACGGACTTCTAAAGCGCTAGGCCAAACTTGTGGCCAAATTGATCGAGCATTTACGGTGGCGACCTAGAGATAGACTTCTATGCCGATCGGCCAAGGTGGCCAAATCAATCAGGAGTTCAAGGTGGCGACTTGGAGACGGACTTCTATGACGCCCGACCAAGGAGGCCAAATCAATCCAGAGTTCGAGGTGGTGGCCTAGAGACGGACTTCTAAGGCGCTCGGCCAAGGTGGCCAAATCAAAGAAGCATTTTATGGTGGTGACCTAGAGAAGGACTTCTAAGACACCCAGCCAAGGTGGCCAAATCAATTCAAAGTTCGAGAAGACGGCTTGGAGATGGAGTTCCTAGACACCCAGCCAAGGTGGCAAAATAAATATAGCGTTTGAGGAGGCGACTTGGAGACGGACTTCTGAGGCCCCCGACCAAGGAGGCTATATCAACCACTTCATCAAAAGGGGTGGATCTTGTGCATTAGCTTGTGCCCGGGGGTGGCCAAGCCGTGTGCCCCACTTCAACCGGATATCTTCGAGAGGCAAGAGCCAGAGAAGCTGCTCATCGAGTGTCGAGATAGTTGGAGGGGCGACACAACATCAACTTCAAATCATCAAAATCTTTATCACCGAGGACGGTGATAGTTCAAGTGGGGGAGAGTGTCATGGTCCACTTCTTCGAGCTCCATGACAGCTCAAATGTGTGCCCAAGGATTGTCCAAACCTTGTTGAAGCATTGCTCAAACAATGCCTAAACAAGGGCCAAGACAACTCCAAGTTGTGTACCAAGGATGGCCCAAAGAAGCACAGCGCGGGTGAGGGGCAGCCTAACCTCACTAGCGCCCAACCAAGAGCATCTAACCTCATTTTGGTGTGCCAGCGAGGCCCTAGTTAACCTCACTTTGTCCGTGTCAAAGTGCAAGTCAGATGCTAGCAAGATAACCTCATGGCTGACCTTGGTGAGGTTATCTTGCTAGCATCTGACTTGCACTTTGGCACGCACAAAGTGAGGTTATCTAGGGCCTCGCTGGCATACCAAAATAAGGTTAAATGCTCTTGGTTGGGCGCTAGTGAGGTTAGGTTGCCCCTCACCCGCGCTGTTGCTTCTTTGGGCCATCCTTGGTACACCTTGGAGTTGTCTTGGCCCTTGTTTAGGCATTGTTTGAGCAATGCTTCGACAAAGTTTGGACAATCCTTGGACACAAGTTTGGCACACATTTGAGTTGTCATGGAGTGCGAAGAAATGGACCATGACACTCTCCCCCACTCGAACTGTCACCGTCCTCGGTGACAAAGATTTTGATGATTTAAATTTGAAGTTAATGTTGTGTCGCCCCTCGGACTATCTCGACACTTGATGAGCAGCTTCTCTGGCTCTTGCCTCTCAAAGATATCCGACTAAAGTGGGGCACAAGGCTTGGCCAACCTCAGGCACAAGCTAATGCACAAGATCCACCCCTTTTGATGAAGTGGTTGATATAGCCTCCTTGGTCGGGGGCCTCAGAAGTCCGTCTCCAAATCGCCTCCTCGAATGCTATATTTATTTTGCCACCTTGGCCGAGCATCTAGGAACTCCATTTAACCTCACTTTGGCGTAGCATAACTTTGAGCTCCGAAGTCCAAATGTAGCTAGGTTTTTTTCTATAGATCCCTCTTAGGACCCAGTTTCATGTTTTTGAAGGGTTCTATTTATTGTGTTTTGTAGAATTTATAGAAGGCCATTATGACTCCTCGTGGGGGTGTCACGTTTTGTTGTATCAGTTTTAAAATGGCTTAAAAAGCATATATAAGGATGGGGTATGCTTCTACCACCCTCCACCCCACTACTTCTTGTATGGCTTAAGGCATGTCATGTACATAATGTGAGCTATGTAATAATGTTTTATCAATGAAATATGTTTATTACTTCCACCCATTCTCTAAGGAGGTTGCTTGATGGTTGACCTATAATGCTCGATTCTAGCTTCCAAATGAGTTGATCCGGGTTTGGCTAGCTTGTCAGACGGACTTGGCAAGCGTCGCACGAGCCTCATTTGTAACTGTTAAGCTCACAAAATGTCAGCCCATGACACCATGCATGACAGTTGCATTGGAGGGTCTACCATCAGTTGCCTTAATTTCCTTCTGCCCATAATAGCATGATTTCCATTTATGAATTGGCATAAATATACAGATGTGTGTTTAGGTAAAACGACAACAATAAACTCCACTCAGACACACATACAAGAACCAAGTGTAAATATTGTATTCCATAATCATAATGGAAGTTATGACACATTAAAAAACTTTTTCTGCCTATCATAATACATATTATTTAGAAAAAAAATCATTCACAAGACAACTGTAGATCATGTACCAAATTACCTGTTCAATCCAAAGAGAAAGAGACCTTTGTTGGTTGGAAACACTTTCTTTTATAAACAACAGAGTCCCTGCATACTTCGAGTCTGGAAGAGACCACCATATGGTATAATTTCTATATGGTGGACTTGAGATGGCACGCATCAAAATCTGCATAGTTTCGAAGAACAGTACAGAAGCTTTGTTAGTAGAAAATCTAATTTTGAGCAAAGAGACATTCCAGAAAGCTTATCAATGAAGCACATAAACTACGCATTAGATTTAACGGAAGAAAAAAAACTATTTATTTGTAACACCAATTTTTCACTGGATTAGTCAGGATTACCAGTATTCACTGCATGAAACTAGACCTCTTTTTAGAAAAGCCACATGAAACTAAACTTGCTCAATTTTTTGCAACTATTCCATTTAGAATGTCAAGAACTCTAGCCAAAGCAAGTCAAACTTCTTATATTCTAAAGCCAGCATGTTTATCAACTTGACCATCTTGTGCTCACACGAGTTATTCATAATCAATGAACAAATATCAAATTCAAATTTCGAACACATTGAACAATTTTCAATTGAAAATCAGGTTCAAAAATGAAAACTAATTATACTTAATATGTATCAATAAGAAAAACATAATTATTAGAAATGCTGGAATTATAAAATTTTCATCATGCTTTGGACCTTGATCATGGAATCAACCTCTGACATATCTATGAGACCCCAACAAGACAAGTGTCCTGCCATGAACTGACAAAAAAAATTACAACATGGTTCGGGTATCACCTTATGGTACCCGATCTTCCTTGGAAATGATATGATCGATCATCATATCAGGTAGGAATAAAATTTGATTAAAAATAAATATAAGTTCAAAGAAAGACATTGTTATCAAATATAAGTAAGGCGAACTACAAAAATCCTTAAACCCCATTCTAGAACACCTGTAGCCATATCTTTTGTTAAATTGAGTGATGTAGAATTAGATGGAAAATTTTCCAGATAAATGACCATGGGGCGAGTAAATTATTTTCAGTTAGCTATGAACCTAACACACTCCTCCTTTCCTCTATCCCAATTTCCTCTAATTTTAGTCATATCTTCTCTAACATTGAATGCACTCACATTCAGAATGAAACTTTCTTATGACCATGGAGTTTCAAGTGAAGATTTAAGGTAAGCTGTCAACATAATGCAAACTCTTTTCCCCTAACGTGGTACAAGTTGCAATTGACAACGCTTTAAACATGAACTTGGAGGAAAATAAAGATAACTTAAAAGACACTACCAAATCTACAATGAGCAAACAGTTATTACTTAATCATGTAGTTAAATACTGGTTTATTACTACCAAGCAAGCATCTTGGATGGTTCAATCATCAAATACCAATTTTCTATTAGACACATTCGTTAATGTTCGCATACCCATACACTAGTTAGCAATTTTTTGCCAACAACCACATTCATCAATGTCATCAAATCCCCCCAAAAACTAAAATCATTAGAACCCAAAATCTACATAGCTATGCTCCTAGCTATAAACCCAAAATCATTAGAACCCAAATTTCTTAACTTCAAAATTATTGGGGTTGCATAACTCAAGGGGCACTAGAAACTCTACGAGTACCGACTCACAAACCTGGTGGATCAGCCGTAGAGATGAAGATTAAGCCACATCAACATGTTGATGTCAAAATCAAACCAATTAACATATGCCATAAATTTCAATGGTTATAAACAAGGCAAATTGGAATTATTTGCAGTACGAGAGGTGAACAAGCAGGGAGATGAATTCTTTGACACTGACTAAGTTATTTCTAGCAATCAACATCTACAACACATCTACTTGAATAGACAACATATAATCACAAGTGTTTATATCAGATTAAACATCTAATTCAAGTAACAAAAATAATCACAATTGCTCTCGATGTGTGTGTTTGAGAGAGAGAGAGAAAGAAAGACAGAGTGTTGATTCTATAAAATGTTCAAAAACCCATATATTTCAGAGAGAGAGAGAGAGATAGAGAAAGAGAGAGAGAGGCTTAACTGAAAATAAGAAACCCTAGCAGAGCTGGTCTCAAATTGCGTGAGATAGAAGGAGGAGGAGGAGGCAGCGGCGGCGGCAACAACTATGGCGATGGTGGAGGCGCAGTCTCAAGGAGACGGCGGCGGCAATGGCTATGGGGGCGAACAGAGGAGGATGAGAAGGCTGGTGGCGGTGCTGCACTGGTTCTCTCAAAGACTGCATAGGGCTTTTGTTCTAGAGAGGAAAAAGCGGGGAAAAATTTTAGGCATGCGCGAAACGACGCCGTTTTGTTTAATATTTGTGATGGGAGGCAGCTATCACAAAACATCCGTGGCAAAAACTCACTTTTTGTGAAAACGTCATTGTTAAAAGAATCCATTTGCAACGGTTGCAAAAACGCCGCAAAAACTCCTTTTTTGCAATAGCCTTTGCGATGGCCAAACTCTCATCGTAAATACCACTATTTGTGATGGCCAAACTCTCATCGTAAATATCACTATTTGCAATGGTTAAGTAGTCGTCGCAAATACTCCTGTCGCAAAAAGATCTGTTTTAGTAGTGCGCTGGTATTTCTTTGTTTTCTTATATTTGATTCTCGTTGTTTTTGCTTATCTTTTATTTATCCTACAATTGTTTGTTCTAGAACGCACTTTAGAGGATATTGAAACCATAATTAACTTTACCAAGGCTGTGCTTAGGACTCAACAACATGTCATTCCTGCCCCTGGTGCCTTGTTTGCTAAGCCTATTCCCTGCCATGCCTTGGCATCTTTTGCTTATGACTTGGTAACTCCGATTCCCTCCTCGCTTGCTAAGGAAATCACACAGGAGGAATCTGTCACACCTCAAATTTTCATAGTCTGAAATATCCGAAGGCGTGAAGTGACTTACTAAACAAATATGAGACTAAACAAAATAATTTGATAACCAAACACTTATACTCGAAACTTTAAAATACATCTTAGCAGTGAATTGTTTAAACTAAACTTCATTACAAAACTTAAACTTACAATATTAAATTCCTAAAACTCCCCCGACCCCTGTTTGGGTCCCTCAAAGCTCTTGGGTAAAAATGACATTTTCTCCCAAATAGACATCTGAAATATTTTTCATAAAACATGGTGAGTTATAAAGCTCAACAGCAGTGCATTATCCAACAACATAATAAATTTAATTTTAAAAATTCACAAGGTAATATAATAGTTATGAGATAACTAAGAACAACAATTATGATATCATATAACAATTCGCAAATTTTTTTATTTCCATATTTAAATAGATATATTTTCAAAACAACTTTGAGTTGTAATATGAAATTTCTATATGTCCTCCACAAGACCGGGACACATGGCTCAACAATATCAATTATGTGGCCTACACAAGATCGGGACACACGACTCAACAATTTTAATTAGTCAATTTCGATATTAAAACTCCCAAAATCAAGTTTGAAAATGTTTACAATGCTATCTCATGTTCGAAACAGTAAATTTTTTTAGATAATCATAAGACAGTTCCAAATACATTATAAAATCATACTTTACAAATCATATTCTTGCCTAAAAATTCAAAATCATATTGAAATTACTGATTCATTGCCCCCTTCCGAATAGTTCTAGTGTTCAAGTAGTTTACAAAAAACTTTCTCGAGTTTCGTGCAACTCTGCCAAATATTATTGCATGAAACTTTAGTTCATGCCCTAATCATTTTACATATGATGCAGAGTCTTAAAACTCTATCCAAATCCCTCATCTAACTTAACGTTACCTGCGAAGTCTTTGGGTCATTTTTGGATATACTCGAGTAATTTCAGTCCAAACTCAAATTGCTAAAATTATAAAAACAATACAACTAAGTTTTTAAAAATTCCAAAATTAATTTATAAAGATTTTATTATCATATTTTAGGTTAAATAAAAATAATCACAGTAGTCATTTTTCTTGAATTTCTAAATTTTGATTTTATATATAAAGTGAATAACTTTTTCTATGTAAACTATAAAAAAATATATATGCAAAAATACTTAGAGTTTACTCACTCTTCTTCGAGCATGTTCAAAATAGTTGGATTAATACATACAACAATTTTCAAAAATCATAATTGATAAAACTCATTTTTAAGAATATCGTTTAATTAAAAATCATAAAACTCATAGATTGAAGTAGTCAAATAACACATAAGCATAAAACTAAATTTTATGTGGGACGCATAGGTCCAAACATATTGTCAAAAATGTCTCTCAAGCGCCCCAAGGCGCGACTAGCTTCGTTCTGCCACTGTTCATCCTCTTCTTCACATTTTTGTTCGATTTTGACACTCTACGGTAAAACAAGTTTTTCTCCCTCATTTCACTATGAAATCAAGTGATTCTCAGGCCTAAACTCAAGCTCTCAAAAAGATTTGCAACTTTTGTGTTTTGTGATTTTGTAATGGAAGTGATTTTCTACTTCAAAACTGCCTCCAAAAGTGACGAGTTTGTCTAGATTTTCGAGATAGACCTGCAACTTGCTTTTTCTCAATTTTTCATCAATCCATAGAGCAATATGAGGCTATGCATGGCCACTAGAACTGGTTTACTAACTACCCCAAGCATTTAATCGGATCAAAATATAAAAAAATTGATGTTCTTCCATGCATGCAATGTAAAACACCAATTTTTTTGATACAATGAGACCCATTTTCGTTCTAGGGCTCTATAGCCTTCAAGATGAGATCAAAACAACCATAATTTTCAAGAAATAATTTCCAAAACGCCAAAATCAGAATGCATGACTTCTATTTTAGTTCTAAATATTTTTCAAAACTATGCTTTAACTGGCTATGGAGTTTCCAGCCACTTTTTGACTAACTCCGGCCATCCCCACCCAAATGCAAGTATGTTAATATGATAAGTACGTTGTCAAGAATAATATACCTTGGTTTGGTTCGATTTGGAGTGGATTTGGGCTATGAAATCAACTTTTTCTCTCTTTTTATCTCACTTTCTCACCTCCCAAACACTCTTTGTCTCTCTATATTTGTCCTAACACGAATTACGGTTATAAATCTGCTAGTTGTGGGTATTTATAACCATGTAATGCATGGCTAAAGTGTGGAGAAGAGGACAAATGTCCTTAAGACATGACAAGTGTCTTTGGGGGACCAAAATGCAATTTTTTTTAAAAAAAAATACACTCTTGCCTATATTATATATTTTGATTTTTTACTCACAAATCTGGTATAATTAATTAAATACAACTTAACAACACATTATCTAATTTTCTTAATTATTTAGAAATTTATTATTCTATACAATTCAAACATCGCAACGCTAATTACTCGGTCCATTCTAATAGAATTTTCTATTCTAAATTTTCTAGCTTACACGGATAATATAGTGTTTGAAAATACTGAGTGTTACAATCTATCCCCCTAAAAGAAAGTTTCATCCTCAAAACTTTCACTTTCTTATTTTATATTTATCTCATCCTTACAACTATTTATTTATTCTAATCAAGCACTAACATGTTTACATGAAACACCTAGTTAGCATATAGCATGCTTTCCACACACTTATATCATCTTATTATATTAACGTATGAGACACATCTAACAAACATAATATTACATAAATGTCTTGTATGTACATACTTTCATACATCGCACATAAACATATCTCACATAGGTATTTATTATGTTAACATGTACAACTCTTATTACACAATTATTTATTACTAATTATTTATTACAAGTCATACATGGATAGTGTTCATCACCATATAGGTACTTTCGCGTAACATGTAACTATCTAATATCACATATCACGTCAACACATTCCTCACAACACATAGTTGTGGCTATATAAATCCTAAGACATGCATTACATACATATAATCAATCATAATACATCTCATATCATATTATAACATTAATTTCATACCCATAACATAACTCTTTACATCTTGTTTCACAAAATGTCACATTTACATTTTGTTATACATAACACTGCACATACATGCACCTTTCTCATAGTCATTATAGTTTCGTATAGTGTGTATATATACTTGCAATTAAAATACATTTGTCATTACAAGTGTCACATGGACATATTGCACTTTATATAAATCCTATATATTGCATAAGCTTATATCATATATAACATGGATGGACATAGATTATCTAAGTATATACTATATGAGAACATAAAATATAAAATATAAACACTTTACACCTTCCACGTATTTCACGCACGTAGACATCCTAATTACACTATGTCACGTAATCACATTGACACCACACAATATCAAATAGGAACTTGGCATTACCTCATATCACATAAACACTTAGCATCACACATCACATAAACACTTGACATCACATTGCATCACATCGCATCACATCAACATAGCATATTGATATCACATAATTCCACATCGGCACCTCAAATGCACACAAGATCATGAAAACACGTTTTGCTTCACGTTTGCATATTAGTATAATATACATAAAACATCTCCTAGGCATATTATACCTCATGTACATGTTGACTCAAGGTTGATCCCTATATTGCTTTTGATGATAACAAAACTATGTGATTGTTATCTAATGATTTTAATTGAGTGTGCAGATTATATCATAATTATTTGATAATAAGAAAATATTTGAGTTGATTGGTTGACTACCCAACAACAAGATTACTTAGGTAATCTTATTCTTGAAGAAATTGAAGATGCTCAAGAAGTTCAACAAGTATTGAGAATAAGGATGCAAGCTCTGGAATTCTATTATGGTGATCTGTTTTGAAAACATGAAGATTGATAGAAGAATTTAAAGATTGATAAACGAACATATTGGATTAACTCTATTTCAAAGTGAAAGATCTTATGAGAATTCAAGAACTTATTCACTATGAAGACCCTCGATCCTCATGGCCATATCAATCCACCGAAACATCAATTACATAAGAAAGGGGGTGCAAAACTTTGTATGCATTAAGGCATAAAGCACAAAAGAAAGGGGGAGCAAGTTTTTGTTTCAATAAGTTTATGCTTGTCACAATGGAAGATATTAAAGAATCAAGAAGGATGGAAGGATGATGAGCATGATGGGTTGACACATTCAACAAGCTCATACATTACAAGTCTTGAAAGTTTGAATATAAACTTAGAAGTATGAAGAGATTGAAGGTGTTCAAAGGAGTCAAGATTCAAGTAAAATTAAAGATTATAAAATCCATTAAAGATTTAGACGAATGAAAGATTGAAAATATTCTTGAAGATCCACATGTTTTGAAGAAGACCTTTCAAGCTTTAGAAGTCTCAAATTGATGATTCTTGAAGAGCTTGAAGAGGTTTGTTATATTGATTGAAGAATCCTAGAAGAAATCAAGTTGATGAAAATCAAGTAAAGATATTAAAGATGTTCAAAGAAAAATAGAAGATCAGTTGAAGAAAAGAGATCTCAAGTCTTGGAAGTTCTCTTGAAGATTTCGAAGAAGACTTAGATCAATGGAAGAAGTGATGTTGATTAAAGAACTCTACAAGTAATTAAAATGGAGTGAATTCATCTCGAAGATATTAAAGGGGTTCTTGAAGTCAACATACCTTGAAGAAGTGTTTTCAAGCCTTAGAAAGGTTATTTGGATGACTCTTGAAGAATTTGAAAACAATGGAGAAGATTGGATAAAATCTACAAAAATCAAGTTTTCTAGACTGATGTGTCGACACATGGATTTGAGGTGTCAACATATGAAAGTCGGGTGTCGACACATGAAGGCAATGAACAAAATCTAGGGAATGTAGACTTGATGTGTCGACACATGAAGGCAAGTGTCGACACCTGGGCTCCAACGGCTCTATTTTTTTAACATTATACTCTGCCGTTTTTGCATCAAATAGTCTCCCAACCACCACCAACGGCTATAATCAACTCAAGGCTATATATAGAAGATCCCCAACACATATATGTAAAAGAAGAACACAAGATCAAATGCTAGAAAGTGAGATTTAATCTCCTACGTCTTATACTCTATTTTTATTCATTTAGGGGATTCTTGAGTGAGCTTCAAATTTGCTTATCTACTCTCTGAGAGAGAGTTATTCATTATACAACCTTCATCTATTATTGGGTGGGTTTGTAAAACTTGTAAATTTGAATGAAACTTAGACAAAATCACTTGTAAATTTGAGTGAAGCTTAAACAAAATCACTCAGGGATTTTGAGAACTTAGGAAGAGTTCTTGTAAAAGTGAGCTGGGCACTTGGAGCAAAACCAGCAGCTATGTAAGGGAATTTTACATAGTGGAATACCTTCAGGAGGATCGAGGAAGAGAGGATGTAGGCAAGGGTTAGCCAAACCTCTGTAAAATTCTTGTGCCTTCATTCTTCATTTCTTGCTTTGTTTTTCTTCCTTGCTCATAACACTTGCTTGCACTGCATCCTATTATTTGCTTGCTTGGTTTGATTATCCACTGCTAAATTACTTGATAAGTTTTTAATTGGGTTGTTTGTTATTAATTTTGTAAAACTCAATTCACCCCCCCTCTTGGGTTGCCTACTTGGGCCAATAATACATATATTATATATCACTCAAATACATTACATCTACTGTGAGAATTCATATGATCTATTACGTAGGTACATATACTATCAACACATGAGGTTCATTACATTACCTTATATCACATAGTATATCGTACTGTATATATAATCACATTATCGTGAATAGAATCACATAATATTACATAAACTTACCATATTAATAGTTAGATTTTCTTAAAACAACCATTGTTTAAAATACCTAGATTTTAAAATCACACTCACAGAATAATTTGACGAAGTTGTATATAACAATTTTGATCCCTAAAAGGTCCCTTAACCTGATGATATTTATTTCTAAGCTCGCCGTAAGATATTTCATAATCTTTATTGGTTCTAAACTTTTCAAAGTTACTTTCAATCTATATTAATACTTCTAATTTAATTCAAGACCATCATTAAAATATTCACTTAGTGATACTATCTTTCACAGTTCAAAGTTCAATAATGTTAGCAGTATACTTTATAACACTCATAGTTAAAGCATACTAGCTCCATAGTTGTCTAATTCAAATGTCAATATATGCATGTGAAAATTACTAGCTAAATTTACTACAGACTTCTCAACTCATCTTTTTCCATCACTGGTCTAACATTGTCTCTACATGTACACTTGCCCCATATAAGATATACTCGTTAGCTCTGAGGTACACTCAGTTATTTCATATAAGATTTGCAACCTAATTTTGTTTACATAAGACCTACAACCTAATTTTTGCTCAGATAAGACCTACTCACTAGTTCTGATACCAATTTGTCACACTCTGAATTTTCATAACCTAGAATATCTGAAGGCGTAAAGTGATTTGCTAAACAAGCATGAGATTAGATCAAACAATCGGATAACCAAACACTCATACTTGAAACTTTAAAATACATCTTAGCATTGGATCGCTTAAATTAAAATTTACTACAAAACTTAAACTTACAACATTAAATTACTAATACTCCCCCAGCCCCTGTTTAGGTCCCTCAAAACTCTTGGGTAAAAATGATGTTTTCCTCCAAGTAGACATCTGAAATATTTTTCATAAAGCGGGGTAAGTTATGAAACTCAACAGCCGTGTATTATTTAATAACACAATAAGTTTAATTTTAAAAATTCACAAATGTAATATAATAGTTATGAGATAGGTGAGACCAACACTTATGATATCATATAACAGTTCACAAATTTCTTATTCCATATCAACATAAATATATTTTCAAAACAACTTTGAGTTGTAATATGGTATTTTTATATTTCCTCTGCAAGGCAAGGACACATGGCTCAATAATATTAATTATATGCCCTTCACAAGGCTGAGACACACGGCTCAACAATTTTAGTTAGTCAGATTCGATATTAAAACTCTCAAAATCAAGTTTGAAAATATTTACAAAACTATCTCATGTTTGAAACAGTATATTTTTTAGATAATCATAAGATAGTTTCAAATACAGTATAAAATCATGCTTCACAAATCATATTCTCGCTTAACAGTTCAAAATATATAATTTAAACAAAATATGATATTGAAATTACTGGTTCACCACCCCCTACCGGATAGTTCTAGTGTTCAGGTAGTTTACAGAATGTTTCCTCGAGTTTTGTGCAATTTTACCAAATATCATCACAAGAAACTTTAGTTTGATGCCCTAATCATTTTATACATGATGCATAGTCTTAAGACTCTACCCAAACCCCTCATCTAACTCTACGTTACTTAAGAAGCCTTTGGGTTATTTTCGATATACTGGGGTAATTTTGGTCTAAACTCGAACTGCTAAAATTATAAAAACAATACAACTAAGTTTCTAAAAATTCCAAATTTAATTTATAAAGATTTTATTATCATTTTTAGGTTAAATAAAAATAATCATAGTAGTTATTTTCCTTGAATTTCAAAATTTTGCTTTTTGTATAAAGTGAGTAACTTTTCGTGTGAAAACTATAAAAAAAAATATATATATATATACAAAAATACTTAGAGTTTACTCACTCTTCTTCCTAGGTTTTCAAAATAGATGGATTAATCCATATAATAATTTTCAAAAGTTCATAATTGATAAAACTTATTTTTAAGTATATTGATCAATTAAAAATCATAAAACTTATAGATAACACTTTTGGAAGTAGTCAAATAATACATAAGGATAAAACTAAATTTTATGTGGGACCCACTAGTTCGAATAGATAGTTGAAAAGGACTCTCATGAGCCCCAAGGTGTGACTTCGTTTTGCTACTATTCATCATCTTCTTCACAGTTTTGTTTGATTTGACACCTTATGGTAAAACAGGTTTTTACCCCCCATTCCTTAAAAAAATCAAGTGATTCTTGAGCCTAACTTCAATCTCTCAAAAAGATCTACAAATTCTTTATTTTGTGATTTTGCAATTGAGGTCAGTTTTCCCTTCAAAACTGCCCCCAAAGTTGATGGGTCAAAATGTAATTAAGCAACTTACTTTTTCTCAATTTTTCTTCACAACACAAAGCAATTGAAGGCAATGCATGGCAACTAGAATTTTTTTTCTAACTACCCCAAGCATTTAATCTGATCAAAATGTAAAAAAATTGATGTTCTTCCATACATGCAACGTAAAACACCTATTTTTTTTTTAATAAAATGAGACCCATTTTCATTCGAAGGCTCCATTGCTTTCAAGATCAGATTTAAAATAACCCTAATTTTTCTAGAAATAATTTTCAAAAGTCCAAAATCAGAATGCATGGCTTCCATTTCAATTTCTAAATATTTTCCCAAACTATGCTTTAACCAGCTATGGAATTTTCGGCCACTTTTCGACCAACTCCGGCCATCCCCACCCACATGCAAGTATGCTAATATGTTAAGTACATGGTCAAGAATAATATAGGTTAGTTTGTTTTGATTTGAAGTGGATTTGAGCTATAAACTCAACTTTTCCTCTCTTTTTCTCACTTTCTTTTATTTTATCACCTCCCAAACACTTTTTATCCCTCATATTTGCCCTAGCATGAATTAGGGTTATAAATCTATTGGTTGTGGGTTTTTATAACCATGTAATGCATGGCTAAAGTGATAGAGAAGAGGACAAGTGTCCTTAAGACATGACAAGTGTCTTTGAAGACCAAAATGCAATTTTCAAAAAAATAATACACTCTTGCCTATATTATATATTTTGCTTTTTCACCCACAAATCTAATATAATTAATTAGAATACAACTTAACAACACATTATCTAATTTTCTTAATTATTTTGAAATTTATTGTTTTAGACAATTCAAACATCATAATACTAATTACTCAGTCCATTCTAATAGAAATCTCCATTCTCAATTTTTGGTGCTTACACGGATATTATAGTATTTGAAATACCAGGTGTTGCAATCTAACCGCCCAAAAGAAAGTCTAGTCCTTGAAACTTTCACTTTTTTATTTTGTATTTATCTCATCCTTGCAATTATGTATTTATTCTAATCGAGCACTAGCATGCTTACTTTCTTTCACTTTCTTACCTTCCAAACACTCTTTCTCTCTCTATATTTGTCCTAGCACGAATTAGGGTTATAAATCTGCTAGTTGTGAGTTTTTATAACCATGTAATGC
This sequence comes from Euryodendron excelsum, assembly GCA_033060915.1. Lineage (NCBI taxonomy): Eukaryota > Viridiplantae > Streptophyta > Magnoliopsida > Ericales > Pentaphylacaceae > Euryodendron > Euryodendron excelsum. The sequence goes on along the minus strand of CM065379.1, from coordinate 15,535,293 downwards.
ATGGCTAAAGTGATGGAGAAGAGGACAAGTGTCCTTAAGACATGACAAGTGTCTTTGAGGACCAAAATGCAATTTTCAAAAAAAATACACTCTTGCCTATATTATATATTTTGTTTTTTCACCCACAAATCTAATATAATTAAGTAGAGTACAACTTAACAACACATTATCTAATTTTCTTAATTATTTTAAAATTTGTTGTCCTAGACAATTCAAACATCGCAATGCTAATTACTCGGTCCATTCTAATAGAAATTTTCATTCTCAATTTTTGTGCTTACACAAATAATATAGTATTTGAAAATACCGAGTGCTGCAATCTAACCTCTTAAAAGAAAGTCTCGTCCTTGAAACTTCCACTTTTTCATTTTATATTTATCTCATACTTGCAACTATGTATTTATTCTAATTGAGCACTAGCATGTTTACATGATACACCAAGTTAACATATAGCATACTTTCCATACTCTTATATCATCTTATTATATTAATGTATGAGACAAATTTAACATAAATAGTATTACACAAACATCTTGTATGTACATACTTTCACACATCGCACATAAACATATCTCACATAGGTATTTATTATGTTAACACGCACAACTCTTGTTGTATAATTATATATCACTAATTATTTATTACAAGTCGTATATGTATAATGTTCATCACCTTATAGGTACCTACCATGAAACATGTACATATCTAATATCACGTATCACGTCAACACACTCTTCATAACGCATACTTATAACTATATAAATCTCAAGACATGCATTGCATATATATAACCAATCATAATACATCTCATATCATATTATAATATTAATTTTCATACCCATAACATAACTCATTATATTTTATTTTACAAAATGTCACATTTACACCTTGTTACATATAACACTACACATACATGCACCTTTCTCATAGTCATTATAGTTTCGTATAGTATGTATATATATATACTTATAATTAGAATACACTTATCATTACAAGTGTCATATGGACATATTGCAATTTTTATAAATCTTATATATTGCATAGGCTTATATCATATATAACATGGATACACATGGATTATTTAAGTAGATACTATTTGAGAACATAAAATATAATACATAAGCACTTTACACCTTTCACGTATTTCAGCACTTAGACATCTTAATACACCATGTCATGTAATCGCATGACATTACACAATATCACATAAGCGTCTTGGCATCACCTCAAATCCTATAAATACATTGGCATCAAACATCACATAAACACTTGACATCACATCACATCACCTAAGCATATTGACATCACATAATTCCACATGAGTACCTCAAATGCACACAAGGTCACGTAAACACATTTTACTTCATGTTTGCATAGTACTATAATATACATAAAACATTTCGTAGGCATATTATACCTCATGTACATATATTATATATCACTCAAATACATTACATATATTATGAGAATTCATATGATCTATTACGTAGGTAAATATCCTATCAACACATAGGATTCATTACATTAACTTATACCACATAGTATATCGTACTGTATATATTATCACATTATCATGAATAGAATCAAATAGCATTAAATAACCTCACCATATTTATAGTTAGATTTTCTTAAAACAACCAGTGTTTAAAATACTTGCACTTCAAAATCGTACTCAAAGAATAATTTAATTAAGCTGCATATAACAATTTTGATCCCTAAAAGGTCCCTTAACTTGATGACTTTTATTTCTAAGCTCACCGCAAGATATTTCATAATTTTATTGGTTCTAAAATTTTCAAAGTTACTCTTAATCTATATTAATATCTCTAATTTAATTCAAGACCATTCTTAAAATTTTCACTTAGTAATACTATTTTTCATAGTTCAAAGTTCAGTAATGTTAGCATTATACTTTATAGTACTCATAGTTAAAGCGTAATAGCTTCATAATTGTCTAATTCAAATGGCAATATATACATTTGAAAATTACTAGCCAAATTTACTATGGACTTCTCAACCCATCCTTTTCAATCGCTAGTCCAACAGTGTCCCTACATTTACACTTGCCCCATATAAGATCTACTTGTTAGTTCTGAGATACACTCAATTATTTCATATAAGACTTGTAACCTAGTTTTGTTCACATAAGGCCTACAACCTAATATTTGCTCATATAAGACCTACTCACTAGTTCTGATACCAATTTGTCACACTCCGAATTTTCATAGCCTAGAATATCCGAAGGCATAAAATAACCTGCTAAATAAACATGAGACTAGATAAAATAATCGGATAACCAAACACTCATACTCGAAGCTTTAAAATGCATCTCAGCGTTGGACCGCTTAAACTAAACTTTATTACAAAACTTAAACTTACAAAATTAAATTACTAAAACTCCCTCGACGCCTATTTGGGTCTCTCAAAGCTCTCAGGTAAAAATGGCGTTTTTCTCCAAGTAGGCATCTAAAATATTTCTCACAAAATGGGGTGGATTATGAAACTCAGCAATAGTATATTATCCAACAACACAATAAGTTTAATTTTAAAAATTCACAAGGTAATATAATAGTTATGAGATAGGTGAGAACAACAGTTATGACATTATATAACAATTAGCAAATTTCTTATTTTCATATCTATATAGATATATTTTCAAAACAACTTTGAGTTGTAATATAGAATTTCTATATGTCCTCCACAAGGCCGGGACACATGGCACATCAATTTTAATTATGAGTCCTCCACATGGCCAGGACACACAACTCACCAATATTAATTATGTGCTCTCCACAAAGCCGAGACACATGTCTCACAAATATTAATTATATGCCCTCCACAAGGCCAGGACACACGGTTCAACAATTTTAATTAGTCAGTTTTGATTTTACAACTCGCAAAATCAAGTTTGAAAATGTTTACAAAGCTATCTTATGTTCGAAACAGTATAGTTTTTAGATAATCATAAGACAGTTCCAAATACAGTATAAAATCATGCTTCACAAATTATATTCTCACTTAACAATTCAAAATATATAATTTGAACAAATATCATATTGAAATTACTGGATCAGTAACCCCTACCTGATAGTTCTAGTGTTCAGGTAATTTACAAAATGTTTTCTTGAGTTTCGTGTAATTCTACCAAGTGTCATCGTAAGTAACTTTAGTTTTTTGCCCTAACCATTTTACATATGATACACAATCGTAAAACTTTACCCAAACCTCTCATTTAACTCTCCGTTACCTAAGATAGCCTCCGGGTCATTTTCGGATATACAAGGGTAATTTAGGTCTAAACTTGAACTACCAAAATTATAAAAATAATACAACTAAGTTTCTAAAAATTTCAAAATTAATTTATAAAGATTTTAGTATAATATTTTAGCTTAAATAAAAATAATCACTGTAGTTATTTTCCTTGAATTTTTAAATTTTGCTTTTTACATAAAGTGAGTAACTTTTTGTATGAAAATATAGAAAATATATATAAAAAAATATTTGGAGCTTACTCACTCTTCTTCCAAGGTGTCTGAAATAGTTAGATTAATCCATACAATTATTTTCAAAAGCTTATAATTGATAAAACTAATTTTTAAGTATATCATTCAATTAAAAATCATAAAAATCATAGATAACACTTTTGGAAGTGGCCAATAATACATAAGCATAAAACTAAATTTTATGTGGAACCCACTAGTCCAAACAAATAGTAAAAAAGGTCTCTCACGCACCCCAAGGCATGACTGGGCTTCGTTCACATTTTCGTTCAATTTTGACACCCTACGGTAGAACATGTTTTTATTTCGTATTTCATAATGAAATCAAGTGATTCTTAAGCCTAAATTTAAGCTCTCAAAAAGATCTACAACTTCTGTGTTTTGTGATTTTGCAATGGAGGTTATTTTCGAAACAAACCTGCAACTTGCTTTTTCTCAATTTTTCTTCACACTGCAGAGCAATCTAAGGCCATGCAGGGCCACTAGAACTTGTTTACTAACTATCCTAAGCATTTAATCGGATGAAAATGTAAAAAAAAATTGATGTTCTTCCATGCATGCAATGTGAAACACCCATGTTTTTGATAAAATGAGACCCATTTTTGTTTTAGGGCTCCATAGCCTTCAAGATCAAATTTAAAACAACCCTAATTTTCCTTGAAATAATGTTCAAAATGCCAAAATCAAAATGCATGGGTTCTTTTTCAGTTTCTAAACATTTTCCTAAACTATGCTTTAACTAGCTATGAAGTTTTTCGACCATTTTTCAGCCAACTCCGACCATCCCCACCCACATGAAAGTATGCTAATATGATAATTACATGGTCAAGAATAATATACCTTAGTTTGGTTTGATTTGGAGTGTATTTGGGCTATGAACTCAACTTTTTCTCTCACTTTCTCACCTCCCAAACACTCTTTCTCTCTCTATATCTGCCCTAGCACGAATTAGGGTTATAAATCTGTTCAATTTGGGTTTTTATAAACATGAAATGCATGGCTAAAGTGATGGAGAAGAGGACAAGTGTCCTTAAGACATGACAAGTGTCTTTGGGGACCAAAATGCAATTTAAAAAAAAATACAATCTTGCCTATATTATATATTTTTCTTTTTCACCCACAAACTTGATATAATTAATTAGAATACAACTTAATAACACATTATGTAATTTTCTTAATTATTTTGAAATTTATTGTTATGGACAATTCAAACATCGCAACGCTAATTCCTTGGTCCATTCTAATGGAATTTTTTATTCTCAATTTTCGTGCTTACACAAATAATATACTATTTGAAAATATCGATTTTACAAAATCTGATCAATCTTAGGTCAAGAAATCTTTTTGCCATAGGATTGACAAAAGGCCAGAGGTTGTTTGGACTGAACAGTTAGTCCTTTCCTCCTAGTGCGTTAAAGACATTGTGATTGAGGAAAATGAATCCCTAAATGACATGTTTCTTCCTCAATTGAATAGGAAAAACACCAAGCTTCTGTCAATAGTAGCTTTGTATATTCTTCCATTTATCATGACTATTTTCTTACTACTTGATTTTTGTAGAGAAAGTACATCGATCGTCTCTCTTCGGACTCTTCGAAGCCTTCTAATCAACATGCTCATCCTCTGTCACAAACCAAAAAAGCCACTGACCAAGCCATATTACCTGAAGTCAGTAACTGAACATTGGAGGAGAGCACCACTACTTGTGTATTTACTTTGATTATCATTTACTACGCAACATCGTATCGGTACTTGCACGCAGTCTCTACTTCTCCTTCTTTTGAAGAAATCATCTCCTTATAAGTACGTGCCTTGGATTATAGGATTTATCAAGTTATACATGTTTCTGCATTTTGCTGATTTTCTTTATAATTTCAGGTTGCTCCTGGATTCGATGAGTCTCAAATTCAAGCCCTCTATGCTGAAGCACTTAAGAAAAAAGAGTTTGTGCAAGCTAAGGTTACTTCCTAACCATTGGAAAATAACTTGAGGAATGCACTTTTGCAATTCGCCACCATGCCATACAAGACTTTGATTTCTTCAAAATTTTCTAAGCTACTAGCTCGTTTGACTAATGTGCAATCGAATAAAAACTGCTCTCCCAGCTCATTCAACGCATCCTTGATGATACCATTAAGATTAATAGCTACTACGAAAAAGCCCAAAAGAGTCAACAGGAGATCAACGTAATTGAGAACCTTCCTTCTCTCAAGTTTTACAAAAATCCGAATCTGACTTGAAGAAAGAAAAGCTTAATCTGGTGGCTAGGCTGGAAAAAATCGCTCAAGAGCTTTCTAGTTTACAACATCAATGGGGAGAAGTAGCTCAATAAATTGAGACTTTTCTGTAATCAAGCAATAAAATTGATGAAAGAATGGAAGTTGCTACCTCTCAAATGATGCAGTCTCGAAGAGCAATATCTATCATGTCCCTTGATTAGGCTTTAACTCATTTAAGTAACAAACTTTTAATGTGTAAGTAAGTAAACGTTCACTAATTATGTCTTTCTTGTATTTCGAAGTTCTCTTTTAACCATTGGAAGTTAATTGAATCCAATGGCCATAGGGGGGTTGCGTACTGCGCGCACCTTGGGGGGGGGGGGAGGAGAGGCGTTGCACTATAGACTTTTTCAATTCTAATTTGGATTATATTATCTATTGTGAAATTGAAAAGTCTCATCTTATGAAGATCTATTGCATGGATCTATTGCATTTATGTTTGACACCACTTGTATTCATCCCATGCTTACTTCTGTAATCATCTTGTCACTACGTTCTTTGGCAGTTCCATTTCTTTCTTGCATGCACATATCATATATATCTATATTTAGTGCTTTTTATAGCAAACCATCAGAACTTCTCACCAAGAACTTCCATATTCTCTAAACTCTCCTCAAGTTAACAATGCTCCAACTTGTTATGCTTCCTTTAGTACTCATTATGTTTTCTCTAGTGTACAAAGGCTTTAAGCCTTTGTTTCTAACTTGAAACCTTCATAGGGATTTTGTCCTTATGTTTCCTCATCTCTCTTTTTTCCACAATTGCAGGAGCTCTTATAGGCAACTCCTAGATAACCATTTAGATTCCTTCTGGCTAAACGAGGGAACTTATGAATTTCACTCTTTTGGATCTAAGTTTTCCTCATCTACCAATAGTTGTTGGGAATGTTCTTCACCTTTTGGTCTCTAGAGCTTCAATCCATAGCTCCACCTTTGATGCTTCTACCTTCTCCATTTTTGCTCACTACTTATTTATGGACACCTCCTCAATCTTTTCGACCTTTTGCCTTCAAAAAGTCCTCTGGCGTGTTTTTGTACAATTCCTCTACTCTCCTCCTTACGAGACTAAGTGAACCAACAAATGTTCCGCTTGTGGTTCATTTAGAGGGTGTCAAGTGTTGGCCCAAGAGTGCATCCCAAGAGAGGGGATGAATTAGGTTTCAAAAATAATCACATACAATTTTAACTAAAAACTAATTAAGCAATTTGATTAAACAATCTAATAGCAGAATCAAAGTGTGTATGCAATATGTTCAAGCAATCTCAAACAAGAAATGAAAAACAAAACACAAAATGAACACAATAATTTACCGAGGTTTAGCCATAACTCATGACCTGCGTCTCACTCTCAAGACCCTCTTGAAAGCTCTTTCACTATGCAATGAAGAATTACAAAGCGAGTGCTAGTTGACCAAGTGCCTAGCTCACTTCTCACAAGAGCTCTTCCCAAGCTCTCAAATCTCCTTAAGTGATTTTGTTCAAGTTTCACTCAAATGTACAAGTATTTTTAACAAGAACACTCATACTCACAGGTTTACAAACCCACCTAAATAGAATAAATGACGTTTACACAAAGTATTACTCTAAAAGAGTGGATGGAATCAGTGTAAGATTAGTAAATCCCCAATATCTCAGCAAAGCAACAATAGCAGCTAGGGTTTATGCCTTCAAATTTGATTGTTGCACTTGTATGTATGTCTTCTCTTTGTATAAATGTTGTGGGGGTCTTGTATATATGCCTTAGCTTTAATTCTAGCCGTTGGAGATAGTTGAGGATGCATTAAATGTAAGATCATAGCTGCAGAATGTTTGAAAATATTACCGTTACAATGGCATGGGTCGACCCTTCAACTGTTAGTGTTGACACCTTCCTATTCTGAACATTATTCTTTAAGCAATCTGCCTTCATATGTTGACTCTTGAGGAATTAGGTGTCGAGTCTTTTAAGTTTTAGCATATATCTCTAAGGTACTATCTCGAAGTGTCAACTCTTTTAAGGATATTTTCAAAGTTGTGCAATCTGTCTCGATATGTCGACTCCTGTGAGCTCATGTGTCAACTCTTTTAAGGATTTTTCAAAGTCATGCAATCTGTCTCGATGTGTCGACTCTTGTAGGCTCATGTGTCGACTCTTTTAAGGATTTTTCAAAGTCATACAATCTGTCTCCATGTGTTGACTTCTGTAAGTTCATGTGTGGACTCTTTTAAGGATATTTCAAAGTCATGCAATTTGTCTCTATGTATCGACTCCTGATGAGCTAAGTGTCGACTTCTAGAGGGGATGTGTCGACTCTTGCCAATTCCATAAGCTCAGGTTCAAGCCACTGTCTTCATGTGTCGACTCTTGGAGTGGATGTGTCGACTCTTGCCAATTCCATAGGCTTCATTTTGCAAGACTTCTTCAACCATCTTCCAATCTTTCAAGCACTTCAATGATATTCCAAATTAAGTATCTAAGGCTTAAAATGTCTCCTTCTATATATGTTATTCTTCAAGAACTTCTTCAATCAATTTATGGCTTTACTTGGTTTGTTTGAGACTTCATCAATTCTTCAAAAAGATCTTCCAAGATTTATGATATTTACTTCACTTGGTATTTAGCACCTTCAATATCTTCAAGATGAGATCATTTCAATTAGATTGCTTCTGGGACTCTTCAATCTATATAGCTTTTTCTATCCTTTCAATATTTCAACACACTCTTCAAATCTTTTTAACAAGCTTCATAAATTCTTCAATTTTTTTTGTAGCCCTTGTAATACAGTTAACATATAAAATGTCTTTAACATATACAAATGGTTACAAATTATGGGGGTGGCAATAGAATACATATTGGTTAAAGACATTTTATATGTTTACTGTATTACAAGGGCTACAAAACAAAGTGGGGGTTGCCTTTGTGCCATGACACCCATCATGCATAATATAGTTCCTCTTACTGCCAGACAGACTATATTTTTGCCCCACCATAGAAAGTTGATAATGGCCTTTACAAGTAATTGTCACAGGTCAATACAATAACAGTTACGAAATCATTTTTGGACGTGGCCCACCGTGTTTCTGACTCTGAATGTGGTATGCTAAATGTGAACAGAAATGGCAAAATGGAATTCCAAGTCACGTAGAACAACATTGCAATATAAGTGCAACATACTGGCCATAACAAAGGTGGTCAACAATATTGCAATTCATGAGAGGCATCTGGAGCAGCTTTGAAAGATACCATTCTAGTTTGCTTGATGCCTTTATTTCAGGTAAGATCAACTATGCTAGTATAACAAAGTATGGCGCTATTGTTATAACGATTATACATGTATATGTACCTAAACAACAAGTGTTCAATCTAAAAGGGAAAATGATGCGCTTGACAGACACTGACATATCCTTCATTTTTAGGATTCCAATTGGAAAAGCATCCATGACAATCTTTTATCCCAAGAAACAACATACACCATTCACGATAAGACGATTTCGCCAACGCGACCTAATCACTCCCTTGTTTGTAAAGCGCGCATTGGCAACAGCAATGCAAGGCAAAACTACTGAAGATGCAAAGGATATGACAAGGCTAATGTGCTTGCTCATTTGCGTAATGCTACCATTTTACACCATTGGATAGTCAATGTCTTAGAGTTTGTTGTAGAATGTTAAAGATTTGGACAAACTTAAGACATACGCATGATTGAGGGCAATAAGGTTCAGGTTGATGTCTTTCATTGAAAACACATATGAGCATCCCGAAAATGTTATAAGGTGTATCATCGGCTAACTCCTTGTAAGTGTATTCATGACCTTTGACATGTTATATTCAAAATGAATTTCATAAATCCATGCACATAGACCAATGTTCCTTATGCTGGCTTACTTTATTTTATGTGCAGTACAGCTTCTGTGAACACACTAGACTTGTGAAACTAGTGGAGGAATACACATGTCCCTGATTCCTAAAATGGAACCTTCGGACATTAACTACAATCGTGAGAGGAACAACAATGGGGAACTATGTTCTAATAATATAAGTTTTTATACTAAAATACTAATGAAGATACCCAGTTTCCATATGAACCAACTAAGTAAGAAATTAATATGTTCAGCAACCATCAATACTTGATCAAACAATACCATTTCATAAAATAGATACAATTTTACTGTTTACTAAAACATTTATGAGACTTCCTTATTTTTTTTTCTTTCTCAGATGCATGTTCAACAAAAAGGATAAGTACAGAAGAATTAGCAAATACTGTAACATAACAACAATAGTGATAGAAGGTTTGAGTCGAGAAGTTGAAGTTTACATGTGAAAGCAATTTTGCCTACAAAATTAATATGCTTTGGGGATCTAAGTGTGTTTCCCAACCTCTATCGTAACTTCCCACTTAGACTGTGTAACTTCCCTTTTAAATTTCCTATTCGCCTCTACAACTTCTTTTGTAAATTCCCACATTGGCTATGTAACTTATCTTCTAAAATTCTTACTAATTCCCTCTAACTTCCCACGTAATCTTCCTAATTTATCCATTTCGGAATGTAACTCCTCACTTTACATCACCAGCACTCCACTTAACAGTGAATGGACAAGGGGAGCTAGTAGAGGCCATGGGCCTCCCAAAGATGGAAAAAACCCCATTAACACTAGTACTTTTTTCCTATTGGGTCTTCTAACTATAAAGAAGTGCCCCCCCCCCCCCACCCAAAGCTTTTATCCCGCATTGATTTTATATATATATACACACACCATACATTTATTAATAAAATATTCAATTTACAAATCTATTAAAGTACTACAGTATTACGCAACACCTTTTGGAAGAGATTGGGAGAAGTAGCCAAAAAGTTAAGAATGACCCACATGTATTTGTAATAACAACACATCCAAGTACAAAAAAGCACCTTCTAGAATAGTTTTACAATATTAAGGGCCCACATCTGTTTTGATTGTTGTAGTAAACAAAAAATAAAACACTTTTTTGGATGTAAGGAGAAGCCCAAAAGTTAGGGCTCTCCTTCTTCCTTTCTGTGTTTATGCGTTGGTACACACAAAAGGGAAATGGCATTGGCGATGCTGATGAAAGCTCTCCTGATGAAAGCTCTCCTGAGACGCTAAAGCCCAATGCTGTTGCTCTTGCTCTCTTTATTATCTGTTTGTTGTGATTGAAAGTAATCAAGTCTATTTTTTCCCCTCACGCACTAATCTTTGCAAATTCACAGGCTAAAGGAGAGGTGAGTTGTGTCTGCTTCATTTTTTTTTATTTAGAATTCCAGGTCTTTAATTTATAGATTTTTTTAGTTTGTTTGTTGATGTTCATCATTTTTGATAAAATCTGTTTAGATATTGTTTGCTATTATGAGTTTGTATATAGATTAATGTGTTATCTAATGTTTTATCAATTTTGGGAGTAACTAAAATTCTAAAACTTTTGTTAACTGAAATAGGTTGGTGTTGATAATTGATTGTACTTCGTAGTTTCCAAGGTTTTTGTTTGAGAGCTGAAATCTTTTATTAAGGTACGATTTCCTATGCTCATTCTTAGAATTTTTATTCCTACATAATTTTTTTGTATATGTTTGCTTATCAATTTTTTTTAAATCCTAGAGTAGTTTAATGTTGAAGGAGATTATTATTAACTCTTATAAAAGTATATTTTTATGTTGATGAATGTATATGATAGTATTTCTTGTTTCCCCTTTTTAAGTAATTTGATATTATTATTCTTAAAAATGTAGACTTTGATGTATTGGTTTAATGATTTTAATTGTGTGAACCCACAAATGGCATATTCTTATAAAATAGGTTTAAATTATTTTTTTATGTTATTTAATAGAAGTGAAATTGAAAATATAGGTTAATCATGACGAAGAAAACCAACATTGATGCTTTCTTCAAGAAAATATATCCTAAGAATTTGGAAGCTAGTATGCCAACTTGCATTGAGCCTTTTAATTCTAAGGTTCAAGCTTCAATCCCCGAATATCGTCCTTCTAAAGCTCGTAAAATTGAATAAAAAATATTGATATCTCTTCATTAGAACGTGATCCTAGATTACGTTAACAAATTTCATAGTATCCAGCAATCAACAAGATGAGATCCAAAGAGCTTATATCAAAGTAGGTCCTTATCAACATCTTCTTTTTGAATTCCCTTATCTAATGATAAACATACACGCTACTTTCAAGCTTCATGGTTCAAGTTATTTTCAAATTGGTTGGAACATTCTCCAACCCAAAGATGCCTCATTTTGTCTTCCATGTTATCTTTTTAATAAGTCGATAGGACATTCTAGATCAAGTGCATTCATTGTTGAAGGATTTTAATCATGGAAGAAAGTTAATGATGGAAAAAATTATGCATTTCTAATTCATGTTGGAAAAGATCTTGAGTCTTTGTACAAAAGAGCAACGAAGGGCTGTCAATGCCTAGGTAATCAGTCGTAGCACATTGAAAAGATAGTTGACAAACAAAATTATCAACAAATTGCAAATAACCATTTGTGGCTAAAGACTTCAATAGATGTTGTCAAATGGCTCACCTTCCAAGCTTGCACTTTTAGAAGCCATGATGAACATCCCAAATCAAAAAATAGGGGCAATTTTCTTAAATTGTTAAAGTTGTTAGCCTCTTACAATGAGAAGGTAGATACAATTGTGTTGAAAAATGATCCACAAAATGTTTCCTATGTATCACATAAGATCCAAAAGGAGAATTTACAAATTTTCTCAAGTAAAATAAATAATTTCATCCGTTAAGAAATTGGTGATGCAAAGTTTTGCATAATGGTTGATAAATGAGTCTAAAAGAGAGAAAATGACCATTGTTCTAAGATTTGTCAACAAAGATGGCTTTATACGGGAGTGTTTTTTTTGATCTAGTCCATGTTTCTGATACTACTACCTCAACTTTAAAAAGAGAAATTGCTAATGTTCTTCTCACCATGATCTTAGTATACAAAACCATCGAGGTCAAGGATATGATGGAGCTAGCAATATATGTGGATAATGGACTAGTTTAGAAGCTTTATTTTCTTATGAGTGTCCATGTGCATATTATATCCATTGTTTAGCTCATCGGCTCCAATTAGCATTAGTTGCGGCAACTAAAGATGTTATTTTTGTTCATCAAGTTTTCTCCAAATTGACTTTCGCAGTTAATATTGTTGGTTCTTCTTGCAAACGTCATGATCAATTAAAAGTTGCTCAAGCTATTAAAATTACAAAAAAAGCTTGAAACTGGGAAAGGGCTGAATCAAATTGGCATTGTAAAATGAGCAGGAGATACTCGATGGGGTTCTCATTTGAGTTCAGTCCGAAGTTTGATAACTGAGTGCACTCTAAATGTGTAATCTACATGCCTTAATTAATTCTTTGTTAGACTTAGATTAGGTTTATTTATGTTGTTTTAGTTCTAACTGATCACTAACTTAGTTTGTTTGATGTTTACAGGATTCCGAGCTTAAAAGGACTAAATTAGGTGAAAAGTCAAATGATCGTTCTAATGGTCAATCCAAGTGTCCGAATGGTGCTCTAGGGCATTTGAACACCACATCAAATGGTTCTTCCTCGTTCGAAAATACTGAGGCGTGGTTTTCCCATTTGTAACAGGTTTGACCCCCATCTAAAAGTACCATAACTTGTTTCTGCATTTGACATCCATTTGAATGGAACGGAAGAGCATTCAAACGGTATATAAGGGCATTTGAATAGTTCGTAGAAATCTACAACTTTGGAAGTCTATAAAAGCCAGGATTGAAGTAGTTTTTAGGGTTAGCTTTTATTATTATGTTTTCTTAGGTCTTAGCAGTAGTTTGTATAGTTTTCTAGTTCTTCTACATAGTTTTACATAGCTTTCTTTAATTAATGTAATCAGAATTCAGTTCTCAATACAAGTTTCATTATATATTTGCGTATCTATTATGTCTACGAGTAGCTAAATATCATCTTAGGATGAATTATGAAGATCAGATGAAGATCTCGGATGAACAATGGCGGTAAATTAGTTTTTAATGGTTAAATCTTCTTCTTTTTAATTCTTTGGGAATCATACTCTAGAAATTTACAAAAACTTAGCTGTCTGATTATACTTGATACTATTTATGCACGAATCCTAGTTTTGGTATATTTGCGGCACAAGTTGATGGTATGCACCTATAATTTTAAACCCGAATTATTTTAGATTTGATTATTAAAGAATAATAGTTTTTATCATCTTTCGAATCAAAGACTCATGACGCAGTCAACGATTTGAGTTATCAAACACCTTCATTGGAATTCCAAGTGAAGTAATTGGTTGGATCAATTGGTCTCCAGACTTTCTTTTATTAATTTAAAGCCATTTTCATGGTTTAGATTATATAAATCAACCTCTTCCAAACTATTTTTATTTTTGTTTTATTAGGGTATTTTTTTAGGGCTTCTGAACCAAGGTTAGTTTTTCTATATGAGCTAACCCTCTTCCATGTGGAATCGACCTCTGACTTCACCGAGTAATTATTATTGCATCGCGGTCATTCATTGCTGGTTATTTATCGCACGCTTTTGGAGCGATCAATTTTTAGCACGGTTACCGGGGAAGCTTTGGCGATTGACATTGGAGGATGAACCTTAAAGATTTAATTATGACAAATTCACTTCATCATCATTCTACGATCATAAGGAGATTCAATAGCTCGCTTAGATTACTTTGTTCCAAACACCATCTTTTATTTTGGGGAATTATTTTTGTTTTTATTATTATTTTTTATTTTAGTTGGGTTGGAGTGGTGTCATTTGTCAAATTGGTGGTTTGTTGCATGGAGACTTGGAGGTTAAATTAGATTTATTTATGGATAATTATATGAGCATGCGTGGTATGAGGGATATGCTTGTAACCCCTCATATATTAATGAGAGACTACATAAATGCTGCTAATTCCAACAACCCCTTATCCACCTACATACAATTTGGGATAACATTGTCAAGCTCCATCCTAATACTATGAATCACCACCACACAATTACCACACACCATCTCCTCATTCACACTACACACCTTGTACACCCTACACAACTCTCCCTTTACCTTACATGGCTCCATCATTCTATAGCCTTATGTAGAGAACCAAGAGGACATACTTCCACAATTTGTGCAATATCAAACAAGCGTGTACTCTGGGTTTGATGAAACTCTAAAATAATGAGAGAGAGATCAAGAACAACAGGACAAAGATCGCGAACAACAATGGGAGAGAATTCTAGACACTTATAAGAGGCTTAATGCTGAATTCACAAAATTCACGAGAGACTTAGTTGTTCCAAATGATGATGAGTGTTTGGCCCAACCACTACCCCCCTTTGAATATCACGACCAAGAAGCAGAAACCAAATTCCACCTTTCTCACCCCATTGACAAGACCAATCTATCACTAACCCTAGGAGTGATACACTCATAGAAGAAACTATCCTTCTCGAGGTGTCTGAACTAAGGGAAGAAGTCCCTAGTATGGATACGGATGAGGATGGGATAAAGAAGAGGTACTTATTTTTTTCGAGGTGTCTGAACTAAGGAACGTAGTACCTAAAAAAGAGGTGATGGAGGAAGAATAAATAGAGGATAAGGTAAAAGAGCCCGAAAAAGAGGAACTAAAGAGAGAGTAGCCCAAAACCACGAATTCCATGCAAGAAACAAGTGAGGAGGATGAAGGAGAGAAAATAGAGACTTTCTCTAAATTCTATAATCCTTTCGATCCTTGTGTGCTACACTGTTATATTCTTCAATTCAACATAATGATGCACTTATTTATTATTATGGTTGTTTGAACTCTTTCCACATTTCAAGAGTAGATGTTTGGGATGATAGCAAATTTTTTCTATGTGGTATTGGGTGATCTCCTCTCAAATTTTGGTAGTAATAGAAGTAGTTAGTAAATTTTTATTTTATTTTATTTTTTATTTTTAGGGTTTTTTCCCTAGTTTTTTTTTTGGGGGGGGGGGGGGGGGGGATGTTCTTTTATCATCCCGTTTTTGTTCCTCCTTTCCCATTCTTTGTTTCTTTTGCTTTTGTTTTCATGCATTAGGGACATTGCATAACTTTAGTTTTTTTTTTCCACCCGGGGGGGGGGGGGGGGGGGGGGGGGGGGGTAGTTTTGTTTTGTTGCTTTTGGGTAAAAAAGTTGTGCTTCTTATTTTTGTGATTTGTTGTATACATTAAATCTTGTTGTGCTTTATTGATCAGTCTCAAGTGTTAATTCAGATTGACTATCCTTCTGCCACTTGAGTTCTTTGGTAAAAATTTGAGTATCATATGATTTGGGTATTATGGTTTGTATCTTTGAAACATTTATCCATATTTTCATTGAGTGTTATTATTGATGGTGGATGTGTTGAAGAGAATTTTGTGAGAACCGTATTTATATTCATGTCAATGTAATCTTACATTGAGAATATTTTTAGTCATATATTAGACTGAACTTAAGCTTAATTGTTGATTCATCTTGTTATTGTGATGCATTACAAGTTTTTGTCATAAAATCATTATAAGAGAGATTACATCATTGTGCACTATCATGCTATATGACATCTTTTGTTGATTATTTGTGCATGTATATCCTTAAAGAGTGAAGATTTTACATTGTGAGCTTTAGAGCCAATTTATCTTTTTTCAAAGTGGATATACATTTACTCAAGGATAACTTGTTGATATTCCATTCTTTCAATAGCTTCATTATATTTCATTTTGATTCATATGTTGGGTAATAGTTATAGTTATTGACACTTATACTCTCTTAAATTTCACACTTGACATATTTTAGATATCATGCTAGGCCATCTCGTTCCTTTTGAGCCATTCAAACCCAGTTTCTCTTTCTTGATCTTTATACGTACACAATATTTGAAAAATGCATATCATTGTTAAAATACTTCATATGATAGAAATTGATATAATTGCTTATGAGAGATTACAAAAGTAAAAAGTTGTACAGAGTTGAAAATGAGAAGAAGAAAGAAAAAATATATATATATTTGTGGAGAGAAGGCGGAAAAAGAAAGTTTGCAATTGAGATGAAAAAAAAAAGTTAAAAAAGAAGAAGAAAAAATACTTATGTGCAGAAAATTGAAAAATTATAAGTGTATGATTATTGATCATCGCATGTAGTGTACATGCATGTGTTGAGCCTCTTATCCCTTTCTTTCTCCCTAATTATGGCTTTTCTTTAACATGGCCTTAATTTGTCCATAGTACAAATGAGTTGGAAATTCTTTCGAGTATAGGTCTTGTCAATTCTCTGAGTAGCACTATAACTATGGATATTCTTTCATGAAGTTATGCTAAGTCAATACACTTACATCTTTGCAATTTTTGTATTGGATTGCTCTACCTTGTGTTTCATGTACATTTACTCTTATAAACAGCTTTCTATTGAGAAACCTATATGTTTCATGTTTTTGTAAGTGTATACCGGGTGAGTATTTAGATTAAACATAAAGGATATAACTGTATGAATTTGAGACATTTGAGTTATATGTCATTGCAAGTACACCTTTATGTGCCCTATTTCTTAGATGTTTTATGCCTTCACCTTGTGTGATTCACAATTTAGGGTGAATTGAGAATTATCTTAAGCAAGTTATGTATACCTTATATAATTTTATTATTTTTCACATGACATGAATAAATGTTTGTGGGTGCCATCACTGCAAGTCCTTATGAGACATTACTCATCCACGAGGGGTAACCTAAGGGTTTAAAGGCTTGGTGCATAGGCTAAATGCACTCGTAACTCCCATGAAAGTGGAGATATCTTTTAGTTGTTTGTATTTTGCTAGGTACTAACAAAATGCTAGTTAAGGGGTATGATTGTACTCTAAAAAAGCAATTTACATGCCATAATTAGTTTCTTTGTTAGACTTAGATTAGGTTTATTTATGTTGTTTTAGTTATAACTGATCGTTAACTTAGTTTGTTTGATGTTTACAATATTCCGAACTTAAAAAGGATTAAATTGGGCAAAAAGTCAAATGACCGTTCGAACAATCAACCCAAGCGTTCAAACGGTACGCTAGGGCATTCAAACAATGTGTCAAACAGTTCTTCCTTTTTCGAAAATACTGAGGCATGGTTTTCCTGTTTGTAACAGGTCTGATCCCCTTCTGAAATTACTACGACTTGTTTTTTCGATTGAAGTACGTTTGACTTCCGTTCGAACAGAATAGAAAAGCGTTCAAACTGTATCCAAAGGTGTTCGAACGACTTTCGAAAATCTACAAATTTGGAAGTCTATAAAAGCCGGGATTGAAGTAGTTTTTAGTATTAGCTTTTATTATTACATTTTCTTAGGTCTTAGAAGCAGTTTTACATAGTTTTCTAATTCTTCTACATAGTTTTACATAGCTTTCTTCTATTCCTGTAATAAAATTCAGTTCTCAATACAAGTTTTATTATATATTTGCATATCTATCATGTCTACGAGTAGCTAAATCTCATTTTGGGATCAATTGGGAAGATCAATTAAAGATCTCGGATGAATAATGAAGGTAAATTGGTTTTCAATGTTTAAATCTTCTTCTTCTTTGATTCTTTGAAAATCAAACCCTAAATATTTATAAAAACTTAAATGTTTGATTATGCTTAGCAATATTTATGCATGAAGCCTAGTTCTGTATATCTACTGCACAAGTCGATGGTATGCATCTATGATTATAAACCCGATTTATTCTAGATTTGATTATTAAAAAATAATAGTTTTTATCGCTAAATCTTCCAAATCAAAGACTCGCGACGCAGTCAATGATTTGAGTTATCCAACACCTCTATTAAAATTCCAGGTAAAGCAATTAGTTGGATCAATTGGTCTCGAGGCTTTCTTTTATTAATTTAAAACTGTTTTCATAGTTTAGATTAGATAAATCAACCTCTTTAAAACTATTTTTCTTTTATTTTATTGAAGTGTTTCTTTGGGACTTCTGAACCAAGGTGAGTTTTTCTATATGCGCTAACCCTCTTCTCTATAGGATCGACCTCGGACTTCATCGAGTAATTATTACTACATCATTGCCATACAATCACTATGTTTGATGCAACTTATGCAACTTTTTCTGTCTTAAAAAAACATCATTGCTTATGGGAACACTTATTTACAACGTGGTGATGCAGATTCAGCTTATGATGAGATCACATTTTTCAAATTTGAGTTCATCTTGCATCTTGTGAAAGAGATCGTAGAGATCACTAAAGATCTTTGCCAAGCTTTGCAATGTAAGTCTCAAGATATACTGAATGCAATGCATTTAGTGTCAACAACAAAAATACTTATCCAACAACCGAGAGAAATTGGATGGGATCCTTTATTTAGAAAGGTGAAGTTGTTTTGTGAGAAACATGGCATAAAGATTCCTGATATGTTTGCTTGACACAATGCCAGTTGAGGTCGATCGCGACATCAAAGAGATCAAATCACAATAGAGCACCATTTTCGGGTTGATGTATTCACTGCTGTAATCGACTCTCAGTTATAAGAATTGAACAATTGATTTAGGGAGGATACGATAGAGTTGGTTATTCTAAGCTCAGCTTTGGATCCTAGGGATGATTATATATCTTTTAACATAGATAATATTTGTAAGCTTGCAACTAAATTTTATCCCCAAGACTTCACTGAGTAAGAGAAATTGCATTTGAAATTTCAATTGCAATATTATGAACTTAATATTCCTTAACATTATGAGTCACAAAATGTGTCAACAATATTAGAATTGTGCGAAGTCTTGGTCAAAACAAAAAAGTCAATGATCTACCTTTTTGTAGATAGATTGATTCGCCTTGTACTAACTCTTCCAATTTCAATGACAATAACAGAATGTGCATTTTTAGCCATGAATCTTATTAAGACCAAATTTCGTAACAAAATGAAAGATGATTTTCTTCCAAATTACTTGATCATATATATTGAGAAGGAAATTGTTCAAGATTTTGATACGGATTCAATAGGAGATGAATTCTTTTGCATGAAAGAGCATTGAGCTCAACTTAAGATGTCCAACTAGAGTTGATGGATGGCATGATTGTAGTTGATTTTGTGTTTCATGTAAATCTATGTGTAGAGATTTACCACATTTTTTGTTTTGTGATCAATGCAAAAAAAAAAAAAAAATGTTCATGTAATTCTCTTTTGATACTTTTGGTTTTGTGTATGTCTATTGTTGATATTGAATGAAAATTTTGCTTGTGAATTTAATGATAATTTACAGATTTTATGCTTATTTAAGTGAATTTGTTAGTGCAACTCTTATATTGTACTTACGAACCAAAAAAATTAGAACATTTTTATCAAATATTGAAATCATATATCCCCCCCCCCCCCCCCCCCCCCCCCCCCCCCCCCCCCCCTAAGCAAGATTCCTGTGTCCGCCATCAACTCCACTTCTTAGGTTTTTTCCAATTCAACATTTTCCCACTATGTTCCAATCTTTCTAATATGAAATTTCTACATAAATTAAACTCTACTGGTATAACAAAAAGAGTGACATTTGTTCAAATCCATGCTTTAAATGATTCTTGGAGTAAAATATGACTAGCTTCACTCTCTAACATTAATGGATTATCGGACTCTTCAAATACTTGCCTCCACTTACTTTGTCTTTAAATATCTACTCCACCGACTCTCTAATAAATTGGGATTGGCTGCACAATGAGTAGTTGTAGTGGGTGCACCACCTATCAACCTAATTATGTCAGAAGATTAATGGATAAATTTACCAATTAGGTCGCTACCTAAAGCACAAGCTTTCATCATTAGATACATCTACATAACATGTTGCCCCTGCTGCAGTTCCTTTACCAAAAAATTTTGGACACGTTCACTTCATGTGACCAATACTCTTGCAATGTACAATCAGAAGTGGCAAATCATATGACATTATGGAACTTGATCATCCGTCTTTGGCCAAGTGCAACAATAACTTAATAATACATGAAAAACACATAAGCACATGCTTATGATCATACCAGCAACTACCCATCGTCTTGGTTGTTTACCATTAACATTCATGGTGCTTCTAAATCCTAGATTACCCTTTGTCTTCACTATCTCAACATCATGGATGCCCACAACTGCACCCAAGTGTTGTGGCTTCCCGTGATCAGCACTTTCGCACATCCAACGATCCTTTGTTCTAAATGTCATTCGAGATACAACCTTGAGTGTCTCATCAAAACCATGGGGTGTGTGTGATGTATAGTAGCACATTTCATTGCAAAAGGAACTTAATATAGCATATCAAGCTGTTTGTGTCATCACATGGGAAACTTCCCTACTCTTAATTGTCAGTGTACCAGATTTTGCATGTCTTGTCCACCTTGCCTTTACATACTCTATAGGAATTTCTTTTAAATGTACAAATTTCATCACACTAATTATGTGACTCCAACTTTAGGAAGAAACACCATATTCAAGCAACAACACCATAATCTTTGTTACGCCGAATAAAATTTCACATTCCAATTGCGCTCACGGTCACCGTATTTCAAGTTCACCATTGTGAAACTTACGAACTACCCAATACATTGCCTACAACTTTAGCTTAGCTCGGAACATACGAAAATGATTTTTGGTCAACAAATATGCCCCATGTTTCTTCAAGTACGTTATTGGTTTAGTAAGGACTTGGAAAGTGTTTTCTATTTTATTCTCTATTTTTGCCTCCTTTATGAAGCCTAGTGAGTGCCCTGTTGTAGTGCCTTACAAATTTGTATTGCTTAAGCTGAACAGTAAGGAACTTATTGAAATATGCATTCAAGCCCCCGCTTCGTTGTGTGCTCTTTATCCCTGTAAATATATGCCAACGAAGATAAGCCTCCGTCCACATATCCCAATTACAATTTGTATCGAACACCCACTTGTGGTTATCTAGCCCATACTTCTCACCATTTCATTGCACAAACTTTTTAACACGTCCATACTACTAGGCATGGATATGCAACATTCAAAATCGACCCCAAAATTTGCAACGTTAACGTTTGTCATGGCATTCCTCTGCAAACGCCACTTATAAAGACAATGTCGAGAATAAGGCTTCAATGTGTCAATTGCCTTCTGCATTGCTTTGTTACCACCCGTCACAACCAAAAGAGGCTTTTTATCATTCATTGCATCCAAAAATGTCTTTAGCAGCCATGAATATGTCTCCATAGTCTCTTTGCAGAGAAGTGCACTTCTAAATGTTGTGTTTTGATAGTGATTATTCACACCAACATGACGAATGGTTTCTTGTATGCATTTGTCCGGTATGTTTTATCAAACACCAAAATATCTCCAAAAGCATTGTAGTCCAATTGAGATCTGAAATCTAACCAAAATAAGTTCCGTAACTAATTTTTGTCGTCGACCACGTACTTGCACATAATATAATAACACCTTTAATGTCAGTGTCAAATGAATGCCTACTAACAGAGCCCATCAAACACTAGCCACAAAAATCATTAGCAGTAGTACATTCGAAAAAACATCATGCTTCGCACACAGGTACGCCAAAGCATCTTTTGCATCCTTATCTTCCAATTCTTCTCTTTGATTCGCATCAATGTCATTATACAAATCCTTATGGGTGAACCCCAGATTGTTATACATCCCACTTTGATGTACCATAAAATTCATTATTTGGCTAGCCTTCACACCAAATTCACGTAATGACCTTGCTTGAGCTCTATTTGGACTTCTAACGAAAAAATGAGATTGGAGGAATGGAACACACTAAGAAGTTGCAAGTGGATGGTTGTGGCCTTCCTGAAAGTGTGTGACAATATATTTATTTACCTCCTCTTTATATCGTATTCACAATACAGCTTCACAAGCAACTTTGGTTATTGATTCTCTTTTACTTGATCTGTTCAATTGTCGCGCTCAGATTTTTTGCACTCGAGGAATACACACACAAGCGGAAAAAATATTGTACTCTCTCGTTAGAACTCATCCTCCTAAAAGGATGAGTGTGACTAGGTTTGAATTGAAAATTGATTTGAATAAGGACTTTTGGAAAACATTTGGAGTCACCACCTAACTTGATTAAGGTGAGTTAGGTCACCTAAAAACTAAGTACAATCCGAATATTACACTTAGGGTTTTTGAAAAAGATTTTAGAAAACTTCCTCAAGAGATGATTTTTTAGAAAATAGGTCGTTTGGCAACCTTTTGGAAAAACGCAAGCTCTTTTTGAAAATAACTCCATTTGGTCTTTGAAAACAATGATTTAAGTTCAGAATTTGCTTACGTGTGGGAAAGACGCACTAAGCCATCACTCTACCCCGCCCTTGCGATAGCTACATGTCTATTCACCCTAGATTCACCCATTAGAGTCTTTGATTAATACATGTCCAATAATTATCCACTTTTGAAAAGAATTTTTAGAAAGAAGTTTAACATGATGCATGATATGCAAGTGCAAGAATAAGACTTGATTTTGAAAATAGATTTGAAAAGGACTTGATTTGATTTGAAATGGATTTGAAAAGATAGATTTGATTTTGAAAGAAAGTTTTGGAAATTGAAAATAGAGATTTGAAAGTAGTTATGGAATTGAAAACTTGAAAAAGATTATGACCACACCCATGAGGGTTGCCTATGTATCCCGTTTGGGAATCAGGTCAGTCGTAGTTCGAACCAGAGTCCGTTAGAAAATAGAAGGTTTGATTTGAATAAGAGATTTTGATTTGAAAATGAGTTTAATTTGAACTTAGAATTGAAGATTTGAAATTGAAATTGGAATTGAAAAGATTGGACTTTGATTTAGAAAGATAGAACTTGGAAAAAGGACTTGGACTTGTTTTGGAAAGATTGACATTTAGGAAACCTAGACTTAAGAAAGATAGAATTTAGGAAAGACTTAAGGTTTAAGAAAGATGTAACTCGAATGTTGGACTTGGAAGATTAGGGAAGTTGGAATTTAAGAAAGATTGGATTTAGGAAAGGTTCGAATTAGGAAAGTTTCAAAATAGGAAAGTTCCGGTTTAGGAAAGTTTCATTTTAGAAAAGATTTTGAATTAGGAAAGGTTTTGAAATTAGAAAGTTTTGAATTTAGAAAGTTCAGAATTTTGAAAAAATTTGAAGTTTGAGTTTTAGAAATACTTGAGATTAGGAAAGGTTTGAGTTTAAGAAAGATTTGAAAATTTAGATTTCGAAAGTTGAAATTTGGAAAGGTATGGAATTAGAAAGGATTGAAATTTAAGAAAGATTTGGATTGGGAAGGATTGAGATTAGGAAAGGTTGACATTAGGAAAAGGTTTGGATTAAGAAAGATTGAGATTCCTATTTCCTAAAACAAAAGATTGGACTTTATTTCTAAAAAGAGATGATTTTATTTTATTTCCAAAAACGGAGGATTGGATCTAGTTTCCTAAATGGGAGATTGGATTTGGTTTCCTAAAACGGAGGGTATGATTTGACATGGAATTGGAAATACGAAGTTTTGAAAATCCTAGATTTTGTTGTAGAAAATAGAGTTTAGTAACCTAAAGTTTGATGTAGAAAAGGAAATTGAAAATTAGGGTTTCCTAATCATGATTCTAGGCTTTAACTTGGACTCCAAGAAAAGAGATTTTGGAAAGTAGAACTTTTGAGAAGAAAGATTTTTGGAAGAAGATCTTAGAAAGGAGTTTTTAGAAAGTAAATCTGAAAAGAGAGTTTTTGAAAAGGAATTTTTGGAAAAAGTTTTTTTTTAGGAAGGAAATTTAAGGAGCGTTTTTAGAAAGTAAATTTTGAAAAGAGCTTTTGAAAAGGAATTTGAAAAGAGTTTTAAGAAAGTAAGTTTTTGAAGGGGAAGTTTTAGAAAACCATTTTTAGAAAGCAATTTTTGAAAGGCGATTGGAGAGAGTTTTTAGAAAGTATTTGGAAAAGCAATTTTAGAGAGTAGACTTGAAAATAGAGTTTTTAAGAGGAAATTTTAAAAAGCGTTTTGGGAAATAGATTGAGAAAGAAGTTTGGAAAGAGATTGGAATATGGAGTTTTGTAAGTCTCTAAAAATATCTTACTTTCTAAAATGATTCTAACCATGGAGGGATCAAAACCATTCTAGGATTATGGTTTTGAAAACAACAAGGATTTGAAAATATGGACCATAATAGTCACTTTAATTATAACACTTTCCTAAAGCAACCCTAACTATGGAATGGCTAGAATCACCTTAAGACTGTAATTTCGAAAACAAGTTTTGAAGAAGAAGATTTTAACACAAGTTTTGAAAACAATTTTGACGCAAGTTTTGAAAACAATTTTTGGAGAGATGCATGATCATGATATGCACAATGCAAGTTGGGGTCGTGAACATACAAGGTTAAAGGCTTCACCACATAATCAAGGGGCCCAAACCCATATGGTCTTCGGTTAGACTAAGAGAAAACCCCCAACACGATGATTTTCAATAGCCTAATCCTACACATGAATCGGAAAGTCCCTTGTTTCAAGCATGCAAGAAAGAGGGGGTAGAAGATGGGGGATTAATATAGAAGAAAACTCAAGTGGGTTAGGAGAGAGAAGAAAGAGGAGGGGATTGCATAAACGTAAATAGGAAACCTACCTTGCGTCTTCTTTGATTTTCTTTTCTTTATTTGCTTTGTCTTTCTTGCTTTGCTTCGGTCTTCGAAACTTGCTTTGGCTTGGTCTTCGAGAACTTCCAAGTTGCAGCACTTTAAGTCTTCAATGGAGGCTTTGGAGGTTAGTATGTGAGTGTATATGAGTGTTCGTACACTAGGGTTAAGTGTATAAAGGCTAGGGTTTGTATATGGAGGCTAGGGTTTGAAGAACCTAAAGGGAACTAAGGTTTGGAAGGATTTGAGCTCTGAATATCGAAGAGTAGAGTTTTTGGACTGAGTTTGCGGATCCTTTTCACGCTGGAAGAGGCTCTGTATTTATAGACAAAGATTGACCTGGCGCCTATTGTAGTGGCGCCAGGCAAAATTTCCTTTTGGTGGCGCCAGGCCAAATTTTGGCTTGGCGCCACTAGTACTTAGGAAATTTTTAAGATCGGCAAGCAACGTATCTTCAGAAGATTTGGATGCCTATACTAGTGACTACCATACAATTTTTAACCTGGCTTTACTAGGAGTGACTCTAAAAGGTTCAAGAATGATTTAGAGGGCCGGAAGGGACAAAAACCCTTAGAATAGTGTCTCGGGGGTAGTAGACTTGAAGAATGATGTTAAGACGTGTCGGAGGGGTTGACCGGGCCATTAGAGGCAAAACGGTCAATCGGGCCAAAAAGCTGTCGAAATGGACTTGGAATGTCCCAGAAGAAGACTTGAGGCTTGGAAACATTAGCTAGAATGTTCTAGGAGGTTGTCGATTTGATACCCAGAGCCAGCATAATTAGAAAAGGTGATCGGCCCACTAAGGGCAAAACGGTCATTTTGCATCGGGCTTGCTAGAATTGACTTGGAATGGTCCGAAAAGATAATGAAAGGTCGGGAATAATATAAGAAGCAATCTCGGGAGGTTACTGACTTGATACCCAGAGCCAGTGTGGTTTCCGAGGCTTTCAGATGCCTAGGGGCAAAATGGTCATTTAGCTTCAAGTGGGCCGGGGAAGCAACCGGTGGACTAAATTGGGGTTTAGAAGTTAGGTTAGAGTTTGAATATGCATGTGATGTGTGAAAGTGAGTCTAGTCTGGTCGGAGATTGCCGAGCGGGCATAAATGGGGTGCTTACATCGATCTACATGTTTCTTATATCATTCGTCTTCTTGTGAACAAGCCCATTTCCTGCTCATAACAATATCATTCTTACTAACTTTTAGTCTATCTCTCCCTATACTAAACTCCTTCATTTTTGGATACAAATTATAGAATGCTTCTGCATCCTCCAAGAAATTAAATATCCTTTAAGACATGTATTTCCTAGTAAATTCTTTAAAGTAGTTTTTCCATTGTTCATCTTCTGTCTTGCAACCCACAACATTATCAGCTTTAGCTTCAGTGCAATTGTCAACAGTATTACCATCCCACTCCTCATTCAAATCTATCTATCTATCTTTCCCTTCTCTGTGCATATGTCCTTCCATCTTAGGCACATGTATTGCACAATGAACAATAAAAGGCAGTGCCATAATAATGGTAAATCACAATTTATTTTTCAAACAAACAAGTTACCTAGTGGTTATTACGAATATTTGAGTACAAATGGGTGATTAGCCCCCGTTAACATTGCATTTCACGGTATCAACTGCATGTGAATTAAACCTTAAACGGACAAGAATTATACACACAAACAAATCAACAATAATCCTTAATGCTCACCTTTAATGCGATCCTCAGGAGGAGAGAAAGAGATACACAGAACGTAGAGGTCGAGAATTATCGAGTCGTCCCCAACAAGAATTTTTAGTGCTCACCTTTGATGAGGTGAAACACACAGATCGTCGAGGTCACCTTCGAGGATCGTAGAGGTCCACACAAGAATTTTTGTAGCTCACCTTCAATGAGGTCCTCAAGCTAGAGGAAGACATTACCAGAGCATAGAGGTTTTAGTCTTTAGAGTTGTTTGGATATTTTAGGAAGTGCTAGAAAACGAGTAGGTCTTTAACAACCCTCTTCCCACCTTAGCAATTGCTCAGGTAACTGGTATTTCACCAATATAATATTCTAACTGTTTAGATCGAGTTAGCTTAATCCAGTGGCCCTAGGAGGGGGTGAGTTTCCCTGACACAGGTTATTTACAAACTTAATTCCACAGTTGAGGTGTGTTTTAACTTTATGCTCCAAGGCAAGTTAATCGACAATTCAATTGGCGTTTTCAATGAAAACGCTAATCCAATTAGCGTTTTCTAGTCGTATTCCACAAGCGTATGTATACTGAACAAAAACTGCCAATTGAATTGGCGGTTTTAATGTTCTCATATCCGCAATCATATCAGCAATTCCCCCAGCCAATTCAAAACCCATAACTTCCAAACCCGAAAACTGATTGACGTGCTGTCAACTCCCACACGTCACTCGTGTCACACCGGTGCCTCTCGCCAAGTTTCGCGCTTCCCGGAGCCTTTCTCGCCATTTCGGTACCCCAATGGCCGAGTTGGCATAACTCCAAAAACATAAGTTCCGGAATTTCGAAACTTTGCATAACTTTCAAACTGGGAAACCGATTGACGTGCCGTCAACTCCCACACGTCACTCGTGTCACACCGGTGCCTTTGGCCAAGTTTTGCTCTCCCCGGAGCTTTTCTTGCCATTTCGATACCCCAATGGCCGAGTTGGCATAACTCCGAAAATATAAGTTCTGAAATTTTGAAACTTTGCATAACTTTCAAACCGGGAAACCGAGTGACGTGCCGTCAACTCTCACACGTTACTCGTGTCACACCGGTGCCTCTGGCCAAGTTTCGTGCTCCCTGGAGCTTTTCTCGCCATTTCGGTACCCCAATGGCCGAGTTGGCATAACTCCGAAAACATAAGTTCTGGATTTCTGAAACTTTGCATAACTTCCAAATCGGGAACCCGATTGATGTGCCGTCAACTCCCACACGTCACTCGTGTCACACTGGTGCCTCTCGCCAAGTTTCGCGCTCCCTGGAGCCTTTCTTGCCATTTCGATACTCCAATGGCCGAGTTGGCATAACTCCGAAAACATAAGTTCTGAAATTCTGAAACTTTGCATAACTTTCAAACCGGGAACCCGATTGACGTGCCGTCAACTCCCACACATCACTCGTGTCACACCGGTGCCTCTTGCCAAGTTTTGCGCTCCCCGAAGCCTTTCTCGCCATTTCGGTACCCCAATGGCCGAGTTGGCATAATTCCAAAAATATAAGTTCCGGAATTCTGAAACTTTGCATAACTTCCAAACTGGGAAATCTATTGACGTGTCGTCAACTCCCACACGCGACTCATGTCACACCGGTGCCTCTCGCCAAGTTTCGCACTTCCCGGAGCCTTTCTCGCCATTTTGGTACCCCAATGGCCAAATTGGCATAACTCCGAAAAACATAAGTTTCAAAATTTTAAAATTTTGCATAACTTTCAAAACGGGAAACCGATTGACGTGCCGTTAACTCCCACACGTCACTCGTGTCACACCGGTGCCTCTGGCCAAGTTTTGCATTCCTCGGAGCTTTTCTTGCCATTTCGGTACCCCAATGGCCGAGTTGGCATAACTCCGAAAACATAAGTTTTGGAATTCTGAAACTTTGCATAACTTTCAAACCGGGAACCCGATTGACGTGACGTCAACTTCCACACATCACTCGTGTCACACCGGTGCCTTTCACCAAGTTTCGCGCTCCCCAGAGTCTTTCTCGCCATTTCGGTACCCCAATGGCCAAGTTGGCATAACTTCGAAAACATAAGTTCCGGAATTCTGAAACTTTGCATAACTTTCAAACCGGGAAATCGATTGACGTGCCGTCAACTCTCACACGTCACTTGTGTCACACCGGTGCCTCTCGCCAAGTTTCACGCTTCTCGAAGCCTTTCTGGCCATTTCGGTACCCCAATGGCCGAGTTGGCATAACTCTGAAAATATAACTTCCGGAATTTCAAAACTTTGCATAACTTCCAAAACGGACCATGTTCATAAGTTCCGTAATGCCAAATATGATCCAAGCTTATATATATATATATATATTATATGAAAACATAATAACTGATTTTACATTATACTGAAATAATAAGTACACCAAGCTTTATAGACCATGTTCATAACAACATAGCGGTTTGCCAGCAACGCTAAGACTACTTGGTAGATAGTTTTGAAAGTCATCGTCACCTTCTTTTTCTAAGAAGTCTGAAAGTTCTGGGTCAGAAACTAGCAACGGATCTTCAACGATTTCTAATATTCGTTGTGTTCAATCACCACAATGTTCCTTCGCTTGCTGTGTAAAATGATATCTATCCAACCTTCGTTGCATTTGATCAACTGCGCTTTCAAGTGCTTTTTGTCACGCCCAGATTTTTCGCACTTAAGAAATACACACACAAGCGGAAAAAATACTGTACTCTCTCATTAGAACTCACCCTCCTAGAAGAATGAGTACGACTAGGTTTGAATCGAAAATTGATTTAAATAAAGGGCTTTTAGAAAAGATTTTGAGTCGCCACCTAACTTGATTAAGGTGAGTTAGGTCACCTAAAAAACTAAGCATAATCCGAAAACTACACTTAGGGTTTTGAAAAACGATTTTGAAAATATCTCCTCAAGAGAGGGTTTTTAAGAAAATCAGGTTGTTTGGCAACCTTTGAAAAATATTTAGCCCTTTTTGAAAAATAACTCCTTTTTGGTCTATGAAAACAGTGATTCTAGGTTCGGAGGTTGGTTACGTGTAAGGAAGACGCACTAAGCCATCACCCTACCTCGCCCTTTCGGTACCTACATGTCAATCTACCCTAGATTCACCTATGAGAGTCTTCAGCTAACTACTGTTCAATCCTATCCACTTCGAAAAACAATATTTGAAAAGAAACTAACATGATGCATGATATGCAAGTGCAAGAAAAGAGAGTTAATTTGGCAATAGATTTGAAAAGAAGAATTTGATTTGACTTTGGAAGAGAGATTTGAAATTAGAAAGTTTTAAAAATTAGAAATAGAAATTTGAAATTGAAAATTTGAAAATAGGTTGGAGATTAGAAAAGATTATGGAATTTGAGATTTGAAAAATGTTGTAGAATTAGAATTTGAAAAATGTAGTGGAATTTGAAATTTGAAAGAAGTTGTGACCGCACCCATAAGGGTTGCCTACGTATCATTTTGGAGGAATCATGTCAGTCGTAGTTCGAACAAGAGTCCGATTGAAAATAGAAGAGTTGATTTGAAAGAAAGAGATTGAATTGGAACTTAGAATAGAAGATTGGAATTTGAAAAGATTGGACTTTGATTGGAAGATTGAAAATTAGAATTTAGAATTCTGGAATTGAAGAGATTGGATTTTGATTTGAAAAGATAGAACTTAGAAGAAAGATTTAGACTTGTTTTGGAAAGATGGAGATTTAGGAAACCTAGACTTAGGAAAGAGACGGGACTTAGGAAAGATTTGAGATTTAGAAATATTTGACTTGAGTGTTGGACTTGGAAGATTTGAAAAGATTGGATTTTAGGAAATGTTCGAATTAAGAAAGGTCCGATTTAGGAAAGTTTCGAATTAGAAAAGTTTCATTTTTGGAAAGTTTCGAATTAAGAAAGTTTTGAATTAGGAAAAGTTCGAATTAAGAAAGTTTTACTTTGAGAAAGGTTTTGAAATAGAAAAGTGTTGGATTTAGAAATGTTTTGAATTAGGAAAGTTTAGTTTAAGAGAGGTTTAGAATTTGGAAAGTTTCAAGTTAAGAAAGTTTTGAATTTGGAAAGTTTAGAATTTTAGAAAGATTTTAAATTAGGAAAGATTTAGAAAAGGTTTGAATTAAGAAAGTTTTGAGTTTAGAAAGTTTTGAATTAAGAAAGTTTCATTTTAAGAAAGGTTTTAAAAATAAGGAAGTTTTGAAAATAAGAAAGTTTTAAGTTTAGAAAGTTTTAGATTTGGAAATATTTGAAATTTTAAGAAAGTTTAGAATTTAGAAAGTTTTAGATTTAGAAAGTCTTAACTTAAGAAAGTTTTGAACTTGGAAAGATTTGAAATTTAAAGAGTTTAAGATTTAGAAAGTTTTAAAGTTTGAGTTTTGGAAAATCTTGAGATTAGGAAAGGTTTGAGTTTAGGAAAAGATTAGAAAGTATAGATTTGGAGAGTTAAGATTTGGAAAAGGGGTAGAATTTGGAAAGGGTTGAATTAGGAAAGATTTGAAAGTTGAGTTTTTAAAATTTAAGAAAGATTTTTATGTTCAAGTTTTGGAAACTTAGGATTTAGGAAAGTAAAAGATTAGGAAGGATTTGAATTAGGAAAGATTTAGATTTTGAGTCTAAAAGGGAAGGTTTGATTTTGGTTCCAAAAACGGAGGATTGGATTTAGTTTCCTAAACGGGAAGATTGGATTTGGTTTTCTAAAGGAAAGATGGGATTTGGTTTCCTAAAAGGAAGATAGGATTTGGCAAGGATTTGAAAAAGGAGGTTTTAGAAACCCTAGATTTTGATGACTATAGTTTTAACGTAGAAAATAGGTTTTGGAAATGTGTATAGTTTGGATGTGAAAACAAGAGGTTTTGAAAACCTAGATTTGGGGCAAAGTTTGAAAGCTATGTTTTTGGGAAGAAAATTAGGGTTTCCTAATGGTTAGCTTTAGGGCTTAACTTGGGCTCTAAGGAAAGAGTTTTGGAAAGTGCATTTTTGGAAACGAAGGTTTTTATAAGAGAATCCTAGAGAGGAATTTTTGAAAAATAAATTTGAAAAGAGAGTTTTTGGAAAGAGATTTTAAAGAGAAGGAGTTTTTGGAAAATGTGTTTTTAGAAACGAAGATTTTAGAAGGAAAATCCTAGATGGGAGTTTCTAGAATGAAGATTTTGGGAAGAGAGTTTTTTAGAAAGATTTTTAGAGAGTTTTTAGAAAGTGGATTTTGGAGAGTGTTTTGGAAAGGATTGAAAAAGGGAGTTGTGAAAAATAGATTTTGGGAGGGAGCTTTTGAAAACAACTTTGGAAAGGAGAGTTTTAGGAAAGTATGTTGAAAAAGAGATTTTTAGGAAGAAATTTTTGAAGAGAAAGTTTTTAGAAAGTATAAAAATGTCTCACTTTCTTAAAGCAATTCCAACCATAAGAGGGCTAGAGCCACTTTAAGAAAGTGGTTTTGAAAACAACAAGGATTGAAAATATGGACCATATTAGTCACTTCGAATGTAACACTTTCCTAAAGCAACCTTAGCCATGGAAAGGCTAGAATC
Source organism: Euryodendron excelsum (assembly GCA_033060915.1). Taxonomy (NCBI): domain Eukaryota; kingdom Viridiplantae; phylum Streptophyta; class Magnoliopsida; order Ericales; family Pentaphylacaceae; genus Euryodendron; species Euryodendron excelsum. The sequence goes on along the minus strand of CM065379.1, from coordinate 15,502,767 downwards.
ACCCTAGGATTGTGGTTTTGAAAACAAGTTTTTGCAAAAAGAGATTTTTATGCAACTTAGAAAACAAGTTTTAAAACGATTTTAAAAACAACTTTTAAAATAACTTTTGGAAGAATGCAAGAATCATGATATGCACAATGCAAGTTTGGGGTTGTGAACATACAAGGTTAAGGTTTCACCACATAATCAAAGGGGCCGAACCCACGTGGTCTCCGGTTAGCCTAAAGGAAAGCCCCCAACACGGTAACTCGCCAATAGTCTAATCCTACACATGGACCGGGAGTCCCCTTGTTTCAAGCATGCAAAGAAAGGGGGGAAAAGAGATGGGGGATTAAAATAGAGAAAACCCAAGTGGGTTAGGAAAGAGAAGAGAGAGGGGGAAGTGCGGAAACGTAAAACGAAAGCCTACCTTGTGTCTTGTTTATTTTGCGTGCTTGCTTGTCTTCGATCTTCGTCTTGATCTTTGTCTTCAATCCTCAAGAGTTGTCTTCAATCTTCAAACTTCAGATTGTAGCTCTTCAAGTCTTCAAAGGAGGGTTGGAGGCTAGTGTATAAGTGTATGGTGGTGTGTATAAGTGTATAGAAGGCTTAGGGTTTGTGTATAGTGGCTAAGGTTTGGAACACCTAAAGAAGCTAGGGTTTAGGGAATGTTCGAGCCCTGTGTATCAAAAATTAGGGTTTTTAGAGTGAGTTTGTAGACCCTTTTCACGCTAGAAGAGGCTCTGTATTTATAGACATGGAATAGACCTGGCGTCTGTTGTAGTGGCGCCAGGCCAAAAATGCTTTTGGCACCACTAGGAGTGGCGCCAGCCAATTAGGAAACTATTAAGGTCGGCAAGCAACCTATCTTTGACTAGATTTGGGTGCCTGTACTAGTGACTACCATGCAATTTTTAACCTGACTTCACTAGAAGTGACTCCGGAAAGTCCGGGAATGAGTTTGAGAGACCGGGAATGACCCGGAAGGTCGGAAAAGAGCAGGAACACTTAGAATAGTGTCCCGGAGGTATTTGACTTGAAAAATGAGGATAGGATGTGTCGGAAGGGTTGACCCGGCATTTAGGGGCAAAACGGTCAATCAGATCGGGAAGCTGCCGAGACGGACTTGGACTGTCCCGGAAGAAGACTTAAGATTTGGAAACATTATTCAGAATGTTCCCAAAGGTTGCCAGTTTGATACCCAGAGCCGGTATGGTCGGAAAAAGGGACCGGCCCACTAGGGGTAAAACGGTTATTTTGTATCGAGTTTGCCGGAACTGACTCGGAATGATCCGTAAAGATAAAGAAAGGTTTAGAGTACTATAAAAAGCATTCTCGGGAAGTTACTGGTTTGATACCCAAAGTCGGTGTGGTCGGAAAAAGGCAACCGACCCTCTAGGGGCAAAACGGTCATTTTGTACCGGGTTGGCGGGAACTGACTCAAAATGATCCGAAAAAATAAAAGAAGGTTGAGAATACTATAAGAAGTAATCTCAGAAGGTTACCGGTTTGATACCCAAAGCCGGTGTGGTTCTCGGGGCGTTTGGATGCCTAGGGGCAGAATGGTCATATTGACCAAAAAGTTTCGGAAAATGCCCAAGGGGCAGTTTGGTCATTTTTCACCGAGGTGGGCTAGCAGGCACTGGTGTTGACCTAGGTTTTGAGTGTTTTCGCCACTCTGATGGCGGTCGTCGTGACACAGGGGTTTGTTGGCAATTCCCTATATTGACCTGTTTACGAGTATTTCCGCTACTCTGACGGTTGAGATGTTTGCGAGTATTTCCGCTACTCTAATGGTTCGCGATCATTCCCGAGACTGTCTGACCTTGAGAAGTTGCTAAAGCGGAGTTAGTGCCTGAGAAGTCAATTTTCTCAGAAGGCGTGCCTAAACGGACATTTCTATATTGGCGGGCTAGCGAGCGCCAAAGGTGGACCATTCTACCATCTAGGGGACTTAGGGTCTCATCCCAGTTGACAGGTTTAAAGGGACTTACCATTTTGAAGAGATTTTTTTCAAAAAACATGTCGAACCGTCTCGAAGAATAAACTGTCTCGAGAGAAGGATTGGAATTGGAAAGGAGTCTTACCGTCTTCGAAAAGACGTGCCTGATTTGGAACCGTCTCGAGAAATAAACTGTCTCGAGAGAGGGATTGGACTTGGAAAGGGGTCTTATTGTCTTCGGAAAGACGTGCCTAATTTGGAGCCGTCTCAACGAATAAACTGTCTCGAGAGAGGGATTGGAAAGGGGACTTACCGTCTTCGGAAAGACGTGCCTGATTTGAAACCGTCTCGAGGAATAAACTGTCTCGAGAGAGGGATTGGAAAGGGGACTTACCGTCTTCGAAAAGACATGCCTGACTTGGAACCGTCTCAAGGAATAAACTGTCTCGAGAGAGGGATTGGAAAGAGGATTTACCGTCTTCGAAAAGACGTGCCTAATTTGGAACCGTCTCGAGGAATAAACTATCTAGAGAGAGGGATTGGAAAGGAGGCTTACCGTCTTCAGAAAGACGTCTCTGATTTGGAACCATCTCGAGGAAGAAGCTGTCTCAAGAGAGAGATTGGAAAGAACAATGCCCCTAAGGGCATTTTGGTCATTTTGCTTTTAGTTGGGCCTGGCGGGCCTGCGAAGCGATGGACAGACAGGATTTGGACTTAAAAAGTTGGTTTTGATTGGAATATACCCACCATGACTTGAACACAAGTTTGGACGGAGTGTAGACTGTCGAGCGGTCAAAAATAGGGTGCTTACACTTTTATGACCTTGTTATTAGCTGATCATCTGTTGAACAACTTAGCTGAACGGGCCTTTGGTACACGAAGGCCATGCCATCGGCAATACATCTCTTGTTCATACAGTTTATCAAACAAGTCTTCCCACCGCGACCTTATACATTGGGAGTCAGTCACCCCGTGGGGTGGACGTAAGAACGCATCACCAATGAAGATGTGGTTGACCGGACCCATCGTATCGTGCATTAGGATTGGTTTGTTAAGAAAACAACACTTTCGGCCATACCATTTGTTACCGACTGGGTCCATGTATGTATGCACCATATGGATGGGTGAGGATTGATTTTGATTTGTGTCGTCGCTTCGAGCTGAATGACTACACGATGCCCCAAATAATCCTTTTTGCTTCGGCATGTTAGGAAGTGTGTATGGTTTAACACTTGTTTTTGTAATGGCATGACGTATATATAGGTAATACAATATAATGCATGAGTAAATGCTTCACATGAATTCATTGAAATGCGAAACAAGACTTTTGTGCAGCCTTCACGTGAAGGGTTCAGGACATGCCTTCACATGAAGCTAATGCACGCTTATAAAAAATTTGATACAAAAATGTATGAACTACAAAATTTGATACATCCATAAACACGGGATACCAGAAATAACCATAATATTCAATTACATCAACAAATGTTCGATAACTTCCTGAAAATCTACCTAATACAAAACCCATACCATCAAGTACTATACATGACCACCTGTACCACATAGGGGTGGCCTCTTCTCTCGTCTCGACTTACGGGTAAAGACCCGTGTGATACTACATAGTCTCGACTAAGATGGCTCTGCTTGGGTGATTTGTGAAACACCCTCAGGAGGTATATGCTGATGTGGGTCAATGGTAGGGCCTACGTCGACTGTATCAATAGGAGGCCTACTGCTAACCTGAGTGAGCTGAGATGACCCATCTACCTGTGATGGTGGTATGGGATGTGTAGTCTCAGATGGTATAATAGATGGACCGTGACCCTGGGTGTCCATGAAAGGCATCTCTATACGGTACCCTTCAGCTAACAATGGATTGAAAAGTGCATGAAATCCCATATCATCTCCGACGGGCGAGGAACCAGATCACTGGTCATAAAAAACAGGAGAAATGTCGTGGCGGGGTGCGGTGCGACGAGGTCTCACCTCGCAACTGGTCGCATATGATGATGAGGGTACATATCGAGGGTCACTGTGATATGTATATACTGGCATACTCGTTGTGACATGTGATGTAGGTGTCTGAATCGAGGCTAGCTGGCCAACTGAGTATTGTGCCTGCTAAACTGAGGGCTGGGCAACTAAGGGCTGGGCCTGCTAAACTAATGGCTAGCCAACTGAGGGCTGGGCCTACAAAACTGATGGCTGGCCAACTGAGGGCTGGGCCTGTGAAATTGATGGTTGGGCCTGCGATATGCGCTGTTGCTCACGTAATATGTCTAGTGACTTGGTACACAAGTTACGAGCCCTATACATGTCCTCTAGTGCCGGCTCAGTCCCAAACCCATATATAGCACGATCTATAAGATGATGCACGGTTGTGAAATGACGGGTTTGCAAAATGAAGCATAATTTTTATATCCCTTTACCAATTCATATTTGCTTTGAAAAACCGTATTACGTAAAAAACTACTAACCGCAATCTCTACCATAGACCCAACCTCCAGGTTGCCTCGATCCGAGCGGTGAGCTAGATTGCCCAGTAATGGGCGTGTGATATGGCGATACCACTGCATATATGGATCGTCGTATCGCAAGTCTCCAGCAGTAGGAACCCCAACTACAATATGATCGCGGCGCTGCTGCCATCGCTGTATGTACTGTATATGATACTCCATCCAATCGGTGTTATGTCTCCCACGCCCATCTAAACCATGTAAGCCATGAGATGTGTTATGAGCCTGTGGAATGACCTGTCTCAAACCAAACTGTCGGCATACACGATCAGGCAGATGCCACTCTACGACCTCAAAACACAATAGTGGGGATCGAGTCATCCAGATATTGCTCCTAGCTCGACAATAATCTAGAAGTGAATCCATGATAGCATCATATGGCCTCCATGTGAACTACAAACATATAAAAATGTGGTACCCATTACTCATTGAAAGATATGAACCAAAAAACTAAACATAAATATAGCTAAGGAGTATTCATACCTCGTCCGGCCTCAAGCGGTCCAATTGGTCGCGATATACACGGACAACATGGGTCGACACTGTATCTGTATGATATCTCGATCTCCATCTGACAGATATGTGTACATAATATAAAAACTATGTTTAATGACTGAAGATATAAAGGTAAACATAAATAATTGATTGGTACATACCTAGCTCCCCACGGGCCACCGGGTAACTGTACCCCATCTATATCCAAGGGTTGCTGGCCATCAGTAGGCTGATCTCTACGACTAGGGCATATGTGTGGGAATCTCTCCCAAACCCATATCTGAATAAAGTTCAATGTTAACACAAATAGTAAATGCAATAAAAATAAAACATTACGGCATACTGGATAAAGTGCAAAGTTATTGAACCTGCTACAAAAGTAGTGCGCCCGCTATCTGCTTCCCGTCTGGCTTCGTCGCCCGGCACATCGACCTATAAAGCATAGCTAAGGTGGCACTGCCCCAGCTATATCTCCCTGCTGCGTTTAAGTCCTCTAGAAATGGAAGCTATGACAGTCTGACAAGAGTCTGGGATAAATCTGACATCAGCACCCCCCCCCAATCAGGCGAAGTATGTATGCACGTGTGTGCTGCTGTACAGTAACATCATCAGCTCCAGTTGGAAGGGCTTGGAAAGTGTCACAGAGCTATGTAATCCGAACATGCCTCATATCTAACTGCTCTGGGGGTGGGGCCACACCTAACAACTAGACACACAGGTCCTGCCACTCCTGCACAGTACTCCGAACCTTCCGTCAGATGATAGGATGGCCATCAACAGGTAGTCCTAATAGTATAGAAACGTCCTACAAAGTAATGGTAGCCTCCCCGATAGTCAGATGGAAGGTATGGGTCTCCTGTCGCTAACGGTCTACGAACGCCGTGATCAAATGATGGTCCAACTGGATCATCCCTACTCGGTAGACACCATAGAACCCAGCACGTAGTACATATTGCAAAACATGTGGGTGTATCACATCGTATAAATGACTGGCGGCGCGTCTGCATTTAAGAGGATCTGTACCCTACATCATCAATTGGAAGGGCATTAGTATACACATGAAATTCCACAAAATATATGCATAAATATAAAACATATTATAATTGCGCATACCCCATGGTCCCATATCCAACTCGATCAATGATGGCTCTGTAACGTCAGCACAGTACAATCGATAGGCCTAGGAAAAGCTGTAGCTGTATCCATAACACCTGCAATTGACACGTAACATTTGGGGTTAAAATAGTACTAAAATAAATGATGTAAGGGTCTGCAAAAGTCATTGGGTTTTTGCATAAAAGCTGTCAATGATAGGATCAAAACCTCAGAGACCTACAAATATCACATCTATGCATGTGAACGATGTGACAAAACCCTGAAAAAACTATCAATGAAATACAAATAAGCCTTACAATTAATACGATTAAGTTTAAATGCAATTAAGTTCAAATATACGCTTAATGACAACCAACCATTATCTTAAATAGAAATACAAATTGTTCTTCACTAGCTAGCTAATTGTTCTTCCAATACATAAATCAGGCGATCCGGTTTGGACATTTACGCCTATCATGGCCTTTTTGTTTACAAATACCGCAATTATTGAATTGTCGTCTCCTATAGACGTCTATCTCATTCTAGATTCGTTTGTTTTTTGGACGCCCAGGCGTAGCTTCTCGTTGACGGGTCGGATCTGGAATGAGCTTAGGACCATCATAGGAAACCCAATAATGCTCGTGCACCATCGGTTGGAAACTTGATTCGTACACGTGGGCAAAAACGTCGAGATTATATTGAGGAGCAATTAAGCCCCATGGTTGTCTTCCTGTTTTCACGCAAACTGCCTACATGTGCGAACAAGGATAATGGTAGATGACCCATTTTCCGCAGTCACACGAGGGAGGATTCAAAGTCACCGGATGTCTGTTATTCCCTTTCGTGCCTACTGGGTTTGTAATAACCTCAGCGGAACCCTGAGCCTTGCATTTGGAATATACTCACTTCATAGTTGTAATAGAGATGCAGACTTCTACAAATCTATCAATAAACGGTGTGAATTAAAAAAACTGTATAAATTTTGTGACATTACCAATTAAAAACATTAACGTGATGCATCACCGATCGAGCTTGATAAGATTCTATCTTCTTTTGCACTTTCGATGTGTATCTCAACCCCTTTTCTGCAGCACGATGAATTTGTACTCATTTCTCGATGAAAGTTGCCACCAAATGGTAAAAAGTAACCTGAGCACATGTAGTTATGGGCAAGTCTCGTGCACCTCTTAAGACATTATTATAGCACTCTGAATCGTTGGTGGTTAAAACTCCCCAACAATAACCTCCGTCATACGCCAATGTCCACTTCCTGGGGTCCTCGTTGCACAAGTCACGAAATGCTTTTGTCGCCGACTCCGTTTGTAAATTTTTAATCTCATCCATTGCCTCGTCGAACTTGCGCACCTGACGGGCAGTTCCAGCTTTCCATATAAGATCCTTAACTTTAGCATTGTTGAACTTTTTTTGGTAATTACTTTTAAAGTGCCAAAGGCAATATCGATGGACTCCAGCTGGTTGCCTGTCTCGTGGACTTTCCCAATAATCTTTTACTGCACTCAATATGGCTGGATGCCGATCAGAAATCAATGTGATCGCTTCTTTCCCTGGCACAATAAGATGTCTAACATGGTAGATAAACCATGACCAATCACGATAGTTTTCCGATTCAACTATTGCGAAAGCTAGAGGGAAAACATTGTTGGCAACAGTTTTGGCCACAGTAATCAACAACACTCCTGTATATTTTCTATAAAGGTGGGTACCATCGATACAAATCACTGGAGGGCAGTGGTTGAAACCTTCAATGCATGGCCGGAATGCTCAGAAAATTCTGTCAAGCGCGATGTCGGCAGACCTTCCAATGTCACATGTTTCCAATACCACAGTTGTGCCCGGGTTTCTGAACTGCAACGTTCTCATGTACCTTGGTAACTTTTCATAGGACTCATCCCAATCCCCGAAAACCATCGCAATGGCATTTGTTCTTCCAAGCCAAGCTTTTTTGTATGAGACTGTGAAACTAGCACTAGTTTTTACACTCTCGATTATGGAAGCTATCTTCCATCCAGGGTCTTCCTGTACACCAGAACAAAATAAATATTCAATCTTTATATTCATATGAGCATTACTGCATAATATCCAAACATCTTACTTTTAAGTTATAATTTATAAGAACTTACAGCAACTTGTGTCTTAATCATGTGTGCAATGAATGTCGAATTAAGGTTACGGTGATCCAAACTCTCCATCCCATGTAAACAAGTATGAGGCCCAGGGTATTGTGTGATTTCAAACAAAGTATGCTTCTTCTTTAAACAGGTACACAATTTTCATGGGCAATCGTGACTGCACCTGGTGCTCCAAACCTTTTTATTTGTTTCTATAACATAATAATGTTTGTTCCTCTTCACATGATACCAATTACATGCAAGGATCACTGCATCCTTATCTCTAAAAACCATCCCTTTTGCAAACTCTAGATTAGCATCTGACCATGTTGGACTGCGATGGTATAAGTCTCGACCAGCTGCGGAATCATCTACCCCATCCAGGTTCGTAAAAAAGGGCATCGGATTGTCATTCAATTCAGGAAGGTTCACTTGTTCTTGCCAATCGTCATCAGAGTCGTCATTTTCATCATTTCTTATCAAAACATCAACATCTTCCTCTAATTGTTCGGATTGAACAATATCTACATCTTCATCTTCATCTTCATCTATCCCTCTACCAATCTCATCAAGGCCCACAAGTCGTTCTACAGGATCCATACTTGCACTGGGACCTCCCGCCTCTACGCACCCCCCTTGACTCGAAGCATATTGTGGGTAATATGTGGGTAAATTGTCAAAGTCATGCAATTGTTTAACATTACTGGGACCCTGTGAGTAATTTTTGTATGGGGTGAACAAGTTAGGCATCGGTTGCCCTACCGCATCCTCTTCGATTGCGCTTCGACTACTATGCCCAACTGTAAGCATTCTAGTAAATGTCCCCAAAGTCGATGCATCACCTCTCCCTCCCAAGATTTCACCGTAGGATTGGACATCTCCCCAATTAAAATCAAGACAATTGTGACTGGTGGTCATTGTGGATATGTCTTTCTCAATGTACATTTCAACACAATACATGTCAGGATATCTCGAAAGGAGATTTAACACAGTTTGCAATGTCTCGTCATCCTTAACTGACAACCTCTTATATATCCATACTTCTCCATTTCGTCTAACAGGTTATCTACATATGAATTTTATGTTTACATGCTCTCCAAACTCATCCATCTTAGAAATAATTATGTCTCATAACCCACCAAGTGAGGTTCTCAGTTCTACATTATAACATCCACTAACCTCTATATCATAGGCTATCCCTTCTTTTCGATCTCGTACTATCTTCCCCCCCAATAAAACAGTACCATTGTTGTCATTACTTACCTGTGCCCACCATTAAACAAAATGGTTTGAGAATAAAAAAAAGTCACACATATATTTATAAAGCAAATAATGGTTTTGACAAGTAGGGTACTAACAAACTAAAAGTTGATCTTAACTCATATATTTACATAAATATATCTATTTATGTGTTCAATGTATAGCAATGTAGCGGAGTTTAAAATGTTCTCATCCATAGTTTCTTCGAAATTATGAAATTAAAGAAGCCACGTTGAGACTCCAATGATCTTAATTGCTTATTCCTATTTTTAAATTTAATTAAAAATTCTTAAAACTTGTAATTTATATATGCAAACACATGGTATAAGGCCATTTGTTGTTTGACCAATAAATAATGATTTTTTCCCCTGAATTTTCTTACAATTTTTTAATTTAAAATATTTTTAACTTTATTAGCCATTTTAATTTTTTTATTCTTTAAATATTTTTAATGTAAATATCTCATTGATTAATTTTTTTATTTTCCACACAAATCGGACAATTGCAAGAGAGGTGCTTATATATTTTTCGGAGAAAGAGTAAAAGAGTGGTTAGTTTCATTTTGCCCTATATTTTTTTAAACAACAGTTATGTTGACAATATTGTCGAAATTATAAAGTCTTAGGTGCTTGTCATACCTAATAAATTTAAAGCTAATCAAAAATTAAGATAAACATCCCACTAAACACTCAAAACTATACTAATTTTTTTTAGAAATGAGTACATATAAAAATGTATATAGTATGAATGATTATGGAGAACATGAAATAAATTTTCTTAAGGAAAGGAGAATCAATAGATAATAAATATTCTAAAAACGGAGATAAGGAAGACCAATTGAAAAAACTTACCCTGAATAAAGAAAAGAGAGAATACACTAAAAAATTTATCCATAAGAAAAGAAAAGAGAGAAATACACCAAAAACCAGGGGTCCAAAGTGCAAACCGCCTTTCTTTTGAGACATGTAGTGGAAGAGACTGTGTGTCAGCTTTTCTGTATACGAAAACAGAGAAGGGGCCGTTTTCGGGCAAGTTTCCTTGACACAGGTTATTAATTTTATTAGCCATTCCAATTAACTTTATTAATTTTTTATTCTTTACATATGTTTATTCTTGGCCCACTCTCTCATTTTTAATTTGTCACTAGTTGCATTCACAAATTCCATACATTTTAAGGATAAATAAAATTTACTTGTTTCCATATGCAATGTGTGAGCTTGAAATGAAATATAAATATCTAACTCATTATATGTCAATGAGGTAACTTCAGAAAATGTAGAAGATAACTTAAACTAAAGTATTTTTATGTCTATAACTAAAATAAAACCAAGAGTAATGCATACATAATGCACATATTCACTTATAAAAGTTGAATAAAAGCAAAAAAAATAAACATACCAGTAGTTCTAGTAGCTTCACCCACACTCGGAGTATGAGCCTGTGAACGAGCGAGAGAAAGAGAGAGAGGCAAACGAGAGAGAGACAGAGAGAAAGGGAGGCGTAGCCTCTTAAGACAACAAAGGGTGTGAATGAGAGAGAGAGAGAGAGACAGAGGGTGAGGACTGAGGAAATTCGAATGAACTGGGAGAAAAACGAAGAAGGGTTTTGTGAGTAAAAAAACCGCCAATTCAATTGGCGGTTTTTGTTCAGTATACATACGCTTGTGGAATACGACTAGAAAACGCTAATTGGATTAACATTTTCATTGAAAATGCCAATTGAATTGACGATTAACTTGCCTTGAAGCATAAAGTTAAAACACACTTCAACTGTGGAATTAAGTTTGTAAATAAATTGTGTCAGGGAAACTTGCCCCTAGGAGGGAGTGCGTACGATGCTCACCCTTGGGAGGTGTGCACTCTAGACATTTTCGCCTCTTTAGGCTTTAGATTCTTATCAAGTTGTTTCAATATGTCATTCTAGTTATCAGGTCATTTTTGTCCTTTGAGCATGTTATTCAATCACGAGGCAAATTTTTTTTTTTTTTTTTTGTTAATTTGAATGTCGTTTTGGCCATGAAGCTTTCTTTGTCAATTTGAGTATGTCATCGAGCCATAAGGTTTTCTTTGTTAATTTGAATGTCATTTGGTCATGACTCTTTCTTTGTTAATTTGAATTTATCATTTAGTCATGAAGCTATCTTTGTGAATTTGTACATACCATTTTAGACATAGGGCTTCTCTTTGTTATTTTGAATACACTTTTAGTCATGAGGTTTCACTTGTCATTTCGAATGTCTTTTTATCCATGAGACTTTTCTTGTTATTTTAACATGTCTATAGCCATGAGACTTTGTTGTGTCAATTTGAAGACATCAATGTAGCCATGAGGTATTTGTTTTTCAATTAGCAAATGCCATTTTAGCCATGAAACTTTTCCCATAATTTTGAAATTTTTGGCTATGAGGTTTTAGTCATGAGACTTTATTTGTCAATTTCAACATGCAATTAAGCCACGAGGCCTTTTTTTTTTTTTTTTGTGGTCAATTTCCATAATGACATTTAGCCATTTGCTTTGCATAACATAAAGATATAGTGTAAGGTGTTGGACCATTCATGTTACTTATGAAAATGTGGCTTTTAGCCTTTAGGCCTTTTATGCTATTTTAAAATAAGTGTTTTTTTTCCCGTTAGACCGCCCACATCATTTGAAACATGTCATCTAAAACATAAGGTGTTTCATTTAAATTGATGTATTATACTGAAAGTCGGTTTTTGAACCTCACAATTGAACATATCAGTTTTTCGCAAAATATTACTTGAATGTTGCTTGTTATCTCCAACAATAGGGTTTACATGTCACCATAAACAAGATACTTCTAACGAATAGGTCCTGAATTACATTGTCAAGCCAATGTTTTTATGAAAAAGAATTATTTTAAAAAATCAGTGTCTAATCCATACAAGATGGTCAATTTTGCAAAAGGATGCAACATCAATTTTTAAAATGGGGAGCAAAACTTGAATGATGAGCTAGAAAATTAAGTGTCGGACTACTGAACTATTCTGTGTGCTATGTATATATAAAATATATATAATTTTTATTTTTCGCTATTCATATGATGTTGTACATTTTAAAAATATAGGGTATAGAGGATGACAATCAAAATGCCACTTAAAGAAAGGTAAAAGTTGAGATAAACACTTATTGGATTAGCTAAATTGTAGTGTGTGTTTTTCCCCTTCTACGTGCCCCAAGGAGATTTGAAAAATTATTTAGTATTTCTGGTGCATCACATCATCCTTACTCCATCTTTCATATAGCTGTAGAGTCTTCCCCCCACTTAATGAAAAATTATTCAGTGCCCCTGAAGTGCCACTTGGCCTTGCTCCTCCACTCATATGGGGGTAAGTCCCTTACCTGTTAGGTGGAGTGTTTGACCCTACCTAACAGGAGAACCCCACCACTACGTGAGTGATAGAGTAATGACGTGATGTTTCAGGAGTACTAAATAATTTTTTTCTACTTAACTAGCAGGGGATATCAAGAATACATGATGCTTCAAGAGTATTGAACAATTTTCCATGAAATTCACAAACGATGACATATATGAAGGTAGCCAAATTCAGTGTGCCCCGCTTTAGTAGAAAGATACTTCACATTGATAGTAGGGGCAAGTTGCAACTCTTTGTAGATAGCACCAATGCTTACATATACACATATATATAGATACTAGAGGTTGGGATACACACGATTTTTGTGCAACTCGTTCAAGATCATGTTAAAACATTAAAAATTAGAGGTTCTTGTAAAAGTAGAAAATACAACTTTTGAAGAGCTAACTAACCTACAATTTGAGATTTTTTATTTGTTTCTACAAAGAGTCCAAAAAAACCAAGAGACAACATTGTGATTGAAGAGGATACTTAAACAAAATAGAGTTTCAGAGAGAAAATTGCAGAGTTATCGTAAAATTCTGGAGTCCTTCAGAGTCTTGAAACCTTATTGATAAGAAGCAGTTGGCAATGTTAGATGTATTTTCCTATTTTATCCTTGCAGTTGTTATTGACAAGAATAAATAGAGTAAATAACTGCTTTCTGTTATATAAATTTTCCTATTTTGTTTGGTAATTAATTGGTGTTCTCCCAAATCTAATGTTGGGTTGTTGTTATATAAATTTTTCAATTTTGTTTGATAATTAAGGGAGAACACTGAATTGGTGTCCTCCCAAATCTAATGCTGTGTTAATTTTTAAAATTTCATAATTACCAAACAAAAGCAGTTATTTACTCTACCTATTATTCTTACTACTAACAACTACAAGGACAAATTTATATAACCGCAAAACACTCCATGTTGTCTAACGTGTCCAACTACTTCTTATCAATAATGATTCAAGACTTTAAAGGACTCTAGAGTTTTACGATAACTCTGCAATTTTCTTTGAAACTCTATTTTGTTTAAGCATCCTCTTCAATCACAGAATTCTGTCTCTTGGGGTTTTGGACTCTTTATGAAAACAAACAAAAAAATCTCAAATTGCAAGTTAGTTCGCTCTTTAAAAGTTGTATTTTTTTGCTTTTACAAGAACCTTTACTTTTGATGTTTTAACATGCCTTGAACGAGTTGCACAAGTATCGCGTGTGCCCCAACCTCTAGTATATATATATAGCAATGCTTTGAAATTGTGCATTGGAAAATGGACCAGGTCACGTGTTAATGATTCAACTGTTGAAAATATAATTACATTATAAATAAATATATGAAAGTAAGTATTAAAACAATTTTTGAACTAAAAATGTATGAAATCATCACTTTTTAAGTAATAGAACTTGTACAACATTTCACACTTCCAGCATTCCAAAGCTTAAATTTAAAAAAATCTAAAGCAAATGCAAATGCTTAATTTGATTTCACTCAAAATATAAAACCATCAATAAAAGCTTTATATTTAGTGCCCATTTATTAATGTGATTTGTTCCACTGGAAGTTTAGAAATAAGATGCCCAGATAAAGTTAAAGATTTGGAGTGTCCTTACTTAAAATAACATCTATAATGGATCCACTTGTCAAAAAATCACACTGCCATAATTTGAAAAAAAAAAAACACTTTCCCAAGTGTCACGGGCTGGCAGGCCGGGCACTACACGGTGACACTAAATGCGACCCGCCATGATCATACGCAGCGGAATACACCCGTGAGGCGACTATGCACCAATCAATAGTCCCGCCAAACTCAAACACCCAGGGCATAAGATTATGCGCTTGTCCAGGATCCATCCGTAATGCCCCGCATAACTCTTTAAGCACGGACCTCTGATGCTCAAGCCATAAGGCAACCCAAGCTATAGGCGATAGCAACGCCATACTCAAATACACGCACACACGGCAAGCAATGTGCTTAGCGCCAGTCCCTCTTGAAACACAAGCCAGATGGCCATGTGCAACTAGACATGCGCGCGTCCGCCAAGCATCACCTGTTAGGCACAACGCCTCCATCCTTGAAGCTCTTAGCGCCCCGCGTCAAGGTTGCCCGCAAGGAAAGGCACCACCGATTAGCAACTGATACGCCCACAACATTGTGCCGCACGACACCAATGCTAACCAAACCAAGCGGCCGTGTGCACAAGCGTAAACCCAATGCACAAGTGCACACGAGACACACGGCATGCAAGTGTGCACACCGAGGTCCAATCCGTCATGGACATAAGCCCCACCACTTTATAATTATGGCGTAGCGGGTGCGAATGCCACAACCCCCATCCTCGACGCTAATGCCCAACATTTGCCCCACCGGGCACAATGCCGCCCATGTAGCCCCTTGAATAGCATGAGGACTGCAGCCACGTGCCACAGCCGGCCCCCAAGTCTCGCCCACTCCCTTGGGGGACTCACTTGAATGCTGGCCCTTTCGGTAGCACCAGGGGGTGGTAGAGTCAACACCATGCCCCCTTTATAATAGCATTCTGAGCCATCTCCAAACTGATAGAAAGAAACATCCTACCCCCTCGAGGAGTCATAATCCATAAATCCAATAAATATAAAAAATACAAATTACGAGATTGTCATGCCACCGGCCAATCATGCTCAGACATGCCCCACGCCAAAGTCTCTCGCGGCCCTCGACGTGCCACGGGTGGCAACCCGTGACACCAAACCATTTTTTCATTTTGTTTTTTTGCACACCAGCCTGTCATTTCTGCTTTTTGAGACCTGTGCCATGTTTATGCACATCTCAGTCATGAGGGATGCCCTTTGGAAAACCAGAACACTTCACTGACCGTTCGTCATAAATATACAGCAATACAACCATCTGTGTGGATATACATATATATATATATATATATATGTTTGTGTTTGTGTGTGAGAGAGAGAGAAACCCAAGAGTTTTTCTCAGATCCAACAGTTAATGTGTGAGAGAGAGAAACAAATAGAGATTAGACTTAAAGGAGATAGTATCTAAGAGAACGATAGAGCTGCTGACTGCTGAGCTGAAAGGGAAGAAGGAGACGTTGGGGAAGCGAGCTGCAGTGCCGGAGACGATGAGAGCGAGCATCTGAACGAAAGAAGGAGATGTCAAAAGGAAAGCCATGGAGGGGTATTCAGACCGGACGGTCGTAGCGAACTGTTATCGGTTCAAATGCGTCACCGGTTGAACCACGGTTTTGGGCGGTTTCAAAAAATACACCGGTTTTTCACCTTGAACAGTTTTGAGGGTTGATTCGGACCCTTTTTGAACCGGTTGACTATTCAACCGGCCGGTCTGGTCCGGTTTTCAAAACGTTGATATAGAGAGAGCGAGAAAGAGGGGGGGATTTTTTAGAGAGCAAGAGATGTCGCTGGTGGACTACGCTTCTTCAGACGAAGACGAATCGGAGGCTAGAGAAGAAGAGAGAGACACCTTCGAAGTCCCAAAAGACGAACCAGAAGTTCCAAAGCACGTTCAACCGCCTCCGTTTCCTCCTAAAAACCGGTAATTCTCGTTTTTCTCCAATTTTTCTTCAATCTTTTTCTCGGTGATAAAGCTCAAAACAAGGTTTTCTTACTTGTTCTAAAACCCCCCTTTTATTGCTCTGTTTGGTTGCCAAGAAAATGTTGTAACAATTGTGCATTTGGTTGTTACTTAGCCGAGAGTAGGTCAACTATTGGCATATCTCGATTATGTAGGGAACTGAACACAGCAATCAAAATTTTCGTGCAGGTTTTTTCTGTTGGGAATTTGGCCCTTCCAAATTCACCCCCTTTTGGATCTACCCTTTAACAGGAATATCAAAATAAATAGAGAAAAATAAAATTTATGTGAAAAACTCCCAAAACAGGAGCCCCAGAGAAAAATAAACTATGTGAAAAATTATTACAATCATATAATTTTTCCTCCTCACCTCAAAAACAACCATTAAGCTTTCCTACTAGCTAAACTTTAACTTTCACTTCTTCAAGAGGAATTTTACCAAAGTCAAAAGATACTATTTAAACTATTGACTGTTGCACTTAACTAAGGAGATATAACCCTCCTTATATAGGTATTGAGTCTTGCCTCCCTTTTCATTTCCAACCAATGTGGAATTGCAAAGGAGCAAAACTTAACAAATCTCCACCTTTATGACTTTGGCTGGACCCACAGCCATACTCTACCTTAATGAAGATCTTCATAACTTTTGCTATCATACTCTACCATAAAAGCATATGTACTCAGAATAAACTAATTTTAAGCATTTTATTTCGGCCCATGTCAAAAAACAATCTTGCTGAAAAATTATGGTGCAACTCTTACGTTTGGCTTTTTTGGAAATTCTTCAGCCATTGACATGAATTTCCACCGCACACCCTGCATCAATGCCAAATCAATACCCGTGTGCAAACTTGTGGACCTGATAATAGTAACACATCCTCTATCATGCGACATCATCATCTATGTAGAGAGACATAGTGTTAGCGTTATTATCAGTATCTCCATTTACTGTCTTGGAGCATCTTGCCGAATTCGTTCTAACTTTTGGACAATTTTTCTTGACGTGCTCAGATTGTCCACACACCCCGCAGACTACTTTCTTTTTCATGGAGTTCTTCTTCCAATCACCAGCTACCACTACTAGGCTCTCAAGTGAACGATTACATCCACCGCCTAGTCTTCTCTCTTTAGATAATAATTTACTAGTAACTTCTAAAAAAATTGTTTTCTCTTTTCCATGTATCAACATAGGCTTTATATACTCATAGGAAGATGGAAGAGACCAGATAAGCCTTAAAGCTTGATCCTCATCGTCAATTTTAACTCCAATAGATTCAAGTTTAGAGACGATACAATTGAGAACACTTAAATGATCTGAAATAATCGTACCTTCACTCATTCGCAGTGTATGAAACTGCTCCTTCATATACACCCGATTCGAGACGCCCTTCGTTTGATATAACTCTTCAAGCTTTTTTCAGAGTTCCTTTGCTATAGATATTCTATGTACATTTGCAAGAACATTCTTAATCAAGCACAGACGTATCACACTTGCTGCTTTTAAATTCAGACTCTCCCAATCTTCATCGCTCATTCCACATCTGCTCGCGCTTGTATCATTGCTAACTTCAGGGATTAGTTTACCCTTCAACGCCTTGTGTAATCCTGATTGAATCAAAATATCCTGACTGGCACTTACCACAAGCCAAAATTGATTCGCCCATCAAATTTCTCCACATCAAATTTGATAGGATTTGAAGTCCTACTTCCTGACATTACCTTGATGAATTTTTACCGTATAAATGAATAGTACTCACCAAGTAAGTTCTCAGTAAAGATTGGAGGGGTCACACTAGTCCCGCTTAAAACTCAATCTCCTAGACAGAACCTCTTTAGACTGTACGTATCCACACTATCGCACCAAAACTTCACCCCACAAAAGGAAGCTTTAATAATCTCAAGAAAATCTTTTATGATGTGGAAGATCAGTCAAAACTGTAAGCACAGAGCATACTCAGAATTCAAAAAAAAATTGCAACAAAAAAGGCTCTGATATCACTTGTTGAAAATTTGGCCCTCTCAAATTCACCCCCCCCCCCCCCCCCCCCCCCCCCCCCTGAATCTACTCTTTAACAAGAATATCAAAATAAATAGAGAAAAACAAAATACAAGAATTTATGTAGAAAACTCCCAAAACAAAAAAAAAAAAACCAATCAACTCTAGAAAAAAAATACACTATGTGAAAATTGTTACAATCACACAATTTTTTCTCCTTACCCCAAAGATATCCACTAAGCTTCCTCATTAGCTAAACTTCAACTTTCATCTCTTCAAGAGAAATTTTACTAAAGTCAAAAGTTACTAGCTTAGCTATTGACTGGTACACTTAAGCAAGAAGATATAACCCTCCTTATATAGGCATTGAGTCTTGCCCCCTTTTTCATTCCCAACCGATGTGGGATTGCAAAGAAGCAAAACCCAACATTTTCCCGTTCAGTTTTCCCTGAGTCAAAACGAAAGTATTAATGTTAAACTTATGTTTTCTTATTTTTAGAATTCTAAATGTACAATTATATTAGAGTTTCTTTGGTTGTGCGAATTGAACTACTCCCTTTAGAATTAATTATTCCGAAGTCCGCGAATTTGTTAATTGAGTTACTTCAAAATGTGTGATTTTATGTTGTGAAGAAATGATTGATTTTAAATTTTGTTAAAGATAGTAAAACTTGCCAATCTTTGAGGTCTTCCATTTTTAGGGCCAAGAACATCTAGTTATCTTATATCTGGATGTCAAATTTTAAAATAGCCCAATTCACATCTTTGTGACAATAAAACCGCCCTAGTGGTGTGATTGAAAAGTAATTTTCTGTTTATTTTGTAGAGTTAGCTTTTGGGTAAGTTACTGCATAACCTAGGTCACTTTTTTGGATTTTATTGAAGCTGCGAAAGTGTAAGGAGTATATAGCTGCTAAGGTGGATCTTTTGTTTCGTGCATATGTCCCTTTTGTATATGTGTTGCATCCCCTTGATACTTCTTAATACTATTGTCTTATACTTTTTAAAAAGAATTGGGAGTTCCAATCGCAGGGAATTTCGGGTACTTGAGGTTAGGGTTTAGGATCAAGAACATAAGGTTTCAAAAGAAGGGCTGGATATGATATCTTGTTTTTGCAGTGGCTTGCTGAAAATCAATCAAATAACAATTAAAACATGTAAAAGATGGGAGTAATGACCTTAGGATCAGGCTAAGGTTTCTAGCAGTCTCTCCTAGAAAGATTTAAGGGTGAATGACAGAGTCACTTGCAACTCCATCTGGAGTTTCATCTGTGGACCACTTGCTTCACCACAGGTGCGCATGAGTGGGGCAGTACTTTATGAGGAAGGGCTAGTCTTGAGGTCCCTCCTTAGTATGTTGCTTGCCACCTATTGGGCGACTTTCTCGTAAGTCAGTTTGCTCTCAGGTAACGGCCTTTGCTAGTATGGCCTTTTCCTTTGAAGGGGTGTGTAAAAGAAATGAACTTGAAGAATATTGTAGCCTTTGTACCCCATAAGCTGAGATGCTATGGACCTCCTGCTGAGATCTTACCCGAATCTGGATCTGAAGCATGGCTGTTCTTTTTTAAGCAAGGTCAGATTGCTCAACTATCTCTCTTGTATTTATCTGTTCTTGGCTTCTTGGTTTTACAACATCCATTTCTCAATTCTCAAATTTAAAATCGTAAAACTTCCTCTCTAGCTCCCTATCCTATTTTATTCACTTTGTTTGACAATGGAGTGCCTTATTCCGAATTCATTATTCTATGAGCTCTGCTGCATGATCTTGTTATTAGAGCATGAATTGCTGTGATAATTGGAGACAACGCAGGCTTATAATGATGGGTAAAAGACAACAAAATAAATTGCTTGTCTTTTTTGTCAATGAATAGACAATCTTATTGATTTTATAGCCATTTGTTCGGCTACAAGTGTTTTACCACAAGAAGTTGAAGTTAAAGAATTATAGGTGCATTGATTAGAATGAGCAAAGATAATCCTTTAGAGGTGATAAGAGATTATAAAATTGATGATGAAACAAAATTGACATGTTACAATCAACTTAATCAGTTGAGTGAATCATTCTTCAATTGGCCAAAATCGTAACAAAGGTACCACCATGGATGTCAAAGTTAAAGAGAGAGTATGTCAATCTTTCTAAGACAGAAAGTTAGAGAAGGTAAAAGAATGTGTGTTAAGACCAAAATGGGGATGACATTACTACTATTCATTATATCTCATCAAAGGATGTTTCGGCTACTGAAATTGTACCATTGACTTTGTCATCCTAGGCTAATTCACTGCTACAAATCAAGTTGGGATGCTCAGAAATCATTGATCTTTGCCTCCAACTAGGATGAGAAGCAATATTGGTTTCAAGCATCCAAATTTATTATACTACCATGCAACTATAGAATATTGGAGACTTGCTACTTTGGCACTTCAATTCACGTGGCTCATTTTCTCCAACTGTTTTCCCCTTTCCTTTTTTCTTATTTTGTGTGTGTGTGTGTGTGTGGTTTTGGGGTTTGGGAGTGGATTGGGTGCGTTAAAAGAAGTGGTGAAATTTTAGTGTTAGTTTCACTCTCATCAAAGGATCGCTTGATTCACCATGGGTGGTCATTCCTTATGATGGGGTACTGCTTTTATGGGAGTTGACTAATCATCTGAATTCAAAATGAATGGGTAATTTGATTATGGACAAATTCTATGCAAGCTGTGCACAAGCTTAAATCAAGAAGTATATATATATATATATGCATTAGCTAAATAAGGTTTGTAAACCTATTTGTTTTTCTCTTTCTTCTGTTATCTCTTCGTTGATCATCGACAGCTCATTGATATTCTCATTCTTCATCCTATAGGCATAATATTATCTGGTTATCCTAGTATCCCACTCTTATTTTGAAAGAAGAGTGCATATTCCTTATTTTGAGGAAATGTGTTACATTATCCTGACTGTCATTTCTCAGCATTCTATACCTGGGTGGTGTAGACATCCCCTCACTTGTCATGTGGCATAGATATGGCACAGAGACATGTGCTTTACATGTTAGCATTGAGGCAGTCTCCAAGTGTTAACCTACTGTAGGCATGTGTGTGTTCAGCTTCGTCAAACATCATGTGTCAGCAACATTGAATGACTTGGAGCCAACATCACTTAGTGTGTGTTTCAGTTCTAAGGAATACCTTCTTAGCCCGCTGCGCGAGTTAAGACTCAAATCGAGGACTTCACATCGGCCAAGATGCAGAGCTAGGCACGGGAAGTTGTTGAGTGGCCACTGTACAACTTTCAGGTTTGTGGCAAGGTGGCTAGAGATGGTGGCCTGTGCGGCAATGTATCCCGTGCAGGTCTAGTTGGCTTCAGACCAGTCCAATTAAAAGAGGCAGGCTTCTCTGAAGATGTTCTAGAACTCCAGTTATCTTACCTACCAGCAAAGGTCTCTAACAGATGAGTTTTAACAACTTATCTCCGATAAGCTCTATCTTGTTTGGCTCTATATTTAAGTCAGAGGCTCTGCTCTACATCTCCACAGCTTCCAGTGCCATTTGAAGTGTTTTGCTGGCTCCATAGTGAGCTATTCTGTTCCACAAAGGCTTCTACAGGAGGTTTCTAGTCTTTTCAGGAGTTACCCAAGTCATCAAACAGGGATATGTGTTCTCTCACTTATTTTTTGGAATTGCGAGAGAATCAATTAGTATATTGTTCCAGATGTGGAATGCGCACATTTGTTTGAGGGCTTCCAGGTAGCTGATGAGGGTTTTTGATCCTTTGATTTTCAGTTTTCATGGTGTATATTGCTTTCAGATCCTTCTGGCTTATTTAAGGATTATCATGTGCACTTTGCTTATCTGAAGCAATAGGTTTGAAGATTGATCTAGATAAGTGAGTACCTTTTTGTGTGTAGAGAAGTGTCAAAATGGATCGACAAATAACTTGGATTGTATCACTTCGAAGAGTTTGGATACTTGTGTGGGTGGGTTGGACATGACACCACTTGTGCTTGGGTATGGGATACTAATTATCTGACAAGTCATTTTTTCCTGACACATTCTTGGCATGTGTGTTCAAGAGAGGAAAACAGACTAGTTCCAAAGTTAATATAATGTTAAGACTCTGAAGGATGCTCGCTCATGTTTTTTCTTCTCGTAATTTTTAGATGAGATTTGGGAACATGACCACTAGTATCACATAAACAAGTGTCGCTTTGATCCAATACAGATGACGATGTATCCTTTGAGTTTGGGGGAGAAAGATGAAATGGTAAGAATCCTAGGCCCTTTAACCTAGGAATCAGGAGGAGGTGAATGTGTGTTTTGTGTGTGTGTGTGTGTGAGAGAGAGAGAGAGGGAGAGAGAGGGAGAGAGAGAGTTCTTGCCTATGACATCTTCTTTCGAGCTCTAATATGTCATTTTGTTGAGTGAATGAGAGAAACTTAATTTTATGTAGTTTATTATATTTATTAGTTGTGTCCAAGCAGTCTATTTTTATTTTTTTGGTCTCTTCCACCCCTCCCTCTTTCTCCCTCTTCTTCTTTGATTTGTCTTGTAGCAGATGTGTTGAGACATATCCCATACCTTCACCCATGTCATGTGACATATTGACACAGGTAGATTGGGCCATTTTGGTGAGTCCATGTAACAGAGCTCATGGGAGATCAAGGTGCTTTCTTTTGAGGTGGCCATACTTCAACATTTAGAAGTGGTGCAACTGTGGATAAACCTTCATAGTAGCTTCTCTTTGCTCATTATTTTGGATGGTTACCACCTGCTTCCGTAGATTTTTTAGTTCTCTTCAAATCTGAGCCTGGAAGTTACTGATGGGAGACCTGATAACCTCAAGAATAGCTTTCTAGGGTCATGGACTGATGTCTTGTTTATGGTAGGCAGCTTACCCAACATTAGAGGATTATTCTCGGGAACACGTGGGTAGATATATTTTTGTTGAATTGCGTAAAATACCTTTAATTCTATTTCCATCCACAACTCAAACCAAAGCAAGTTCTGTGCCTCTGCATATGATTGAGAGAATTAGTTGGACTTCATTGTTTTCTATTACATTTGACGCTTAAACTTTTTATAATGTTCCTTGACTACAGATATCTCGTAGGGATGTTTATTTAAATGAACTTTACTCTGTGGTTCATAATGAAGTGTCAATTCTTAGCTACAGAAGGCTGTTGGCTATTTGTTTGACTGTTGGAGAACTGAACCTTATCGGATGAGGTCACTGAAGGACATTTTTTGGGACATCCTAATTGAGGGCTTTAATTTTCTTTTTATTCTTATTGGTTTTTTTTTTTTAATATTTGAACTTGTTTAGAAGAAGGTGAACTGTGAAGATAAACTTGTTAATATTCTGTTCAATTTAATACTGTCAGGTCATGTTGGGTTGTACATTGACCTCTAGCTGCCGTTTGATTCGATCTTCTAGCTTTCTAGATATCTAATAATTTATGGCCGTTTATCAGTGTCTCCTCCCCAACAAACACCCAAACACCACACCCCCCCCCCCCCCCCCCCCCCCCCCCCCCCCCCCCCCCCCCCCCCCCCCCCCCCCCCCCACCACCAAAGCTACCTGGCATATAATGCTTTCTGCTTGTTGTTATCTTATGCATGTTTTCGTTCTTGATTTGTAGGAGATCAGGGCTGTCTTCAAATGACCAACCTGGAAGTTCTCATTCATCAGAAGCTTCTGTTGTGAAGCTTCCTGATGCCTCACTCCTTTTAGATTCTACTCATATGTCATCTCATCTGATGAGTGGTTGTGACCACTCTTCTCGAGTTGCAGCTGCCATGGCTGAAAATGCATCACGCAAAAGAGAAGCAAATGGACTAGCTTCTGCTTTACCACGAAGTAAAGTTCCAAGAGGGAACTTGCGCCATTCAAGGAGTGTTCCAGATACAGTAGATGGTCTGCTAGTTCCACCTCAGCTCAGTGGAAGGTGAGCTTTGATCAGTTAGTATGTTCATTAATAATGTTGAAAAGTCATTTCCTGATTTATATTTGGTCTAGATCTATTTATGTAGTCCATTACTCATAATATGTAGTACACTAACTTTCGTTGGATTTTCATTACACACTGTCTTAGCAAGTTGATGGTTGAAGTCTTGTTTTAGTGACACATATTTGATAACATCCAGATTGAAATAATAAGAGTTTTGTATCCCAAAAAAAAAATGTCAAGAGTAAGTCTTTTATTGGGGCAGCCCTATTGCCAAGGAAAAACAGGCTTTTGTCAGAGCAAGAGCCAGTTTTTCCCTGGCAATAGCAACAGCCTTAATATTCCCCTATAGCTCATTTTGATTCAAGTTGGCAAGAAGTGCAATCTAGCAATTTTTTTTGGATGCATAAGTAGGAACTAGTCTTGGAGTTGTCTCTTGTGTTTCTAATGAGCCACAAGTTTTACTATTGATTATTTTTGTTTTATTTGTAATTTGGGTTGAATTACACTTCAGTTCCCTGAGTTGTGGCCTGAAAACATGGACCTGCTGCATTTTAAATGGGAGACTTAGTGTCCTCGTGCTCCTAACTTATGTAGAAAATGTGGTGGTTTTGATGGAAAATCTAAAATATATAAGCTACCTTTGTGGCGTTCTTTCATGTTTAACAAAGGGAACTCCCCACTCAAGTGAGGGAAAAAGGGGAAATAAATACAAACACTCTGGCACCTTTTGGAAAGGGAAAATTGTACTAACCTCCCTCAACATTTGGCCTTTAGGTAGCGAGACCCCCCTTGTTTTAGGAGAGAGGAACCTCCCCTGCCATTACTTCCCGTGTAGAAATCTAATGTCCCTAGGGTATTATGGTCATTAATTGAAATAAAGAAAATTAAAAATAAAAAGAGGAGACATAAGTCTCTTTCAAGTGTTTGCAGCTCTCTCTCTCTCTCTCTCTCTCTCTCTCTCTCTCTCTCTCTCTCTCTCTGTGAACAAATCCAATAATACTATTTTGGAGTTCTAGCAAAGAGGAGGAGGAGGAGGAGGAGAAGTCCAAGGGCTTTCCCTTGCAAGATCCAAGCAAATAATACAAAACACAATCATGTATTCTTCAATACTCAACTCTATGGAATAGAAAAATTATTTAGACATTTATAGACTGCTACGGTCTCTAATTCCTACTAAGAGTTTGACTCAGAAATAGGAAAACTAGTAAACCTGGGATATTGTACACTTTTTAAAAAGAACATATAAAAGACCAGAAAACATTAACAACCTATGAACCAAAAGTGCAACCTGTGTCTAGCTAATGGAATTACCAATTACCCATAACACTTAAAAACAAAGAATAAAAAAGCAACATACTAACTTATAATTACTGTAAATAAAAAATTATACAAAATTAAATAATTAATGTAAATAGTGGCCCTAAACAGTACCATGGACATTATTATTTGTTCCAAAAGGACTTTTTGATAATCATGGGACTCAAAAATAATAAAGAATTAATGTGAAAAAAAATTATACAAAATTAAATAATTAATGTAAATAGTGGCCCTAACCACTACCATGGACATTATTCTTTGTTCCAAAGGGACTTTTTGATAATCATGGGACCCATGAATTATTTTTGGTAAGCAATTGTGGGACCCCCTTTTTTATGCTTCTGGAACGTATACTTATTTAGCCATTCAATAGAAACGGTATCCCTCTTTCTCTATTTTTGCCGCATCCAACCATTGCTCTAGTCTCCATTTCAATCCCATAGAAGCTCAAACCCCCTCTGCACCCAAATTACATCTCTCTCTCTCTCTCTCTCTCTCTCTTGCCAATCACCATTCATCTCATACTGAACAAGCCTCTTCTGTCTAACTAAACCAAATTGAACATTCATTGTAGGTTATGTTCATGAGATGTGATGCATTATTCAACTGGGTCAGTTCTTCTCTATTCCACCCTCACTTCCTCTCTCGTCTGTTGTCACCATCAATAAGCCACGACCACTCTCTCTTATATACTCTTTCTGACATTTCTTTTTCTCTTTTCCAAAGTCAAAATTTATTGGTATGAGAGCTGTTTAGTGGGTCTTGATGCATCAGCCCTCTTTTTGTGTAAAACTCTTTTCTTTTCTGTTTTTTTTTTTTTTTTTTTGGTGGTAATTCCTATCATGAAACATGGTGACAACAGTAGATTTGATGGGTTTGATAGAATTTAAGAATCATAGTGGGTATGTGTTTGATGATGTTATTGAGATTTTAGTAAAGACAATGCTGATGATTGGTAGAATGTGTCTCACTGGATTCATGGATTAGCTACTTTACACAAGACAAACCCATGGCTTTTATCCATTTCCTTTGTTGCATTATCTCAATTGAAGTAATAAGCCTCCCAATTTTTGATATTTTGGGTCAATTAGATCGAGAGATTGAGGAGATTTTGATCCATAGAATTAGAGCAGGATGAATAAGTGGAGAATTGCATCTGGAGTGGTGGTGATTTTTGGAGTTCCATTAAGTTTGAGGATTTTTTTTTTTTTTTTTATAGGACTGCAATAAGACTTGCTATGATGTATGATACAAAATGTTGGGCGGTTAAGAAACGTGCTGCAAAAAATGAGTCTTAACTGAAATGAGAATGTTAAGATGGATGAGTGGTGTTACAAGAGAAAAAATAAGAAACGAATCCATTAGGGATAAGTTAGAAGTGGTACTAGTTAAGGACAAAATGGGGGCAAGCTGTTTGAGATGATATGGCTATGTCCATCATAGACTAATTAACGAAGGAGTAGTGATTCGATCCAAGTGGGTGTGAAAAGAAATAGAGGATGGTCAAGGAGAATGTGGGTTGAGGTGACAAGGAATGACATGATTGTCTTAAACTTGACTGAGGATATGACTTCAAATAGACCAACGGGAGATGACTTCAAGTATTTGGGACAAAGGCTTGTTGAGTTGAGTTGATGATGTGAGAGTTTATTGGTAATTTTATGTAGTCAATCCAGTCATCTATGAACTTCCACTAGCGGATACTAGCTGTATATTTCAAGCAAAGGGGGTGTAGGTGCCTGATTCTGAAACCTTATGGGAGCTTAGTGCAATTTTTCGTTTCAGAAAATAAGCAAACTTTTTAGTTCTTTGTTCAATGAAATCGAACAAGTTGTGGGGTTACAAAGACTTTAACTACTTTTTTATTTCATGTCGGGTCTCCCGCATTTCATCTACTGGTAGTATTGTTTTATACCATTCTGCTTTGTTCTTTTATTGTTCGAAGTTTTGATGAATGATAGGATTTCAATACAAGTAAACCTCCATCTTACCTAGACAATTAATTAACTATAATGGAAATAATTAACTAGCCTAAAATATTTGCTTAACAATTAACATGTGGTTAGAATTTGAGGCTTTGAATAAACTAGGTCTATATGTTATGGTTCAGGATTATATTAAATTTTGTAAAATCTAAAGACCTGGATATGAAACAATGTCAATAATTTTGTTGTGTAACACTAGGATAACCACAGATAACAAACTTGCGGCATCCTTCAGTCCCACTTATGAAAAGTTAATGATTTGAAGGTTGACTCATTCTTTTGGCTGTAGTAACTAATATTTCATCATCAAGTACTGAGGCTCTCATGCTATCTAGCAAATTACTCAGAACCCGCGAATTTAGTCCGGACATGGCATTCTTAATGTGGCCATAATTCACTCTGACGAGCTTCTATGCTCTTTAATTTCCATTCAGAGCTGGAAGTCAACTGGTTTGGTTTCATTTGCAGCATTAGGATTTGAAATATTCAAATATTTTACTCCAGTTTTATTGTCTATGATTTCTGCTGATCTTAAATTTGTTTTGGCAGGAGCAACATTGTCACAGAAGATATAAACAAACTATTTGTACGAAAACATGCTGACCCCTCATCTCATTAACTCCCAAAATCAGCGATAGTTCCTTTTATGTGATTTTTCTGTAGCGTTGCGTTATCGTACTCAGTGAATGCATTAAGGTTCCAAAGGTTTAGGTTGTAAATTTGCATCACATTGACCAATATCCGATAGAGTTTTGTCCTCTCTCATTCTATGTTGTCTTGTGAAGTCATAGGCAGGGACTTACAGAGTAGGAATGTTGGTTGGAGTTTGCAAATGTGTGGCTGTGGCTGTTGAGCTCAGGCTTGGAGATTTGGAGTTCAAACTGGTTCAATGGTTAATTCTTATCTTGTGTTTAATGTTTCACTAGACTCTTAATGGGTCGAACTGCATTTTACATTGATTTCCTCCACCCTTTTCCCCTTCAGAATTGCCTAATTTTTTCTTTTCTTATTCTTTCTAACCATCATTTTTAGTTAGAAATTAAAAAGGCAATTGTAGGATCGGATATATTTCCAAATTTTGTAACTTATGATATATCTCAGTTTGGTTCCATTTTGGTGTTCTTGAAAACAAAAAAGTGGTTTGACTTTTTGTTTTTCATGTCATAGGATTATTTAAATACCATTGTTTTTGGTTTTAAAACTCGGAAATTTTATATATATATATATATATATATATTTGGTTTCTAAACTTTTATGTTTTTTGAAAACAAGTTTAAGAACCAATTTACTGATGAAAACAAATTTTTAAATCAGTTTGTCAAAACGGCTTTTGGCATATTATGGGGGCATTAGATTTTGAGTGTAAGAAGAACCACTTGCGTTACTTGAAGCAAAAATTTTAGGAAGTACCAAAGCACCCAATCTGAACTTACCGGAAGAAGAACAATAGTAAATCGAATTTTGGAGTTTGCCTACTCAAAACGTACAATTTCGAGCCGAATCCTAAAAAAAAATGAATATACAATCATATATGAACATAAATCAATGTAATAAGGAATATAACTCTTGATTTAAACGAGTATGGTATTCTTTGAATCGCAGCCACGTCAGAGTAAATGAAATATTTAAAAGTTTCTTCATTTCATCCTACCCAGTCGAGCTTCAACCAGGTCCGACGAAAGAGCTTCAAAACTATGCGTTTCAAGCCAGGTCTGGACCACTAGGGAGAGGTTCATAACCATCATGGTGCTTAGCAATGGTGCTAATCTTAGCAGCCATATCGACAGGGATGCACTTAAGGACAACTGCCACAGGCAAGCTCACAGCTCCGATTGCCACGCTGATTAGCCACAAGTCCAAGCTCAGCGGCACGGTATCTGCAAAAGTCCCCAAGAATTCAACTATAACAACTTGAAAAGATACTGTCGAGACCATGATGATCATGAACACCCAGCTGCTGAACATGCCCCGGAAAATGTTTATCTTCTCCATATCGCGGCTGTTTATTTCGTTGAAAACCTGGCACATATTACAGGCTGTGTTAATGGAAAGAACTTTGAATTCTAGCTGAATTTAGAAAGATAAGTACCTGGCAAAACACGAAGGTGTTGAATATGAATGTGTCGAGAATAGAGTTAGCATCTGGACCGTTGAGTTTCAGCAGGTGCTTTCCGTTAAATTTGAAAACTGCAAGAACAGCCAGTTGATAGACGCTTTGGCCAATTATGTTCCTCCACATGATCTTAGTTATGAAAGGAACGTTCCTCCCGATGGGGGGTCTCTTCATCAGCTCGTCGTTTGGAGGTTCTGTGGCCAGTGCTAGTGCCCCGAGGGTGTCCATGATCATGTTCACCCAAAGCAGCTGAACAGCCGTGAGAGGAGCAGATCCTGAAAAAATCCTCCAAATCAGTCGTGCAATGAGCTTTTGCAGAGGCTATAATCATAGATGATGAACTCACCCGAGATGCAGGCGGAGATGAAGTTGATCATGAGAGCAACAATGTTGACTGTTAGCTGGAACTGTACAAACTTCTGAATGTTGATGTAAACCGAACGGCCCCATTTGGCCACGGTTACAATAGTTGCAAAGTTATCATCCATTATCACAACATCTGCATTTTCCTTTGCAACCTGTAGAAGAAGAATTGTTGGAGAAAATGCTTTCCAAAAACAAGTTAAGAGGAATGATTGCAGCAAACAGAATGGCATGCACATATCAAATGTCTTGAGAGCATTAATGCTGCTGCCCTTGTAAGACCTAGATCTGCATTGACTAGTCAGTTTCACAACCAAAGATTTGTGTTCTTTCATGAACTCCCAGTTAAGTTTTATGTTCTAATATTGCATCAAATGAACAAATTATGACGCTTCCTCGAATGCAATACTATAGGGATATGTTATATAAATTACACTATCAAAATTTAAAGTGTTTCCAAGCATGAGAATAATTTTCTTTAACAATCAGACATTCAATCTATCATGTTTCAAGTTTTAATCATGTGAAAACACATTCGTGTCTTGTTAACATTTTATCATGCCATAGCTCCACTTTAGCCACATTTTAGTTCAATACCTTTGATTTTTTTCCTTTAAGAAATTTACCGTCTTAAAATGAGAGTGTACCAAGTTGTTAGAAATCACAGTTTTAGTAAGTAAAAGAGTGTGTATATAGCAGCAGTCCATGTATGAAAAGAACACATAGTTCCAGATAGGAGATAAAAAAAAACTAGGAGGCTAATCATCTTTGCTCATGAACATCTAATTGAAATCATGGGGCATTTTCTTAGAAGATAAAACAATGAAACAAACCTCAGTTCCTGATATGCCCATTGCAAGTCCAATATCAGCCTCATGCAGAGCCGGAGCATCGTTGGTCCCATCACCCGTCACCGCCACAACTTCTTTAAACTCACTCCTCAACTGGGTAACTAGCTTGTGCTTGTCCAAAGGCAACGATCTAGCCATCACCTGCACAGTCCAAATTCAGTCCAAACAAGTAGAAAGAATGCTTCACAAGCATTCAAAGAGATCTCTCCATTAAAAACTTCTCAAAGCTCTATTGTCCAACCTGAAGTTTTGGAATTATCTCCTTCATCTCCTGGGAGCTTTTATAGCGAAATTCTGGCCCTTCTATGGCTACACCATCATCAGTCAAAATGCCACATTCTTTAGCAATGGCTTTGGCAGTGTTAATATTGTCACCGGTGACCATCCGAACCATAATTCCGGCAGCCAAACAAGTCTTAACGGCTTCCCTCACCCCGGGGCGAACCGGATCCTTAATTCCCACAACTGCTATAAGGGTATAGTTATCATCAGGAATACCATCATCTACATCAGAAGTGTCTTCCTCTATATCCTTATAAGCCAGGCAAAGAGTTCTTAGAGCTTCACAGGCAAAACTATTTATGACATTCGTAATATTTTCTCTCTGATCTTCTGAGAGAGGCATAGAATCCCCATCTTCATTGACAAACTTGTCACACATCTTCAAGACGATTTCCGAAGCGCCTTTGCAGAATGCTCTAAGCCCACCGCCGGGAAGATCAACGAGCACAGACATCTTCTTCTTGACCGAATTAAAAGGTTCGACTTTGACAATACTGGATTCCTTCCAAGAGGAATTCAAATCATCCCTGAAAAGCAAACCAAACTCTAGTAATGCCGTCTCTGTCGGGGTTCCCATGATGTTGGTCTTTCCATCTTTACCTCTCACCACCTCAGAACTAGTATTCTGGAATGTAGATTGCAAGAGCAGGCTTAATACTCCTTCGGCTATGGAAGACTCTAAAGAGTTTCCTGATTCATTGCCTTTGATCAATTTAGCTTCTCCACAGATCCATATTTTAGTTACCACCATGTGGTTTGTTGTCAATGTTCCTGTTTTATCAGTGCAAATGCAGCTAGCAGATCCCATTGTCTCACAGGCAGAGAGATGCCTCACAAGTGCCTTATCTTTCATCAGTTTCTTCATTGCAAAGGCAAGACTTAGAGTCACTGCCAATGGTAGCCCTTCTGGAACCGCAACCACGAGTATGGTGACTGCAATGGCAAAGAAATTCAAAAGGTCCAATGCATCACTTGAAGACCATTTTCCAATTTCATGGTGCATTGCCTTCACTACTAGAAACCGGGCGGTCAAAACCAAGAATGTCAGGACAGCGAAAGCCAAACCTATTTTCCCAATAATGGTAGCTACCCCATTCAGCTTCACCTGTAATGGTGTCTCATCTTCTCCCCCTTCACTCAAAGTAACCATCAATCTTCCCCATTCTGTCCTCATTCCGACTGACACCACCAGCATTTTACCGGATCCGTCTTGAACTTTAGTCCCGGATAAAAGAAAAGGCCTTTCTTTGTCAACATTCACGGGTTCACTCTCACCCGACAAGCTTGATTCATCGATTGACAAGCTATAACCGGATATGAAAAGCCCATCTGCCGGAACTTGGTCTCCAATGGATAAATGTACTATATCACCAACAACCAAATCATAGATGGAAACTTTCTGTCTGCTTCCATCTCTGGTGACTTGAACAATTATATTCTTCTTCTCCTTATCCAAATCTTTGAATTGCAAGGACTGCTTGTAATCACTGGTAGCGGTTACAAAAACCACTAAGAAAATACATAGAATTACTCCTAACCCATCATACAAACCTTTTGGCCATCCTTCTGTGGCAATGCCAACACCTATAGAGACAGCAGCACATACCATGAGGATGATTAGGGTTAGGTCTTGCAGAGCTTCCCAAACAAAAATCCAGAAAGGCTTGGAAGGTTTCTCGACAAATCTATTCAAGCCGTAGACTTTTTGCCTGAGAGGTACATCATTTGAAACTACACCATCATTAAATGAAACACCAATTTCTCTTGCGAGTCCTTCCACTCCTCCATGGGATTCCAAGCCTTTGCTATTATGAGAGCGAACGATAGATGCAAGTTCATCTGGTTCAATGCCAAAACCGGCTTGCCTAGCTTTCCTAGATGTTTCGGAGGACTTGTGGTCAACTCGATTAGCTGCTGTACTAGACAAGAAGATAAAATTGAGAAGGAAAGCAAAGTTTCAACAAGTAAGATTAATTTGGGGTGAACTTTAGAAACTAACATACCGTCAATGAAATGCAAGGCTGCTTTCTGCACGTATAGAGCTACTCTTATCTTTTCCTGGACAAAAATAGAATCACAATAAGGCTAAAGCAACTTAAATGTTGAAGAACACTCCGTATTTCATGCTCATGAATTTTAAGGTAGCGTGAAAAAGGCCAATGAAACTTGGTTTCGTCATTTGAAAAGGTGAATTTCCAATTCACGGTTCCTAAAAGAATTCTAGGAACAGCAAATGTGAAAGTCACCTGTTTTATTCATTTACTATACAAAGTATATCTATAGTTCTAAACTGGTATTCTCTGGATAAATCTGATAGGCAGTTTTGAGGCAACCCACATCAGCTTCCATAATTCTTTTTATAGGGTCTAGTGGGCTTTCAATCCATAATTGTCATCTTTTTAGAATGATCTTTCATTGAGTTCATTAAGAATTCATCATCTCTGAATAACATGAGGGTTATTTTGCTGTCTGAGATAGTATTTCGGTCTTTACTTTTGTTGATTCTCTGGCCAGTCTAGGTATGCAAAAGTTGAGGGGTCAGCCACACAATATCACACACAGCTCTCAGCATTGTTGCGTTATATCATAGCACTTAAGGCGACCTTAGAAGTAGCAGTGAGGGTAATGCTATTTAACTTTTCTGTAATGCTAATATTGGTGCCAAAGATATGAGACTTTGTCTAGTCATAATGATGTCAAACATGTAACCATTTAATTGATTTAAATTTCTATAATCTTCAGAATTAGATAAATTAAGACAATTCTAGCACAACATAGGTATAAGTTTATAAAAAGCAATAATGAAAACCTAGAAAGAGATGAAGACAAGTGGAAAGGCAAACTCGTTTCATTGGCTCCTTTGGGTTTTATGGGGTGACTTTCCTTGGAGGGCATTACTGAAGCAACAAATGAAAATGGCTCCATCAATGATAATCCTACTAAAGAATATATATGTAGGACCACCTCTATCTGGGGAGAGGGAGACACGGTTTTGTTACATATCCAAATTAAATTAGAAGCCAGAAAAGCCGTGGGGGACCAGTCTTGGTCATAAGAGATAAAAGGAATTGATTTACCTTTTCCCATTCAGCCATCCACAGTTATATCTCTTGTCTATCTTGAACAAACGTGGAATAATCTAATAAACGAAGGAAGAAAGTTTTCATATTTGTTCTTCCTATAAATGAGATTCCTATTGTTGGGTGGGATTCAAGCCCCCCAATCCTTACTGAATTTTCAACGCAAAGGTCAAACCTTGCGTGTTGTACGGTTTTCCATTTCACAAAGAAAATATATAATTTTCTTTGACCATTCGGAGTGAGACAGATTTGAACAGTCAAACAGAACTCCAACATTAACAAGGAAACAAATGAATAAATGAAAATTTGATTACAATTTAGTAACCAAACTTCTCTCATATGCCATAGATGCCATTAATGATTCTTTATCACACATTAAATGTAAGAGTAATGCTATACTTATTAAGAAAAAAAAAAAGGAACAAATCCTATAAACACAGTTGAAACACAACCAACTCATTAGACATACAACATGGAATGTTCTAGGGAGAAAAACAATTTGGTACAGTTCTTGGTCTGTGGCGCTACCAATGTTGAAATTAAATCGAAAGGAAATTAGCACAATTCAGTTAAGTAAAATACTGTTTTTAGAGAAAATCTTACAAGAATAATGCGACGATAACATTTTTGTAATTAAAACTAATATGATGAATGATTTATTTAAAGTGTCTATTATTCTGCACAGAAGTTCTGGATGAATAACATATGATCAACAACACGAGATTTGTTGAAGGAGTTTTCAATGTGCCAAAGTTCAATTTAAAGAGGTATCGTATGAACTCTGGTCATGGTTTTGTTTTTTCATTTCCCACCTGACCTTTCTATCTGAACTCTCAAACCAGTTAATAACAATACATAATACAATCATCTCTCTACTATGAAGCCGTAAGTCACCAAGTAACGAGAAGCGGAGTTAGCCTAATGGTATTACAGGTCATGGGTTCAGAAACGAAAACCATGTAGCCGAAATTGCTCACGTTCAGAACATGCAAGTCGTTGAGAAAGACTTGTCAAACAAGTTAATAGCCATACATCTCATGTTTGCGTAGAGAGTTAATAGCCATACATCTCTCTCTCTCTCTCTCTCTCTCTCTCTCTCTCTCTCTCTCTCTCTATAGAAAACTATGAAGACCTAAACCACCATGAAACGTAGCAGAAATTGCTCGCGTTCACAACATTTAACTCGTTAAATCCTGACATTAGCCTTTCCCAAACAATATCTAACCATCAACAACTTACTTATCAACTATCTAACAAATAAAACGAAACAAAAAAAAAAAAACTAAAACGAAAGAAATCTGGAATTTACCCACAAAATCGAAAACATGGAAGATGATTTGAACATTCATGGCAGCCACTACCGGAAACAGAATTGAGTTCAACAAACCAACCATATGCAGCGTTAGATCAGGTCAACAACAACAAAAACAACATAAATATGAAGTAATCCCATATAGGTGATGCAAACAAACTTGAAGTTCGAAATAAGACAAAGAAAACAAACAAAGAAGCAAAAATCCAAACCTGCATTTTCTGGCGCTTGCGCTCTGCTTCGGCGCGCTTTGCGAGATCCGCCACCATGCGGAACCTCCGGCGAGGGTTCTTCACCAGCCAAACCGCAGATCTCCATCTCCTTAAAGCTTCTTCTGATGGCCTCTTGGCTTCTACGTCGAAGTTTTCTCTCAAGTACTTCTCCATTCTCTCAAGGTTGCTGAAAAACCCAAGTTTTCATATGGTTTATAGCAGTGTCTTAAAAGTTAGCTTGGATTGGTGAGGATGAAGGGATAATTTCTCGCAAAGAAGGAATCAACCCTCAACGCTGAAAAGGCGGGAAGGAAATAGGGTTATTTGCCTAGACCAATATTTACAAAGTCAAACTCACGACTTTTTGTTTTTTCGGAAGTTTGACTTTTTATGTTAAGCGTGTATCTATTCCATTTTATATTTTTCTCTTTTTTATATTTTTTATTACTAGCAATAAATTGTGCTATGGACGGACTTAATGAATATGTTTCCATGAGAAACTAAAATTTTTATTTAAGTAATTCTTTATCTTTATGGTATGAAATAAAGAAAGATACAAAGTGAAAAAATTAAAAAGATAACAATCATTCAGTTATAAATAAATAGAAGACAGTAGCTATGCAATGAGTTCGAATGAATAGTTGTCCTAAAACCTAAATACTTTTGTACCTGTACCCGAAAAAAAAAAAAAAAAAAAAAAAAAAAAAACAAAGGTAATGAGGTGCAAAAAGAAATATTAGCCAACGTCAAGAGACCAACATTCTCCTTGACGACTCTTTGTAAACCCACCAAAGCAGATTTTGTTATGTTGTCTGTTACAAATAACCAAATTACATAGGGTCGTTCTATATCAGTTAACTTCCCACGAATCACTTGATAATTCTCATCTCAGTGAGCATGAAAGTACTCCACTGCAACACACTACACATCCCCACTTTACGTTGTAATAGTATTCACCTCCACATATTTTAACTACCTATTAAAATATTTAATTGATACATAGTATGTTGCATATATTCGAGACAAAATGCTTGATTTCAAAAGTACCTTGCAATACAAAACCCTTAAGAATTATATAGTTTATTATACGTGCAAGGCTACATATACCATACAACAATCTCATATTCAAGGAAATACCCCGTATCAATCCCACTGATGTAGCTCAAAATGATATGGGGAGTTTCCTCAGATGTAAGATTGGTAATTTTATGGTGTAATCTAACATATTGTGATTTTTTGAAATATATTAAATCCGGCTCATATATACTTGTCTTTTCCCCATAACAACACAAAAATTACGCTTCCATGAGTTGCGTTTCCTATAAAGAGAAGTAAATTAAAAAACTAAATCAACTGCGTACTAACAGTTTTTGTATGTTTTGTTTCTAAACTTCAATGCCACTTCATATGAATGTACGCTCAGAATTTTATTACTTCTCTTTGTATCTTGCTTGTGAATTGGAGCTATAACTTTGTGTACGAATTGGTGGATCTATTGCATGTTGAACCGGACGGATCAACATTACCCCCATCTCCACCCTGTAAAACAAAGAACAAAAATAAAATCAATAAAAACCAAAGAGAATTATAAAATAAAAAAATTAAACGGTCACAATACATTTCAACAACTATCTGCACTAAAAAATCGAAACACACTTTAAGCTTCATTGGATATCACATTTTTGCTTAATTGCATATGCTATTAATTTTAGAAGAATAGGAAAGGGAAAAAGAAAAGGTAGAAAAGAAACACACCTCTTATTGATTTGATGTGCAATAACAACGATCACGTTAACCCTCCAAACACAAGCTCATGGTTACATTAACCCTCCTAGATTCTTGTATCAATTCTATGGAGGCTGATAAAAAAGCAGTGGACATGACTAGAATTCAGGATTTAAACTAAATCATATCATATCTATTAAATTTAAACAGAAATGTAAAATTTAATCCAAAATGAAACATATCATTTCTATTAAAAGCCAATAACATACGTCCATGTATCATTATCCATATCTTTAAAAATTTTACAAACTGATATTGTGACCAATCATATTGCATCACAACTTAGTATTCTTGAAATCTAAAAATACGATAATGATGAGCATATGCCATTATCCATATATTAAAATTTTGAAAAAATAAAATTGTGACCAATCAAATTGCATTGCATGTTGGACAGGATGGATCAGCGTTACCTCCATCTCCACCCTGCAAAACCAAGAACAAAAATAAAATCAATAAAAGTCGAAGAGAATTATAAAATTAAAAAATTAAACGGGCACAATACATTTCAACAACCATCTTCACTAAAAATACGGAACATACTTTAGGCTTCATTGGATATCACATTTTTGCTTAGTTGCGTATGTCGTTAATTTTGGAAGAATAGGAAAGGGAAAAAGGAAAAGTAGAAAAGAAACACACCTCTTATTAATTTGATGTGCAATAACAATGATCACATTAACCCTCCAAACAAAAGCTCATGGTCACGTTAATCCTCTTAGATTCTTGTATCAATTTCATGGAGGCTGATACGTTGAAATTGTGACTAATCAAATTGCAACACAACGTTATTTGTATTTTATAATTTTAAAATTTTGAGAATATTGTATTAGGAGTTTTGACATTAATCACACAACAACGTTTTACTATTAATTATAGTATAAATTCAGTGTTGTCTTTCTTTTTAAGGTTAATTTCAATTACACCCTTGAGATTTGGCCTTTCAACACCTAGATCTAGCAGGCTAGCACATTCAAAAAATAGTGGCTTTTTAATATTCCCTTTAACAGAAATACATATCTATAAGTCAAACACCTCTCTCTCTCTCTCTCTCTCTCGTTTTGTTCTCTTCTCTTCTCATATACACACACGGCCGGCTCATGTGTAAAATCAGCAAATCACCCCACCCCCTATGTCTCTAGGCTCCCTATTTTTGATGATTTTCAATTTTAGTCTATAATATATAACATAAGCCGCATATGCATATTATATACTAATAGTAACCCATGCTATAAACGGAATTCATGTATACTGTTGAAAGTTAAAAAAATACACATTCATTAATGGATTGAAAATCTTCTATTCATAGACTGATAGTAACCAGTGCTATAAACGGGATACATGTATAAAATTGAAAGTTAAAAAATGCACACATTCATTAATGGATTGAAAATCTTTAGAAGATTGAAATTATTATAATACATACCATAAACAACAAAGCTTTCCAAAAGTTTTCGCGTCTCTCATATCTTGAGATAGGGAATATTAGAGTTATTCATTGTTTGGTCAAAATGACTTGTGACTTTGATTTTCAAAGAGTGTGGATGAAATTAAGAGATTCCTTCTTCTCTAGGCCCCTTGGCTTTTCTTGACGCTGGCAATTTATAGTCACCTTTCCCTTAGATTGAGAACACATTCATCACGGCAATGAAAAAGAAAAAGAACAATGCATGTATCAGATTGAAAGATACATTCAAATCGTGCTTCTTTTTTTCCTTAACAAAGTAGAAGCGTCACTATGAAGTATGGTTATCTATTATAATTTTATTTGTTTATTTAAATTGGTCAGGACCAACATGGGCTTGGGCCTTTGGAGTATTGAAAAGGTAAAATGGAGGGATTCAGTTTATCCCAGACTATAATTTTGTATGAGCTTAAGAGCATAGTCGGTTTAACACTTGAACACTTGTAGGAGAAGCAAAGTTCTTTCCCAACTGATGTGGACAGAAAAATGGGTTAACTCTTCTCAAGGGAAGAGGCTCTCCTAGAAGGAAAGTGACCCATTATTCGAAAATAGCGTAGGCATGTTCTTAAATTTGGGACGATAATTTTGGTTGTAATATATGTAGTCTATATATTCATATCAATCAAAAATTTATGTATGGAGAAAGCAAAAAAGAAAGAAGGGTTTATACATAGGTAAGGGATATATATACATAAGAGATATATCTCAAATAATATACATAAGAGATATATAACAGATAAGAGATACAAAAGGACTTTTCTCAAGTAATATACAGTTAACATAAAATGATACATAGAGGTAAATTTATAAGAGATATGTATCACGTAATTTGTGGAGTTTATTTTGGATAGCGAGAAGGAGCGAGATAGAGTCAGATAGGGAAGTTTTGGGTGGATGAGCGGGAAAGGATAGGTGGTTTTGATAACAGGAAAATATTAAATGGTATGGGTAAAAGAAAAAGGTCAACCATGTTTTAGAGAATATATAGCCTGTCGACCCGTGTTAATAGTCCTCATTTTCTTGGAAGTTTTGTTGGGCAGAGAGAAGTAAACTAAAAATATTTTCTAGAAAATTAAGAAAGTTCAATTGTTTGTTTGAATGAAAATTCTTGGAAAAAATATTTCAAATATAAAGAAAATGTTGAAAAATAACATCCATGATTTTGTCTCGGAAATTGTTTTCGGTGGATATGAGTATTGAAGATTGGATCAAATCTTAAAAAATAAAGAGTTTAAATTTCTCTCAATTTTTCCCTCTCTATTAATAACCTAATCTCTATAATTCTCCTTCATAAAGAAGGGTTCTAATTTTCTATAATCTTTCACTCTCTCTTAATGTCTGAATCACTATATATTATCTAAATAACAACTATGGTTAAAACAATTTATCTACAAAAATTTTGTAATTTATACCAAACAAACAAAAAATAAAAGGAAAACAAATTTTTTACTGTCATTTTCGAAGAAAAAAATTTTCTTTTCAAGAATTTATTTTCTCGCAAACAAACGGAAAAGAAAAAAGAAACTAATTTTCATAAATCCTGTCCCTTTCTTCAATAGAATTATATATTCTACATTTTTCACAAATGATTGGGCAAAGAAAACAGGTTGTTTTTTGGCCAAGCAAAATTAAAAAAAAAATTGAATACCATTAAAAACTTAAGGGCCTGTTTATTACAAATTCGATCATTTGGAACGAGCACATTAACAAATTAGATCATTTGTGTTAGGTTGTAAACAAGAAACACCTAAAAAGAATCATAAAATTTATGTTCTTTTAGAAATAAAGTTTTTTGGCTCTTTTGTTAGGAATGGTAGATCTTAATCGCAACATCAAGAGATAAAACAAAACAAAAGAGAACATATTTGATAATAGAGCCAGTTGACGAAAAACAATACAAACCATGCATTCGTGATTTTATTTTGGGATGCTAACTTTGAAACACAAATTTTCACATAGTTATATAATTATTATATTTTATTTGTTTATTTTTTGCATATAATTCAAGATCAAGCATGAGAAATATACTTGAATGTAAGAGTAAATTTTTACATGAAACAAAAAAAAGTCAAACTCTATTCAACATCCACAAAATATATAAAAAATGACAAATTAATTTGTTCTTCATACATTTCAACTCTGTTTTTTCAAACAGCAAAAAAGCACATATATGTATAAAAAGTGTCGTAAGGATTGCAACTTATAAACCAAAATGAATTTAACCTAAATCTCTCAACTCGAGATTGAGTTCATCTATAAAATCACCTAGATTAAAAAAAAAAAAAGGAACTCACAAAAATTTCGCTTTGCACTGAAAGTAAAAAGTGTGCACTAGAAATGCATAATGTGCACTATGCACTCGTAGGGATGGCCCTGGGTCGGATTTGTATTCTGTATAAGGTATTGAATGCTGACCCGAGCCAGGCCTAACCCAGGTCTAAACTTTTCATCCCAACTCCATTACTAAGATTTATTTTTGGGCTAGAGCCCAATGGACCATTCAACCAGATTGGCCCAATTCTATTGTTATAGGGTTTTTGATTAGTTTTTGATCCTGTAGGTTCAAGTTGAACTGAGTTTTGTGCTTTATTATTTTTTTGGGTTGGGCTTGGGATTAGTGCTTAAAGCTCCGCAGCTTGGCCTTATATATTTCTATATAATAAAACACAATTTTTTTTAAAAACGTCTCTCTCAAATTTGTATCTGACGGCTCAAATTTAATTTTAAATTGTATTTAATAGTTTAGATCAGTTAAACTTTTTGTTTCAAATTTAAATCCCACCCAAACAAGTCATGTGGGTCTCATGACTTGTAAAAATCTTTTAAAGCTTTTTTTTATTGTTGTCTAGTCAATTTTTCACATTCATGTGGATCCCATGCTTTTTTCACATTCATATTCACATTCAAATGTTGTGGTATATTTTTCACACTCAATTTATCAAAAGTTAAATGAAATATTTTGTTAGGAGTACCATAGACACAGGTCATATCTAATATATATAGCACGTTTATAACTAATATTGTTTTTTATAAGTAAAAATGACTTTTTGTGATTGTCTTTTTTCTTTACCTCACTACATCAATGAATACAATTTAAGAGAGAATTCCACTAATATTCTTACACAAACTTCATAAATTTTCTCCATTTTCCTCCATAGATAAATTTACTGTGGACAACACCATGCTAGCACGAGTACGAAATAAAATAAAAAAAAGTCTATGAGTGAGGCAGTACCAACATTTTTCAGTAATCATACTTATTAAATTTTATCACGTGACATTTAATTCCATAATTGTTTTTTCATTTCTAACAAACTAATATTATTGATATAATAAAATACCATATGACTAAATTCGTAATGATGAGTATTGGAAAGTCTGTACTACCACACATATATGGACATGTATTTGGAGCTATTAACAATATCGTAGTTGAAGCTTTAATTGCTTCTCTCTTCTCAGAATGTAAGATACCATAATTGCTTTTCCTCTCCTTGTTAGGAAGATATTATTAGTTGCTTATAAACAATATAGTGCATGCAAAATTAAGTGAATCAGGGTCTCCTTTAATTATGTCCTTGGACCTTTGTGGATCAACTTATTTACCAGTTTATTTAACTAGGTTTTTTAAAATTAAAATTTAATTTGTTTACCCTTTTTAATTATGTCCTTTTAGATTATGCTTTTGACACTTTTATTGAAAACTACAAAACGAAGTTAGTAAAAAAGATATAAGCCAATTTATAAGTTGATTCAAATGAGGGAGCATAATTATAGGCTTGGATAGTTGGATACACTTCTAGCAATAGAGCTCAGTTTTCAGGAAAGTTGCTTAAGTTGAACCAACTCTTCCAAATTTGGCATCCCCAGTACAACACACTTATTATTGAGACAGCCAAGGCCCTACTGGTTTTTCAAAAGGTCTTCATCTCACATGGACAATTAGCAATGTTGGACAGCTGATGGACCATAGCATGTCCTTTTATGATTTGTTCACTCATGCCCTTACTATCTACAATGGTTGGATCATTGGATCTGCTCTATTCCAATTCCAACACAAGTTCGAAACATAAAAATAATAATCTCTCTCCAAAGTGAAGTGGAGGTAAGTTCGCCTATAGCAAATCCTTCTAATGAAAATCTCGTGCACTGAACTATCTTTATATATATATATATATATGCATGAAAAATGCAGCGAATGTAATTTTTACAAGATGGCTGCTTGAGAAGGAGGACATTTAAACTTTATAGTTCACAGGCCTTTCAAATTTTGGATTTACATATGCTTAGTTGGTAATTAATACTTGATTGTGTGATGCTAAAAAGTTTCAAATTATTATGCATGAAAATATAAGCTTCTTTATGCAAGCAAGTTGGAAGTCGAGTCATGAAATATCTAAATTTGAGCTGGGATCTGTCCCTGTTGTTTGGTTGTTAGTTTTTTTTTTTTTTTTTTTTCTTCTCTTCCTTTTCCTTTTCAATCACTAGCAAATTTAGCTTGTTTATAATTTTACGATGTGCCTTGTCAAACCACCTGGTTTGGCACATAATTTTTTCACAGCTATTTTAATAGCTTTTGTTTTGTCTTCAATAATTTTTAAACATTAATCTTTTATTATTTTTTATAGTCTTTAAGGTTATACACTCACAAAAAAAAAAAAAAAAAAATTAAAGGTGGATTTAAAAAATTCACTAAACACAAAGAAAAACTATTTCAACCTGCTTTCTTTCAGTCCAAAATAATTTTTTTCTTCTATAATAATTTTTTTGATCAAAATTCAATTTCGTTTTTTAGATGACTATATAACCTCAATAATAAAAAAAATTAAATTTTATTTAAAAAATTATTGAAGACAAAAATAAAAAAAATACATATGCAAACTGGGGTTGTTTTGCACAAACACATTTTCAATGGTCCAAGCTTAAGTCACACAATTCTTTGAAAGCAACAATCGATGAGTCAAATTGTCTATTTGTTTAGTTTATAGTCCAAGTATATATTAAATATGAAAATATTTTGGTATAAAGATCATATAAAAAATAGTATAATATGTGTAATCATGTAAAATTTTAATAGATTAAAATAAAAATAACATAATATAACTACTCTCGGACACTAATTTTCAAAAATTGACACGCCCCCACCCCCTCTATACGATGGGGTGTTTGGGTTACTATTTTAAAAAGTCGTAAGTCAAACGTAAGGGAACTTTTAAAAATTACTTGTTTATGTGACTTTTTCGAGCTTAAGTTAAGATTAAAAAGTTAT
Source organism: Euryodendron excelsum (assembly GCA_033060915.1). NCBI lineage: Eukaryota > Viridiplantae > Streptophyta > Magnoliopsida > Ericales > Pentaphylacaceae > Euryodendron > Euryodendron excelsum. The sequence goes on along the minus strand of CM065379.1, from coordinate 15,458,441 downwards.
TTTTTTTAACTAGAGTCAAACACAGTTTAAAAAAACTTACAAATTTAAGACAAATTACTAAAAAATCCCACCATTCAAACACTCTTAATAGAACCAGGAATACATATATTTGCTGCTCATAAGCCAAGACTCCTGTCCTAAGCCAACGGGATTTGATGTTCTATGGAGCCTATGAAAAAAAAATTTAGAGTCGGATACTACTAAGTACTTGATGGTAATCTCTATTTAATTGTGACATCTATTAAATTGTGACATCTGTATAAATATATCAGTAACCTGAATTTGTATAATAATAAAAAACTTTTAAAAAAAAAATACCTCATAACAAAATCTTATAAAATATTTTTTTAAAAATCTCTTCACTACTTTACAAACTCAAATCACTTATATATTCACACACTACATGTCACTATTTAATAAAAATTACCATCAAGTACTCAATACTATCTCACCACCGAACTATTTTCCAAGCCTATAAACCCATTTACCAAAGCAAAAAATCTCTCCCAAATCCTTGCCCCCACCAGACAAACACACCTAAAATCACTACCAACGCCTAATGGTCAAGATTCGTCGTTAAATGACAGCTAAGCTTTCTTAATCTAAATTCTTTGTTTAATGTTTTAAGTCCCGACCAGGAGGTACTGGTCCATATGGCTGGTGTACTAGAAAGTCCGTAAAACTAAATAGATCTTGGTTAAAAAGTTTTGGTGACAAAGGAAAAGACTAAAAAAAATATAAATATATATAACAAAAATACTCTTTTTTGTCTTTTTTTTAAATATAATAAAAATATTTTTTTCTCACATATTTTCTTCAATGTTTTCAATAAATATAAATTCGAAGCAGATAAAAAAACAAAAAAAGTGATTTCTATCAGAACTTCTCAAACCCTACCAGGCTGTCTTATCTACTCAAAAAATTATTCAGTATTCAGCTCTTGAACACCACGTGTCTTTTGTTAATAATCTTTTTCACAAACACCAATGCCGCAACTTTAAAACTGCAAAACCAAAAACAATATTATATACATGCACATATAATATGTAATACAGTCACTTTTGTCATACGTGTGGCATTACAACATCACATCCACTTTCGGATCGTTGCGTGTCCTTTCCTGTCAATACCCCCTTTCTCCCTCCCTCATTATATTCATATATTGTATCCATACACAGAGAGAGAGAGAGAGAGAGAAATCTAGTGAATCACATGGGTGTTTGGAGTATGGGAGTCATGGGACCCAGACAACCTGGCATTAAGATAAATAGTTAGGACTATAACCCACATGCTGTGTCAGCACCCATGTGACAGTGCCCCCTATTGTGGCCCTTCTTTCTTCCCCTTCCAGCTGAAAAGCAGAAAAGTGAAAGAAAGACTGGGCTGGGCCCACTTTACAATAAGTGAACAACTGCAACAAAGAGACAAATTCTAAAAATACACAATAAAAAGGCACAGCACATATACAAACAAACATATATATATATATATAGAGAGAGAGAGAGAGAGAGAGAGAGAGAGAGAGAGAGAGAGAGAGAGAGAGAGAGAGAGATAGCAGAAGCGGTAACCATCAGATTTAAGAACTCCTTTTTCTTTCTCATCTTTCATCCTTTTCTAAATTTTCCTCTTTCTGTCTTCTATTAAATCTTAAGGTTGGCACTTGAGTATTACAACAAAGAAGTTATATGGTAGAAAATACCATTTTCTTTTGTACCTGAAACTTGAGCTGATTCTATAGCCCCACTTCTTTCCTTATTTTTCCTTCCCTTTCGGCCCTTGAATTCCAAACTACCCTTTTCTGAGTACGAAATCAGCCTTGTAGTTACACATATGCTTCTTTTTGACCACCTCTTCTTCATCTTCTTGTTTCTGCTTCTTCTGCTGTACATTAAATTGTCTTCCAAACAACATATACTAACAAACTACATACACTTGGGACTTTTCTATTTATACTGGGAAAGCCATAACTGCTGAGAAAAGGGAAGAAAATTACAGCCCCCCAAGAGTTTTACAACTACACATTGATTCTGTGACTTTCTTTTTTTTAACCTGTGGTCCAACTTCAACTACAGATATGAGCTGTGGGAAGGAAATCGTACAACAAAGAGAGGAATGGCTGACCCACTTCCTTTACTGACTTTTACGTATGCATTTGTATCTTAGTAAGTATAGTATTGACGATAGTAGTGGCGGTGGTGGCGGCGGCGGCGGCGGCTTCTCTACATAACTTTGTTTTGGTTACTCTTTATCAATCTTCCTGCGAGGCAAACAAAACAACACAACCAAACTCTTATCAAAAAATAAATCCCAAGTTGCATTGTGTGTAGAAACAGATAAATCAGTTTAAGAATGCTGGAGTCATGTGATTCACATACCTATAAGCTAAGGAAGCTAAAGCCCAACTGGACTTGCCAGCCTGAAGACCCAGGACTACATTCCAATGGCTCCATGGCCGGAAGAGAACCTGAATCAGAACCTTAGATGGATTACATAATACTAAAACACATACACCAGGGTGCACAAATAACCCGACCATATCAAGAACCAAACTCAAACTGACTTCACAGTTCTGTTTGGTTCGGGTTGGAAGAGTATCAGTTCGGTTCTCGGTTTCCAATTTTTGAAGATCCGATAAATTCAGGTCGGTTCTGGATCCTGTTCATGGAACCATTTGAGACCCAAGTTTCAAATACATTCTCAAAAAACTGTTTTAGTCATAGTTTTATTCCTATGCCATGTTCAGAGGCCTGTGCAGTATGTATATTACATAGAAAAAGCTAGTTCGGTTTCCCAATTTACTAAGGATGCAACTAAAATTCACAACTATATAACATACCTGTGGGATGTTCATCCCACTAGTTCCATTGATTTTAGTTGGGTGTGTTAGAACTCACCTATCGGTTCAGGTTTGTGGTTTGGGAAACCGACATAGATCAGTTTGCTCTTGGATAATTTATCAAAACCAAACCGGACCAAAACCGATCCGTGTGCAACTGTGTACTATTGCTGGTAATGTACATTCAAGTGGCTATATATATAAAAGAGGTGAGATGTAATATACCTGGGCAATTGAAAGTAACATGATTTGAAGGAACCCACATCTAATGTTGAAGTGGCAGGAATTAAGGATGAAGTGATCAAGTTATTGTTGTTAGTAGAAATCGAGGTCGATACCACGGCATTCTTTTCGGCCCCGGCAGTGCTGAATGCCGTCATGTAGTCTCCGGCAGCTTTAGGAGATGCAAAGGGACTGTCAGGGAGGTTGTGCTCCAAGCTGCATTCAAACAAAACATTATTCCCACAATATTGAATGCAAGCTTACCCAGAAAAGAGGAATATTTCGAACCCAAAATAGATTGAATCCAGAAAAGCCACAGGATGGCAAAAGCTGAAAATTAAGACACATTTAAGCAATAGCATGTATGAAGTTTGCTATTATGAGTTGCCTTTCTTTTGATATACCTTTCTGGTAAATCACTTTCTTCATGCTGATGGGGGCTTTCTTTGCCATTGCCATTCTCGTCAGTGCCATTTGCAGTTGATGATTCTCTCTCTTTCTCAGCCACATTTGCAGCCTGTTGCGATTCCTGATCAGCCACAACAGTAGCAGGAACTGCCATTGCAGGGATGGAGCCATTCTCTGCAACAGAACATTGCATGTGAAATTGAATACAATGTTGAATTGGACCTAAAGCAAGTAATAATACATTGTGAAAATAAGCGATATACCTACCTTCAATGACTTCTGGGCTGCTGCGATCCGAAGGAAGAACAAGAGTAGTTTGATTGAAGAAACTCGGAGAGTGGGTCGGGGACGGAATGGCAGCACCGGCAGAGAGAACGCGGTGGTGGTTGTGCTTCTTCACGTCAAGAAGTTGCAGACCCATCAGTCTCCGACCTTGGAGCTCAATGGCTTGCTGCAAGTCAGCTTGCTCCTCCAGTTTCCTTCTCCACAAAATGTCCTGGCTATTGCAAAACATCTTTGCTCCTGAATTTAGAAAGCAAACTCAAATGTTAAGAGAGAGAGAGAGAGAGAGAGAGAGAGAGTATGACTGGGTTCAATCAATGTGTGAGACAAATATTAACTATGGATTATGGGCATTTTTGCTTTACCAGGCTGGAGATCATAAGGGTCTCCTGAATCTAAGCCAGTTGGGCTACCACATGCTGAGAACTCTCCTCTCTCCAATTGTTGCTTCCTGCAATTTCCAATTATCATTAGCAAAAACAACAAGAATGCATAACGTTTGACGGAGAGAGAGACAGAGAGAGTGAATGCCTGTACTTGTCAGGGACCTTCCCCTTCTCCTTGTATGGCTTGACAAGCACCCGAGCATCGCACACAAAATGAGGGTTTCCTTTGGCAAGAATGAGCTTAACAGTCTCCGAGTAAACGAAGGTGACAAACCCAAACATTCGCTTCTGCTGATATGGAATTCTCACATCTTGAACTGGTCCATAAATACTTCAAAAACGAAATGAAACAAGATTTAGTTAACAGAGTCCAAATAGCACAATGCCATGAATATAGTTGATTAACAACCTGAAATAATTGGACACATCCTCTTCTCTGAATGTGCTATCAGCTGGGAAAGTCAAGTAGATCTGTCTTGAACCAGGGTTCACCATCCCCGGCCCACCGTTCATCGTAAACTCGTTCCTTTCAAGCCGGGATCGCCCGAATTTGTGCACATCTTCACCCATCATCAATGCCGCGGCCGCCCTTCAAACATGTAGCAAATCAATCAATTTAATTCATAAATTCAAGAGAGAAGGCTAAATATTGTGTAAATATGTATGTATAGACATGTACGTTTACATACATACATATATATACCTTTGGGTATCAGTTTGCTGTTGCTGGAGAAGAAGATTCATGCATTTGTTTGCTGCTGCAGCAGAGTAGGGGAAAGTAGAAGCAGCCATGAACTGAGAAGCAGCAGCTAACCTTTGTTGCTGCTGTGATGATTTAGATCTGAGAAGCTCTTGGTAGTGCTCCATCATCTCGAGCTTGCTCGGCGAGCCAACCATGCAAGCGCCATCCGGACCCACCATGGCAGCCGAATCGGTGAGGCCGCCGCCGTGGAGGAACCTGCAACTGTTTCCATTCTTACAGTAGCCTCTGGCATAGTAAAGGCAAGGTTTCCAACCAAATCCGCAAGCAGGGTCATCGGACCCCAAGCAGATATCACTCACAGAGCAACTCCGCCGGTGGGGGAGACCGTTCACAGAGCTTACCCAGTTGGCGGCGGCTCCGCCGTAGGAAGGGAAGAGCATGGCATCCCCGCCGGTTCCGCTGGGGCTCGACGCTAAATCTTGATGTGGGTAGAATAAATCGGGGCTTTTTGGGCCGAGAGTTGGTGAGCCATCGTTGAGGAAGGATAGCTGGTCTTGGAGCTGGAATTCGTCAATCAGATCAGTCCCTCCGCTTCCGTAGAAAGGCGAAGCAGACGAGTTCATCGACGAAGACGAGGCTAGATTACTAATTCCGTTGCTTGCAACAGTTGAATAAGGGGTTGAAGATGAGTTCGGGCTGATCAAATCATCATGGTTTTGAAAATCAGAGAAGCAAGAAGCAGCCCAAGATGACGTAGACGACAATGAATGGTTGGGGATACTAAGAGGAGAGGGAAGATTAGTCGCAGGAACACCACTAAGAAGCCGCGAGGACGAGGAATTCTGCCGGGAAAAAGAGATGGAGTGGCCGTTTGCCAGGAACGGCGACGGCGACAACGGAGTCGACGGCGTGGACGGCGAGTTGGATGCTAAACCCAGCTCTTTTCTAGCCTTGAGAACCACCGAATGGACAAGAGATTCAGGCCCAAAGGCTAACCTAATCATTTCTTTCTCACCATGGTCTTGAATCAAGAGCAGACCCATGATTTTTGAGGCATTTTCAGGGTCCAAGTTTTGGATCCTTGAGAGGACAATCCTTGTTGCTTCATATGCATCCATGTCTGGGGGTTGGTAGTAGATTCCACTCCAACCCTCCAACCCCTCTCTGTTTTTGCTTTTGTCCCTCTACCTACTACTTCTTTATGTGAGATTTTGAGAGATGTTTGGACCAAAACAAATTAAACCACTCTTTCTACAACCACCACAGACCACCCTCAAACATCTACTTCTAATCAGTAATAGAGTGGTTCAGTGTCCCTCTCTCTCTCTCTCTTTCTCTATCTCTTGCTCCTGCAGAAAACCCAGAAAAGAAAGACACAGAAAAGAAAGGAAAAGGGAGGGTTAAAAGGAGTATTCCCGTGGGGGAAGGAAAAAAAGGAGAGGATTGTAAGGATTGCCTCTGTTCAAAGGGAAATATGGTAGTTGAATTTCTCTGTAAAGAAATCAAAACTATAGTCAGAACAGAAGATGAAGAAAGCAAGAAAGCAGAGGTCACTCTCTCTTTCTTAACTATCTCTCTCTATATTAATCTATCTCTTTTTGAAATTACTCCGAAGACTTTGCTCTATGCTCTACAGTACGGCTTTACCCATGAAATCTCTAATCTTTCTCTTCTGACGAGGTGATCAGTAGAGGAGAGGACCAAGCCATTCATTCATCTCTCTCTCTCTCTCTCTCTCTCTCTCTCTTCTTGCTTCTCTCTCCTCTTTTCAAAGTTTGAACGTAAATAATAATTAAACTTACTACAAAAGCCAAACCACCGCCTTTCTCTCTATGCAGGTTGCAGAGCAGCAGCAGCCAGAAGCAGAAACCATCAATTGCTTCTGTAACTGTGCACCTCTTAATTCGAACCTCCCCTCTATCGCCACACCAACCCCCCAAACCTTTGTTTTTTGTTTTGTGGGTAAGTGGACAGTGAAGCTGGGAGCTGATCTTCTCTCTCTCTCTCTGTCTCTCTCTCCTTTGAAGTTATAAAACAAGACTGGTTGGAGAAGCAGTGAGAAAGAGAGCTATGTGCTTGAGAGAGAGGATCCAGATCTACTGCTTGAGATAGATTAGTGCACGTTCTCTTCTTGCCTTTGCTCTACCCTCTGACAGTCTCTGCTGCTGCTGGTAATTGAGAGGGGCTTAGTCCTACTTGCATCTTCAGCGCGTGAATTTCACGATCGAATGGCATCTTGTTGAATGTGTGAGACCCACTTGCTTTGCTCACCCTCTGATTGATTTTGGTGAGGGGCTTTGTCTTTTGATTGGGTCTTGTATGCATTTGTGGGAGAGTCAATGCCTCTCCAATCACCTTCTAATTCTATCAAGAAAGAAAGTCCTACTCATATCCTCTCTCCATCAGCTGCTAATTAAAGAAAAACAGAAAAAGATAATTCTCTTTGCTTTTTTTTCCCATCTTATAAGCACATCATTAGGGGTCATGTCCCCCACCAACAGATGCTCTCTCTCTTTTCTGCATCAATATATATATATAAATTTTGAGTATACTTCCTCCAGTTGATAATTCTAAGTATTTTTTTGTATACTTAGTATGTACCTAAAAAAAAGTATTAGCAAAACCTCTATATGTTTATCATTCTGTTCAGAAACTATACATATGGGGAGCTCTTAGCCACCAACTCATCCCACTTGAATAATTATTGTTATGATCATGATTATTATAATAGTATAATGTGTAAAAATGATACAAAGGTAGAAAAAGAGAGGGAGAGAAGGGAAAAGATTAAAGAGTAGCTATGATAGTAGGGGTCAGAAAATTGTAAAAGTTATGGGGATTTGCATGGTGGGGAAGCATGGTTCTTTGTATTCTTCCTCCATCAGTTGTCCTTTTTAAGATGGCCCCACAACAAATTAAATGATAGCTCTCTCTCTCCACAAGAACAACAAAGCTCAGGCCTCATGCTAATTTACAGCACATGAGAGCTCAATTACTTTTTGTCAACTTTTTATGTTTATGATTGTGATATACAAAGGAAGGAGTTGAGTACTCTCCACAGGTGAGTGAGTAATAAACCACTCAGTTTGGGACTTTAAAAATAGGAGTATTTAAGCCTGGAGGACACTTCCCAAAAAAGGGATTTTCACATGGTCTGTGGACACATAACCCACAATTCCACCCTTTTCATGATTTTTTGTCTTTCATTTCCAATGCCAACCCTAGTGTTGAGCCCACACCATCTTGGTTGGAGCCTACACCATCTTGGTTGGGGCCTTCAGGTCACATTTAGTGATCATAATAGGACCTGTTTGAAATTTGTGGAAGGAAAATAGCAATGAATAGAAATGAAATGAGAGAGGAATTGTTAAAAAAAAAAAAACACTATTATTTTTCTTTGTTTGGTTTTCTAAAGAGATAAAAGAAAACATAATAGAGAATAATAAGATGATTATTAAAAATGAAATAGGAAAGAAATTGAAAGGAAAGTAAGAAGGAAACTTTTCATTCTTTTTCTTTTGTTTGTATGATTCACCAAGTTTCATGAAGTCAAAATAATTAATGAACTAAGTTAGGATGTCTAACAAGTACACCAGTACATAGTGGAATTAGAAATTTTGCTAAGGGACCAAAACGAAGTAATCATACATAATGTCCTATTTCATAAACAAAATATAATAACTTTAATTTTAGAAAAATTTACTATCAATTACTGTCTTTCACATTAATCATAATTATAGTGGCACTAAATTGTTATAACATAAAAAAAATTGTTTGCTAATGAAATCATTTCTTAATTTCCCAAAAAAGAGGGAGGGGAGGGGAAGGATTACTCTATTAATGTTTTTTTACAATTCCTTAAAAACATGCATGAATACAGATTACAGACTTTTTTTTTTGTTTTGTTATGTTTTTATGACAATAATTTTTAGAAGTATAGGTAAACCGCAATTTACGTTTTTCATAATTATAACCTTTAATATTAGTTTATGAGTAGTTTAAAATATTTAATATATCAAATAGTTTGTAGATTAAAATTTTATTTGGTTAATTAATCCCAAGATGTACCAATATTTCAGTTATTCAAATCAGTGACAGACTTTAAAATTTTATTATTATCAAAATATGTAACATTATTTAAAAATTACTTGAACATATTAGAACGATTGTCAAAGTTTAGGTGATTTCACCAAGTAATTAGTGCTTCCATTTGATAATTGTATGGTTTAGTATTTCTTTGCTATGATTACTTTAGCAGCGGCCAAAACCGCTTTAGCACTAATAGGAGTCACTTGAATAACTAGCAACAAAATATAAAAATATGTGCAGGCTAAAGAGAATATCTAGTAATCACGTGAATAAGTCCTAATAAAAATATAAAAATCTGTGGAGAGTAAAGAAAAAAGAGAATCGAAGATTGGGTTATGTCCAAAGAGATAGATGACTATCAAAAAAATGTTAGAAAGCATATAAATTAGAAAATTAAAGAATTTCTTTAATGAAGGGCAAGGTAAAACTAGTTAGATTTTAGAGGTCAATAAATTATTTCTCATCACAAATAGACAAAAAGCATAAGGTTTAAGTTGAATTTTGTGAGCTTTGAGCACGGGTGCCTGTCTTCATCCATACACTATTGAATATGTATCATATAGTCTATTTAAAAAAAAAAAAAATGTAACTCAAAGGAATACATAACTCATTTAAGTTTCAAAGTTAATCTAATAGTTTTATGGTACATTTTGCACAACATTTACAATAGATAGAAAATTTTAAAACCTACCATATATGCGTAATATAAGGTACAATTTTCCACTTTTTTTTTTCTTCATATTTTATGCATTTTGAAGTTATTTTTGAAGGTAAAAAAAATTTTTGTTCCACATTTAGTCGTTGAAATTCAATCTAGTATTTCGAATTGACTTAATGAATATTAGTCTAACTCGGCCCCAAGCTTCCAATTTTTGAACTTAGTTTTTTTAATCTCATCATATCTCTTTTGTTTTTTTCAATTATATGATTCTTGCTTTCTTAATTACTTATCATTAACTTACCTACTTTCTTTATGTAAGTTTAGAATATCATCCTTGACTATAAACCGCTTTTATATATTGGAGACAAGCACATATATTGGTGGCTTAGTAGTTAGTACACTAGACTTCTGCAATATTAATGAAGTAACAAGGGCCAAATTTTATCTCAACTAATATATAAAAGGTTTTCCATGCACGTATTGTTCACATGCTTATGAGTTATGCGCATAGAGTTGCTAAATGTTTGATTGGCTCCTCTCACTATAATTTGTTGGTGGAAGGCTGGAAGCATATGCTTTCATTGCTTTGGGCTGACAAAGACCATGTTTGGTGGCTATCAAATCTCTTACAAAATAAATAGTCATTCTTTTTCTTTTTTTACCAATATGGAAATAAATATGTGGTCTATTATTTTTAACCACAAATACGGTGACGAAGAATCATTTTTACTTAAATTACACTTTTGTTTTTCCCATTTCATTCTCCAAAGGAACGACTTGTACATATGTTATTTTCCTCCTTAAAATATGTTTCAACTAAGAATTGCCGCTCATTTTGTGTTTGAAGTAATGGTGACTTTTTCAAAATAATATATAATTGTTTTGCACACTACATAGTTAGACATTGCATTCATAAAAGCTAAAATTGATTTGATTATTGTCTAAGTCAACATAAATCTTTACTGATGGAGAAACACTTTTTTTATTAATTTGGAGTATAAAAACTATACATATTCTTCGAATAATTATTATGTGTGTTCATCAAAATGGAAAGTCTCAAGAGAACGAGTTGTAGATATATGACAAAATATGTGCCGTGGTTTTACGTAAGACTAAGGGTTTATTTGGTAAGCTCGGGCTTAGGCCTCAGACCTAGAGCTAAGGTGGGCTTTTTGGGCGGGTCTTTGGGTCAAGCCTCTTCGGCCAACTATTTTATAGCATTATTTTTTTTAAGTTTTAAAGTTTAGTTATTATAAATTTGCATAAACTAATAAAACTATTGATTATATAAAAAAAATACACTATGATTCTATGAATTAGAAATTATTTATAAGTTTATCTATATTTAATTTATTTAAACTTATGTCAAAAACTTTACACTTACATTTAGTATTATATATAATTAATAGGGATTAATAAGGTAAATTATTTATACAATTAGTCTTACAATGTGCTGCCTACTGGTGGGTCTCGGGCCGGGCCGGGCTTGGGCTACCAGAAGTGGGGCCCAAGCCCACCCAAAAGGAGGTCGGGCTAGGCCTAGGTCAGACTCGGGCTGCCTATAAGCCACGGGCCAAATTTACATCTCTATGTCCTATATCCCCTATTTGTTATATCCTCTAATAACCTAGTATATCTACCCTAATGTTGACCCTTCTCATATTGGGTGTGAGTTGATGCACATTGTCTTTTATTGATCTCTTATAAGGATGTTGATACACATTAGGTTGGGCTTGAAAAGGTGCTACCGACTGTGGTTGATAAGATTGAGGTTGAGATTGAGGCCGATATGGTTGTGGTTGTGGTTGTGGTTGTAGTTGAAAATGTGAGGATGGAGCTTGGTAAAGTTGAGAGTTTAAGGTCCTCCTTGAAATGCTTGAAGGTTCGAAGTACCCTCATTTCTTCATCCAAAATTGGAATAATTCTTTAATTCCGGATTATATGTGTTAGAATAGGGGTTGCCCCCTATCGCGCCCCGATTTTTGGATGTCCAAGGTCCTTTTGGCTTGGAGACAAAAAGCACGGAACTCTGTCACTAGAACTCACCCTCCTAAAAGGACAAATGCAACTAGGTTTGAAAATTGGTTTGATTAAGGGTTTTTTTAGAAAAATAGGAGTCGCCACCTAACTTGATTAAGGTGAGTTAGGGCACTTAAAACTAAGTGTTAATCTAAAGGTTAAACTTAGAGTTTTTGAAAACTCCCTCAAGAGAGGGTTTTTTAAGAGAATAGGTTGTTTGGCAACCTTTAGAAAGATTTAAGCCTTTTTTGAAAAATAACTCCATTTTGATCATTTGAAAGCAAAGATCTATGGTTCGGGGGTTGGTTACGTGTAAGGAAGATATCCTAAGATCATCATCCTACCCCGCCCTTTTAGTACCTACATGTCTAATCACCCTTTGTTCACTCACTAGAATAACCAGTTACCATTGTCCACTTAATATCCACTTTAAAACTTTGAAAATGGGGTTTAGTCATTACTTTTCGGATGGATGATGCATGATGCAACTTTTTGGAAGAAGTTTGAAAATAATAAGAGTTTTGAAAGAGTTTCGAATAGAAAATTTGAATTGATTGGAATTTTTAAAAAAAGGATTGAAGTTGAAATAAAAGTTATGGCCGCACCATTTTAGGTTGCCTACGTATCTCATTTGGCGAGAATCGGGTCATTCGTAGTTCGGGCAAGAGCCTGATGAAAAATAGGCCCATTAGGGCCTTTGGAAGGTTTGAAGGAACTTTGGGGTTTTTGGAAAAATTTAAGACATTTTGAGGTCTTTGAAAAAGTTTAAGACACTTGGAGGTTTTTTAAAGTTGAAGACTCTTTGTGGTCTTAAAAGTTGAAGACTCTTTGTGGTCTTGGAAGTTTTGACTTGAAATTGGATAGTGGCGTGTTTTGAAAATGTTTTTGGATCAACTTGAGAGAGTTTCGAAAAAATGCTTTGGCATGTCTCAAGATAACTTGAAAGTGTTTTTGAAGTCTTGTTTTGAAAACCTTGTAGGCATGATTTTAGAATGTTTTGATGAATTAATTTTTGAAAGTGGTTTTTGGAAATGGCTAAAGGTTTGAAATCCTAATATGGACAACCTTAGAGATTGTTCTTGATTTATCACTTGTCCTTGGAATCCTTAACCGTGAGAGGGCTAGGGATACCTTAGGTTTATGACCTTTTGAAAATATTTTTGGAAATGCCTTGAAGATAGAGTGTAGGAACATTTGAAGAGTATAGGGATTTGGTTGTTTTGAAGTTAAGAGAGTAGGAAGTTTTGGAAAAATGGGTTATGAGAATAGTTTGAAATTGAGCGGTCATTTTGAAAAGGGTTCAAGAGTTGGAACCTTGAAGTATTCTACCCTAGGTTTGATCGGCCTAGGGTTAAGGGTGACCTAAGATTAACTAACTAAGGTTGAGTTAGTCTAAGGTTAGGATGACTTAGGATTAGGTTAACCTAAGGTGAGTGAACTAGGGTCAAGTTAACCTAGGGTTGGTCAATTATGGTAAAGTTAACCTAGGATTAGGTAACTAGGGTCAAGTTAACCTAGGGTTAGATAACTAGGGTTAAGTTAACCTAGGGTTAGACAACTAGGGTCAAGTTAACCTAGGGTTAGGTAACTAGGGTCAAATTAATCTAGGGTTGGACAACTAAGGTCAAGTTAACCTAAAGTTGAATTGGAAAATGATTTTGAAGTGTTGTTTGATGCACTTTTTTGAGAGTGGTTTGAAGAACAAAACATGTTATGTAGTGGACTTAGGTTGGCAATCTTTTTGAAGATCATTTCTATGAAAATTTTGACTCTCGCTGAGAACATAGTTTACATGGTTGGTGTTTGGAGACCATTTCAAGGAAGGTTCCCTCATGACCATTATAACCACTATCTTGACAAAAGTATAAGGGGTCAAAAAATTAACACGATGACAACTTTTTAAAGCACTATTTTTAATGCCAAGATGGAGAGCATGCACTTTTGCAAAATCATCTTTGGAAAAGGATTTTGAAGGTCTCTTTTTTTTTCAAGGGAACCAATCCATCAAGAGAGGGTTCCTATGGCCAACAAAAGGGAGACCACTCAAGAGAGGGTTCCATGGGTCATTCCAACCACTAATCTTGAAAGAGTGGAAACCTTAGAATTTAGAGAGCTAAAAATAATCTTTATGCAAGTCAAAATGCCATGATGCCAAAATGAGAGTTAGAGAGTTAAAAGGGGATCTTCTAAGGCATGATTTCTAAAGTCCCACCCTAAGCTTCAAGGAGTCAATTCTTGGAACAACTTTGAGAGAAATATAAAGCTTGAAAATGACATGGAGCTAAGAGCAATGTAGGCATTGTAGAATATGATGATAATCACAAAAATAAAACCAAGCAAATAAGACATGATTAAAATAATAATATGCAAAGGGTCATGATTACATACAAGGCTTATAGGCTTCACCATATAAACAAGGGGCTCCTAGGCCATACCATCTTAAAGTAGGCTAGTGAGAGGTTCCCCTACACGGTGGCTCTCACTTGCTTTTCTCTAGACATGATCTAAGAGCCCTCTTGGGTCAAGCATGCAAGAAAGGGGGGTTGAAGATGGGAATTAAAATAGAGAATAGCCTAAGTAGGCTAGGAGAGAGAAGAGAAGAGTGGGGGAAGACATAAATGTAAAAAGGATACCACATTTTGCCTTCAACACACTTGTAGTCTTCAAAGGATGCTTTGATTGGAGCTTGAATGACTTCAAGAAGGCTTAGAGGGCTAGTAGGGAGTGTTTGATGGTGTATAAAGCTTTATATGTGAAGTATATAGGCTTGGGGATGATGGAATCTAACCTAAGTGTTGGAGGGATGAAATGTGTATAGAGATTCATAGTTATGGAGTGATTTCAGCAGAGCTTCGCATAAAAAATCAGAGTTAGAATATGTAAAAGGGGTCTAGTATTTATAGACATTCTGGAACAGGCCTGGCGCATATACTACATAAGCTTGGCCAAAATTTGACCTGCGCATGTAGGACATGTGCAGGTACTGTTCCATTGCCAGAATGACACGTGGCACCCTGTGTACTGGTTAAATCTTGACTGTTGATCGAAGTTTGGTCGATCTAATCAAAATTTGAGCACATATAGCATATGCTCCATCACTGGGAAGGTTTGTCCAAACTTTGTCTTGATAATTGAGCCAATCAGGAAGGTTTCGGAGGAATCAGTTGCACCCACGGTGTTCTTTTAAGGTTTTTCATGAACTTTCATGTTTTTGGAAAGTTTGAATTGTGTTTGGAAGCATGGGATATCGTCTCGAGAAGTGTGCATAAAAGGACACTTTTGCGGAGCGTCTATGATACGCTCCGAGGGTGTTCGAAAGTGGCTATTTTCGTGCCGTGTGATCGAGGCCCTTGGAGAAGCGATCTTTTGAATTGGACTGTATCGATGGAAAGTACTCTGAAATACTTTCAAAAATTTCCAGATTTACGCATTTCTCAAGTCATTTGACAGTGCATTTTACTCAGGGAATTAGAGAAAAAGTCAACCTTAGCGGAGCGTCTGCGAGATGCTCTAGGGGTTGTTGAAAGTTGTGGTTTTCGTACCGTACGATGGAGGGCTTCAGGAAGCGATCTATCTGATCGAGCCGTATCGATGGGAAGATCTGTGGATGAACTTTCGAGAATTCTCTGATTTACGCATTTCTCAAGTTAGTTGATGGTGCATTATAACTAGGGAATTGGGAAAAAGGACAATTTAGGCAGAGCGTTTGCGAGACGTTGCAGGGAACTTTTATCAAGTCGTGTGCATTTAATGTTGTAGGCTCCTCCTCAGGTTAAACAAGGGTGTATGGTGAAACCCTTCGCTCGAGATCCCAGGCCGGTGCTATTTCGGGGCATGTTTGGATTGCTAGGGGCAAAATGGTCATTTTGGCCAGGATTGGCTGGAAATGGTTAGAAATGGTCAGTTGTGTTGTGTTAAGCGTGTAGAGTTGTTCAGGGATGATTTTGAGAGAGTCTTTTACCGTTCAGCGAGGTTTGTGCAGTGCTGAGATGTTCAGGGGCAAAACGGTTATTTTGACCGGAGTAAGCCGGAATTGGACCAAATGGCGTGCGGGGGACGCCTAATGTTTTAACAACATCTTGGAAGGATGGACTTATCGTTTTGAGGGATTTTAAACTTTCTCAAAACGTGCCTGGAGGCTCCAGGGGCAGGTTTGGTCATTTTTCACCGAGTCGGGCTAGTAGGCGCCGGTGTTGACCTAGGTGTTGGTTCTCGAGACCGCCTGGTCTTGAAAAACTACCTATGCGGTGTTGGTCTCTAAGAACGCCCGGTTTTAAAGAACTACCTGTAGGGGTGGTGTTGGTCCCTGAGAATGCCCGATCCTAGAAAACTACCTGGAAGGGTGGTGTTGGTCTCCGAGAACGCCCGGTCTCGGAGAACTACCAAATGACGGACATTCTACATTGGCGGGCTAGCAGGGGCCAGAAGTGAACCGTATGGAATTTTGATGAGGTGTTGGTTCCTGAGATCGCCCGATCCGGGAAGCTACCTAGATGACGTTAGTTTCCAAGACCGCTTGGTCTAGAAAGCTGCCTGGAATGATGGTGCTTATGGCTTCAGCGGGTCCTTGTGGGATTGAGAAGCGACCAGTTGGTTGGATTATAGATTGAAAGGCTCATCTTGAACCTGCATATGTTGTGACGTTGAAAAACTTAGCTTGGTCGAGTCGGAGATTGCTCGAGCGGGCAAAAATGGGGTGCTTACACCCCCACCTCTTTAGTATTGGCCAATAGCATTGACATGGCCTTGAAAAGCTTCCTTCACTCCCAAGATTACAGGACATGAAAAGGTATCATGATCTGTCATTTTACATACCAAAGAACACATATCTTTTTTAACCTCACTCTCTACTGCATTCACTTTTTGAACCTCCAAAGCTTCTAACTTATGGAAGAGGATAGTAATCCTAATATTTATGTCATATATCTGCTTAAGTTGAAACCACCCCATGTCTTGTGGATTTGGCCTTGTTTCAAGATTTTGGATCTCGATGGTAGTTGTAAGCACCCCATTTTTGCCCGCTCGGCAATCCGAGTTAACCAAGCTCACTTTCACACATCACATGCATATTTAGACTCTAAGCCCGCCTTTTTAACTTGAATTTAGTCCACCAGTCACTTCTCGGGCCCATAGGGCCCACTTGAAGCTAAATGATCATTTTGTCCCTAGGCATTCGAACACCCCGGGAACCACACCGGCTCTGGGTATCAAACCAGTAACCTTCTGAGATTACTTCTTATGGTATTCTCAACCTTCCTCTACTTTTTCGGATCATTCCGAGTCAATTCCGGCAAACCCGGTACAAAAATGACCGTTTTGCCCTTGGTGGGCCGGTCTCCTTTTTTGACCACGTCGGCTCTAGGAATCAAACCGGCAACCTCTGGGAACATTCTAAATAATGTTTCCAGATCCCAAGTCTTCTTCTGGGACAGTCCGAGTCTGTCCCGGCAGTTTTCCGGTCCGATTGACCGTTTTGCCCATCTTATCCTCATTTCTCGGTCAACCTTTCTGACCCATCTTATTCTCATTTCTCAAGTCAAATAGCTCCAGGACACTATTTTAAGTGTTCCTGCTCTTTTCCGGCTTTCCGGGTCATTCCCGGCTCCTTTAAATCATTCTTGGACTTTCCGGAGTCACTCCTAGTGAAGCCAGGCTAAAAATTGCATGGTAGTCACTAGTACAAGCGCCCAAATCTAGTCAAAGATATGTTGCTTGCCGACCTTAAATATTTCCTAAATGGCTGGCGCCATTACTAATGGCCCCAAGCCAAAAATTGGCCTGGCACCACTCTTAGTGGCGCCAGTGTAAATTCTAGGCTGGCGCCACTGCAACAGGCGCCAGTGTTGTCCAACCTCTATAAATACAGAGTATCCTCCAACGTGAAAAGGGTCTGTAAACTCAGTCTAAAAATCATATAATTCGATATACATAGCTCGTGCACTCCCTAAACCCTAGCTTCCTTAAGTTTTCCAAACCCTAGCCACCATACACTAAACCCTAGCCTCCTCTACACTCATACATATTCCCATGCACTCATGCACTAGCCTTCAACCCTCCTTTGAAGACTTGAAGGGCTGCAATCTGAAGTTTGAAGATTGAAGGCGACTCTTGAAGATTGAAGACGAAGATCAAGACGAAGATTGAAGAAAGCAAGGAGCGCAAAATAAACAAGATACAAGGTAGGTTCTCCATTTAGATTTCTGCACTTCCCCCTCTCTCTTCTCTCTCCTAACCCACTTGGGTTTTCTCTATTTTAATCTCCCATCTCTTTCCCCCCCTTTCTTTGCATGCTTGAAACAAGGGGACTCCCGGTCCATGTGTAGGATTAGACTATCGGAAGGTCACCGTGTCGGGGGCTTTCCTTTAGGCTAACCGGAGACCACGTGGGTCCGGCTCCCTTGATTATGTGGTGAAGCCTTAGCCTTGTATGTTCACGACCCCAAAATTGCATTGTGCATATCATGATCTTGCATCTTCCAAAAACCGTTTTCAAAGTTGTTTTTCAAATCGTTTTCAAACTTGTTTTCAAAATTGCATAAAAAATTACCTTTTAAAAATTTATTTTCAAAACCACAATCCTAGTATGATTCTAGCTTTTCCATGGCTAGGATTGCTTTAGGAAAGTGTTACATTTAAAGTGACCAATATGGTCCATATTTTCAAATCTTGTTATTTTCAAAACCACTTTCCTAAAGTGGTTCTAGCCTTCTTATGGTTAGAATCGCTTTAGGAAAGCGAGATCTTTTACACCTTCCAAAAAACTCTCCTTTCAAATCCCTCTTCCTCAAAATCTCTTTTTCAACATACTTTCCTAAAACTCTCATTTCCGAAATTGTTTTCTAAAAACTCTTTACAAAAATCTATTTTTCAAAACCTACTTTTTCAACTCCTTTCCAAAATGCTCTCCCCAAAATTCACTTTCCAAAACACTCCCTAAAAATCTTTCTAAAAACTCTCTTCCCAAAATCTTCCTTCTAAAAATTCCCCTCTAGGATTTTCCTTCTAAAATCTTCGTTTCCAAAAACTCCTTCTTTTTAAAATCTCTTTTCAAAAACTCTCTCTTCGAATTCACTTTCCAAAAACTCCTCCCTAGGATTCTCTTCTAAAAATCTTCATTTCCAAAAACGTACTTTCCACAAATCTCTTTTTAGAGCCCAAGTCAAGCCCTAGAACTCACAATTAGGAAACCCTAATTTTCTTTCCAAAAAATATGATTTTCAAACTTTGGCCCAAACCTAGGTTTCCAAAACCTCTTGTTTTCACATCCAAACTATACATGTTTTCAAAACCTATTTTCTACGTCGAAACTATAATTTTCCAAATCTAGGGTTTCTAGAATCTCCCTTTCCAAATCCTTGCCAAATCCTATCTTCCCTTTAGGAAACCAAATCAAATATTCCTGTTTAGGAAACCAAATCCAATCCTCCGTTTTTGGAAACGAAATCCAACCTTTTCTTTTATAAAGCAAATCCAATCCCTTCCTAATCCAACTATTTCCTAATTCGAATCCTTCCTAAACTTCCACTTTCCTAAATCTTAAGTTTTCAAAACTTGAACATAAAAATTTTTCCTAAATTTTAAAACTCAACTTTCAAATCTTTCCTAATTCAACCCTTTCCTAATTCTACCCTCTTTTCAAATATTAACTTTTCAAACCTAAGTTTTCAAACTTTTCCTAAACTCAAACCTTTCCTAATCTCGAGATTTTCTAAAACTCTAAAACTTTCTAAATCCTAAACTTTCTAAATTTCAAATCTTTCCAATTTCAAATCTTTCTAAAACTCTAAACTTTCTTAAAACTTCAAAACTTTCTTAAGTTGAAACTTTCCTAATTCAAAACATTTCTAAACTCAATACTTTCCTATTTCAAAATCTTTCTTAAAACGAAACTCTCCAATTTCAAAACTTTCCTATTTTTAAAGCTTCCTTGTTTTCTAAACATTCTAATTTTCAAAACTTCCCTATTTCAAAACTTTCCTAATTTGGGAACTTTCCTAATTTAATAACCTTTCCTTTTTTGAAAACTTTCTAAATTTGAAACTTTCTTAATCCAAAACTTTCTTAAAATGAAACTTTCCTAATTCGAAACTTTTCAAAAATGAAACTTTCCTAAAATGACACTCTCCTAATTTGAACTTTTTTGAACATTTCCTAAAATCTAATCTTTCCAAATCTTCCAAGTCCAACGTTCGAGTCAAGTCTTTCTAACTCTCAAGTCTTTCCTGAACCTCAATCTTTCCAAAGCAACTCCAATCTTTTCAATTTCAATTTCCAATCTCCTTTTCTAATTTCAAATCAAATCCAACTCCCAATAAAACTCTTTTTTTTAATCAAAACCTTCTATTTTCTATTGAACTCTTGTCTGAACTACGACTGACCTGATTCCTCCAAAAGGATACGTAGGCAACCTTCATAGGTGCGATCACAATTTCTTTCAAATTTCAAATTACACAATTTCTTTCAAATTTCAAATTCAACAACTTCTTTCAAATTTCAAATTCCTCTACAATCTTCTTCAAATCTCCAATTCTACAATCTTCTTCAATCTCCAGTTCTATATCTATTTCAAGTCTCCAATTTCAAAAATCTGTTTTCAAATCTCTATTTCCAATTTCTAAAGCTTTCCAATTCCAATTCTGTCTTTTCAAATCTCTTCTAAAATCAAATCAAATTCTTCTTTTCAAATCTCTTTTCAAATCTATTTTCTAACTCTCTTTTATTGCACTTCCATATCATGCATCATATTAGTTTCTTTTTAAAGATCTTTTTCAAAGTGGATAGGATTGAACATTAGTTAGTTAAAGACTCTCATAGGTGAATCTAGGGTAGATTGGCATGTAGGTACTGAAAGGGCGGGGTAGGGTGATGGCTTAGTGGGTCTTCCCTACACGTAACCAACCTCCAAACCTAGGATCATTGTTTTCGTAGACCAAAACGGAGTTATTTTTCAAAAAGGGCTAAATGTTTTCCAAAGGTTGCCAAACAACCCATTTTTCCTAAAAAAACCCTCTCTTGAGGATGTTTTCCAAAATCGTTTTCCAAAAACCCTAAGTGTAGTCTTCAGATTATGCTTAGTTTTTAGGTGACCTAACTCACCTTAATCAAGTTAGGTGGTGACTCCAATCTTTTTCAAAAGCCCTTTATTCAAATCAAATTTTCAATTCAAACCTAGTCGCACTCATTCTTCTAGGAGGGTGAGTTCTAACGAGATAGTACAACATTTTTCCCGCTTGTGTGAGTATTCCTCGAGTGCGAAAAATCTGGGCGCGACAGTGGTCCAATCTCTAACTAAATATGCTAAGTAGTTAAAGTAGTCATAAGCCTCATTGGGATCCTTGTCAAAGAAGGTCCTGGCATATACGGACTTAACAAATTGTTTCATTTATGGGGTTAAGGATGAGTAAGAAGTGTTGATGACATGTCAATATACAAACCCATGATGTGGCCAAGAATTCAACAAGTCCTTGAATCTCTCCCAACATTAGAAGACATATTCACCCATAATTGGAGAGAATTGTGAAATCTGGCGACGAATTGTCTCAGTTCTATATTTGAAAAAAAAAACTTTCTCAAGAAATCTCCTTGTAATGAAGCTTAAGAATGAATAGACATAGACCCCAATATATTGAACCACATCTTGGTCTTGTCCTTGAGATAAAATAGAAAAAATTTTTCCTTATACAAATATTGTCCATGAACACTGAGCAAGCATCCTCAAATTCTTTTATATATGTGTATGGATTCTAAGAATCCATATCATGAAATGTGGGTAACAATTGCATCATACTCAGCTTAAGTTTTAACTTGTTGTGATGAGCGGGAAAGACGATACATGACATAGGTGCTTGCCTAGGTGGATTCATGTAATCTCGTAGGGTCGTAGCATGGGGAGCCACCATGGTTGCTCCCTCTTTCAAAGTCAACTCCTACATTGGGATTCGGATTGAAATTAGGATTCAGATTGAGGTTCACCCCATCATTTATGTTGATGTTTGCAATTGGAATTGGTCATAAATCAACAATTAAAGGTAGATGAGGGTTAGAAACTCTAAAGGGTGAAGGAGTACGATCGTGATCAATTCTCACTAAACAGTTATGGACGTCCCTAATGTATGATGATATGTAAATGCAATGCACACAAAAAAGACCATACGAGTCTTAAGCAACACAACATATACAATTCATTTCACCAATTTCTTTCCAAACCCTCCAATCTCCACATAAATTTATCCACCAATTCAATCAATTCAAATTCAAATTCAAATCACCCAACCAACAGTTCCAGTCACCTTAAGCAAAAACAAGACCACCAATATGTATTTAACACATAGTCTTATCCACCAATTGCTATCCACCAATCGAGTTATCAATACAATTCAAATTTCTACACTAATAAAATAAAAACAATTCTAGAATAAAAGAAAAAATCAAAAATCAAAAATCAAAATCTTTCATGCTAGCACATAAAAGTGATGGAACGAAATTATCCATAACCTTAGCCGATGATCATTCAGTTGTAGTAGATTTGATGGAGATGCAATCCACCAGTTGCTTTCAAACCAAGGTTCTTTAGTGTTTGCTTTTATACCTTTGATCCCCGACAATGTTGCCAAAACTTGATTGCTCCATAAATGTGTAATATATTTTCGCAAGAGGATGGTGGGTGATTAGTTTAAATCCGGTAAGTCCAAGTTGAATTCTACAATGATCAATCTCAATATGAGTATAGCAGTAGACAAACCCTTAACTACCATATTATTGAATTACAACCACCAAAATTGCATCTAAACAAGGTAAAATAAAAGTTAGGAATGATGTTGAGATTTAATTTATCTAACTAATTCAAAACAATTAAATCTACATATAAAGGAATGGGAGAAAGGTCTTGGATCTAATTGGTTCAATCACCCAAGTTCTTCAAGCATTCAATTAGGTTTTTATAACTCAATCAAAGATCTCATCATGGACCTTTGATTCAGAGGATTTTGACTATGAAAATGAAAATTTATTAACATTTTGATCTTAAAATTGGATTTCTATTGAAGATTCATAGGTTCATACTATTGATTTGTGCAAACTGAATAACAATTTAAGGATTGGGCATTCAGATTATCAAACTTAGTCAAGAACTTAGGTTTTTGAAAAACTTAAGTCTCAATTGCTAAGGATTTGATGAATTGGAAGATAAAACATTGAAAATTAATTTACCTCCATTGAAGACTTGAATACTTTGAGTGATTTTCTTAATTAAATCCAAGAGAGAGTTTAGCTAATCATCACCATTACAAAATAGTTGAAGAATTGAAAAAACAATTGCAATTTCCATTGAATCTATCTATTACAACAAAATTTCAAGAGTTTCTCTCTCTAAAAGTATATGAAACTGCAGAAAATCTAAGTACAATTTGTATTCTTAAAGCTTAGATCCCTATTTGGGTAAAAACTGCTTTTTATAGCAAAAAAATAAAACAGAGATTGTGAAAGCTGTCCGAACAAGATGCTAACAGGAAGTTAACACCAAAATGCCCTTTTTGAATCCCTACTCTGCTTGCTAACCTTATTCGAATGGGAAGAGGAGCTCTCTAAATCTCCACAACCATTCGAAAGGTGGGCCCATTTGAACTGTGGACTCGTTCAAACGGTCACCTTGGAATTTGACTATTTTGCTTCTTTTAAGCTTTTTTCTTTGTGTAAGGCACTCTAAAAATAGCTTAGAGTCAGAAAATAGCTAATAAAGTATAAATAAACCTATACCAAGATTATCAATCTACTAGTTGAGGCATAATAATTACACTTTTGGAATATAATTACCCTTAGACGAGGTTAAAATAAAGATCTCTATTTTATTAATTAAGAAGTTGACGTGTCATGTAAAACAAAATTTAAGAGCTCAGATGACGTCAATCTAAGCATTTTTTTAAAACAATAAATGAGTTTGTGATTATATATAAAATAAATTTTAACGTAAAATGACGTAGTTTTGATATCACATTTGATATGGCTTATTATGGTCTACTTATTGTTGGAATAGAGAGGATCTAAATCCCTAATGGGACTCTAATAACATTGAGATTAAAAAACTATAAAAATTACTTAAAATAACAAATTTGAGTTAAAGCTCAAATTTTGATATTATAAAGTTGAAACAAACATTATGTTTTAACTTCTAGTTCAAGTGATTAATAAAAAAAAATATTTTCAAAAACGGTACTTGGTCTACATCACAAGGCCTTGATTAAGTTCTACTCACTGGTAGCCAAATTAGTACAGATCTTCTTCCTTGATATATGATTAACAAAAAAAAAAAAAAAAAACAACAACATGGAAGCTTGTTTCTTATATTTAACAGTAGCACAGTACAAATTGGATTTCTGGTAAACGCAAATCTAAACTATTATATAATCGACAAATTTTCAATAAGTAAACAGATGATCATTAACAACATGTGCTCTTTATGAAAATACACCAAGTTCTTCACAAGCATTCTTGTATTTAGTGAAGAGCTTAATTTCGATACAGTAGATATATATATATATATATATATATTACAGGGGTCATATCCTGTTTATATAAATAAATATGTATATATATGCTGACCGCATAGTTAAAATTAAAGAATAATTATACTTTATCTCATTGTAGTTTGAGTCAAAATCAGATGAATTCCTTGTAGTTTACAAGTAAACACATCACCTATTGTGATTTGGACTTATTTGAAAATTTGATAAAATCGTTAAATTTATCGAAAATTGTCCTAAGGGTATTTTTGTTATTTTATCTCTCTAAATTGGTACATTAAAAAGACAATTTAACCCTTATATGCCAAAATAAAAGGTTGTCTTTCAAAGAATTTTTTTTATTATTTCACCAAATCATTCTTATCTTCTAATTTAGAGATATAATGACTAAAACGCTTTTATGATAAAATTTTTATTAAATTTAATAATTTTTATGTATTTTGTAAATAAATTTAAATCACAAAAAAATTATGTATTTATTTTTAAATTAAATAAAAATTATCTAATTTTAATTTAAATTCAAGAGGTAAAGTGTAATTATTTCTAAAATAAAACCCCTTTGATGCAAGTATACTAGTTCATTAAACTTTGAAACTGGAATTTAATATTGCATAGAAGATGAGTCATGAGTGTACCAAATTATTTTCTCTGCCAGACCAACTGATTAGTCTTTATATTATTTGAAGGGGAAGACGATGGATCTTTGTAGTTAATAATTTGAAACTTGGAAAAGAAGAATGCTTTTGAAACTGATTGATATGAGAGAGAGAGAGAGAGAGAGAGAGAGAGAGAGAGACGTATATATATATATGGGTCAGTGGAGCTCATCATCAATGTGGGAAAACGTACTTCGTCGTTTGCGCGTACAAGGTCACTTTCAAGTGAGAAGAAGAACAGCTTTTATACATCGGAGGGGATGCATGTCAATGTAGTTATATATTGCAACAATATGTGTATATATAGAAACATGTATTGAGGAGAGAAAGGTTCCCATAAACAGTGAGGCTTCAAGTTGCCTCCATGATTAATTGAATCTCTCTTCTCTTCTCTTTGACCCCTCGACTCACGCCACTCTTTTTTTTTTTATTTAATCAAAAGCATAAGTGAAGAAAGCTCTCCATAAAGCCATCACCCCTTCAACATTTGTAAAGCCATTCGCTCTCTCCTCTAAAAAAGATTATTTGAGTTTTTTTATGTCTCCTTTGAATGCAGCTTATTTATTTATTTATGAGTTTTACCTTGTGGCTTCTGATTTTTTTTACTGTAAGCTAAAAACTAATAAGAAAACTAGTTACTCAGAAGCCAAAAAAACCTATAAAACAGCTGCATTCAGTTTTTGCTAATGGCGAATATATCTCAGTGTTTCTCAGGCAAGAGGATGCTTATTTATGCATATCTAATGCATTTTCCAATGGTTTAGGACTCTAGTCAATTTTTCCTTACATGAAGTTAAAAATCTGTCTTCAGATGGTGGTATGTCTCATTCTAACTGATTAATTCCCTTCGTTCTCCTTATTAACTTCCAAGCTCGGCAACCAAACATCTTCTAAGCAGTCTTTCTTTATTGAGCTTCCCATTCATTGCCAAATCATTAACAAAATCTTCACCGGAGTAGGTGGAAAGTATTTTATCATAATTTGAAGGAAAGTTCCACTCATGTAAAAAAAAAAAAAAAAATCTTCAGCACAATAATGTGTGAGTGATATTTTTAAAATTATAAGTTAATCTAGTGGATGTTTTGTTTGAAATGAAATGACCATAAATAACCAAAAGATTCAACAAGAAAATTTAGTATAAATATTCTATTTGTATAGCATTAATAAAATTCAAAGAATTAGATTATTCATTAAAAATTTGTACAAAAAAACTCATCAGAATGGTGTTGCGATAACACTTTTCTAATTAAATATTATCTTGATGAGTGCTTTGTTTTATAATAAAAAGCTCTAACTCAATCAACGCATAATATATGAAAATTTTATGTATAAATTTTTTTGTTGCATAGTATTATCTTTTTAAAATATTGTCAAGATGGGTCATTTGAGCACTGATTTTTGTTTTACCAATTTAATTACTAACACATTATTAGTCAACCAGCTTCATATATGTCAAAACTTTCGCGAAACTTTGCTAAATCACCAATAACTTCTTGCAATTCTACCCCACAAATGGACCATAATTTGACAATAAGCAATTCAGATTTGGGGCGGCAACGGATGGTTTGGTACGGACTGGGTGTCATCCATGCATTGAAGTGAGAGTTGATTAAATCATAAGTAGTTAATTTAAAATTTATAATAATTAAGAATCTAATTAAAAAGAGTTTTTACAATTACTTTATTTAATTTAAAAAAGTAAGTAGATATATATGTTATTTTATTTAATTATAGTAATTTTTTTAGATGTTAAGTTTAGAAAGAGTCTTGACAATCTTATATTGTATATATGTATTTTATCTATATTACAAAACTAATCTTATATATATATATATATATATCTTACAAAGTTAATATAGTGAATTGAATAAATATTAAATTCAATAGACATTTAATCAATTACTCCTGTAATGTGGCATTTTAAAAATATCAAAACATTTAGAGCGTCACATAAGAGAGATAAAATAAAAGAACAAACATAACTTATATATATATATATATATGATTAGGCTAAGCCATACTCAGTCCTAATTACAAAATTTCACTTCACAACCTACCCAAACTCGTGATGTGTTGAACCCCTCTACACTGTCCACTTAAGCTAATCAGGTCCAGGTTGAAATAGGTTAAATCTGTTTAAAACTTCAATATAAAAATAATTCTTCAAAAATAAAAATGATATAAATTACACAAACGCTAACATAATATAAAATTGAGAAAAAGAGGCTAAATCTTAAGAATAAGAGATAATAAATTTTTTTAATATTTACTAATATATACTAATGATATTTTATATTATAAAATATAACAAGAATATTTATAAATTTTATAATATAATTGGAGCAAGATATTCAAACCCTTGCAACTAAGGAGCGAGATAAAAACAAGTTTTTAGTTTTTTGGATTAAATCGCCATTCGTAGTTTAGAAAAAATAAAAATAAACGTTTGAATAATACAGAGTTATCGATTATTTTTACTTTATTTTTATTATGAATAAACATAAAGTGAGAAGATTTATATTATATATTCATCTACTTGTGCCTGTTATGATAATCTAATAAACAAAACATGTAACTATAATATTTTTCTTTGTGAAGTAGTAGTACAAAATAAACTGTCATCGACACACTCGTCTCTTGTTCTCATCCGACCGGAAATTGCCACTTAATTACTTTGAACTAATCAGGATATATATAGTAATCCAAAGCACGCCAACGTAATTAAGAAGCCCTAATTACCTTTCACTTCACATAAAAACATTCACGTAAGATGTCCCATGTGTTTCACGAGGCGGCTTTAATTTTATCAGAAGAACTTCGGCCACAAATCGTTGTACTAAGTCAAAGGTGTGAACGGGAAGATTTACTTTTCAACGGATAATAATGCTTGGTGGCGGCGGCGGCCGTGGCCGGTGGGGGTGGTGTGGGGAGTGATTGCCCCTTTGCAATGGTAGAAAAATTGGATCCTATACATACGTCTGTAAAACCAGCTAGTTACTCGAGCATGATTTGAACTGCGCTCCATACATAAAATACACTAAAACATTTAAATTACTTGATTTTGACTCATATTCGGTTCAATTTCATTTTGTTTAAGATTAGTTTAAAAATTAAATAAATTAAATTTAAACATAATTTTAAGTTTATTAAAATTATCAAATCAAGTTTGAATAACCCACTATTCAGTTCATCTTTACTCATTTATGGTCTTACTTATGCAAAAAAAAGTTATAGTTTATTTTTTCAAGAAACATATACAAAAAATCCTATCATGATGATGAGTTAATAAGAACCATTATGATAGATAATTTATTTTTAAGCGAATGACTCTCGTTCAATCATATCATTTGGATGATAAATTATATATAAATTTTTTTATTTGTATTGCATTTTCCGTAATTAATTATGTCCCTCCTATAGAAAAACTATGGATAATTGTACAATTTTTAAGTTCAATTTAACAAAAAAAAAAAAAAAAACTACTGCAAATTAAAACTCAACTTAAAAGGCCCAAAATCTAATAATTTTGTAATTTTATAAAGGTTGACTTCTTGTGCTGCACGTAAAATATTTTTAAAAATGTATGTGTGTTTCTGTACATGCAAGACTCAATTAAATTAGTTTTTTTAAAACTTATTTGGGATACATGAGATGTCAAAAGGGGAAGGCCAGGAAATTGGAGTTAAACTCATAACTAGACGCATAGGTGGGCGTCACTATTACTTAGACTAAATTAATTTTTAAAACTTATTTGGCTTGACTTGAAATTGTTTGAACCTACCCAATGTCATGTTAGAATAAATGGGTGTAAACCTATTATTTTGTTGATCTTTGAGCCAATATAAATATGGGACTCATGCATCCTTTGTGTTGGGTTATTAGTGCGTTGGATTCACCTCCGAGAGGAGATGAATCTAGACTATTTACTTGCTCAAATCCGTGTAGGATTGAATAAGTTATTGGCTTCCAAAGTCACCCCCTTGAATATGGATTATGTAGTTGAAAGTGGGTTATCCCACATTGATTTCTTATGGGAAATAAGTTGTCCATATATAACCCAAGTTTGGAGTAAGGTTTGGGCCCAAGGGGCACCCCACTTTTGTGAAAGGGAGAGGACCTATGAAACCCATGGGTTGACCCAATACTCCACACGCGCGCCGCCGCCCGTCCCGTCCGGTTCGGGACGTGGGTCGTGGGTTCGGTTCAAGTCTTTTCTTTTTGGGCTAGGGTCGGAATTAAATTAATTAATTATTTTATTAATTAATTTTATATTAATTAGTTAATTAATTTCTGACGGTTTGACCGAACAGGTGTGTCCCTCCGGTAAGGGACTGTTTGGCTGCTGGTACCTGTTCGAACCAGTGTTTCGAACAGGCACCTGGGCTCTATAAATAGAGCAACATTCTAGCATTCATGATAATAAAAAAAAAATTCCGATTGTTGCATACAAAGAATTCCTTCTTCCTCCCGTATTTTTTTCCTGAGAGAGTTCAGATCATCTGGTGAAGCCGCCGAGCAGTTTTTATTGAAGTACTGCCTAAAGACTGCTGAGATCGTTTTATCCTGGGAGTCAGACGCCCATCATCCCGTGAGCACCAACTGTGGGGGGTGAATCTGTCTTTAAGGAGAGAGTGTGAAACACTCGACTCGATCTATCTTTCGATTTCTACATTTTTTATTTTTGTGAACGACAACCGGATAAGTCGTTACGATTTAGTTTGTTCTTTTTAGATTCTAATTGTCTTCTAGTTAAAATTGCTTCTAGTTGATAATTAGATAATTCGTGTTATTTTATTGTTTGTGATCACTAATTATACACATAGTGATTAAATAGAAATTATTTATCAAACTATTTATCTAACATGTCAAAACACACGAATAAAATCACAGAAATAAAAATAAAAATCACAGTACAAAGAATAATTCTATGCTAGGACTCCAGGCCATTACGTGGCTAGTGAAAAACACAATCTATATGCGTTCTAAGTAAACATTAGAGACAAATTTTTGTTACACTAATTTCCTTTTAAACTTTAACGTTTTATATATTAAATTTTTTTTTTTACCATTTCTTGTAGGGTAGGTCCAGAGTTATATATTTATCCATTTGTAGGTAATATGTTTTTTTTTTGTTTTTTTGAGTTAATTCTTCTTTTAGTGATAGTGGTGTTAAATTTGGTCTGTATGTACTCATTTTTCTTTCTTTTTGACACATTAAATGCATATATATATATATATATATATTTTTTTTTTGGTAGCTCCCACTTACGCCTAAGTGTGGCAAATTGATTTCAAGTAGTGAGATTATGAACTCACACAGCATGAGCAAGCCTAGCTCTATAATTTTGCTAGGAAGATATTGTGAGGAGGACACCATACTTCACAGATGAAACAGCTTAATTACTTAATTTCCAAGTAGAGAATCTTATTTCTTTACAATCATGCAATATGGACGGCTCGAAGACGTTAACAAGAAACAGCGAAAGTACCATGAGAAACAGGTTTCCATGTGCCCGTTTGGCCCGAATGAATGAGTCATATGTATATATATATATATAGAGAGAGAGAGAGAGAGAGAGAGAGAAGGGCTGGAGTAAATGGAGACAAAATTGGTTCCTGTTAGTGGGCTTCCGTGGATGTGACAATGGCCTGTTGCATATGTCTGCAAGAGAACCACTTCGGCCAGACATAGCGATCGATTAGCTTATGAAATTATGAAGTATGAATAGATTACTAGCGTTATTGAATCAGATCAGCAAAACCGTAAGCCTATGAATAACATTTAAATGGGTAGATGAAGAATAAAATTTAAACCTAAGGTTGCGTTTAGTACAGTTTATGAGTTAATTTTTTTAGAAATTTATAAGTAAAAAAGTCAACAAAAGTTAGTTTTTTTGTTTTTATTTTTTTATTTATTTTTATCTAAACTAATATAAAAAAACAAAAAAATTAGAAAAACTTAATTTTTTTACTAACAAGCTTAAAAAAAGCTTAGCTTTTAAATCCAACTAAACGGACACTAAATCATGAAAGGAGTTCAAGATGTCAATATTATATCTCTGACTTTAGAGATTTTTAAGGGTCATACAACAAACTAGAAACAAAATTTGTACCCAAGCTCAGAAAAACAATCACAACTTGAAGAGAAAAGACGACCGCTACTAAGTAAGATACATCAATTAATGATGTTTTTTTGTGCTTTCAAATTTTAAAAAAGATGATTTGTTTCAGGTAATAAAATGGATTGGTTTACATCTAGTTAATGGTAAGGAATCGCATAAATACCCGAGTGGTTGCGCAAATGAAAATCATTCCATTTTGAAATGACTGATTAAAAAATATTCAATTCATAAATGTACCAATTAAAAAAGTTTTTATATGGGCGCTGAACGTACAAAACATTTTTTTTTTTAAATCTTTCAATTCTGGATTAGGTTACTCTATGTTTAAAAGATATTATCAAAATCTAAAGCATAACGAAAAAAAAAAAACCAAATTTGTACATTTTCTGTTATTTATTTTCACAACCAAACACATTTAAGGTTTGGCTAATTGGCCTGTTTCATGTCCAAAACTATAAAAAGAAAAATAGGGGATAACAATGTACTGAAATGTACGTAGTGCAAAACAAAGGTTTCCGAGTTTCGTCATTTACAAACAACGATTTTTCAAACTCGTTTTTTTTAACTATTTGTTGAAGTGACTAATTTTTCAAAAATTTCTATGGTCTAGCTGTCAAGTCATTTAGAATCTATCGCAAAGCCTTGTGAAGTCTAATTTTTCAAACCCTTTTGAAACAACTAATGATTTTTGAGTTAGTTAAGTTCAATTCTAAAACCAGTCTCACTATTTGTGAGTAATAGGCAGATTGAACTTCCCCAGTAAAAAAAAAGCCATGCATTTCCTAAATCAGTGATTACTTTTTCGCTTTATGAAATTCTCATGAGAGAGAGAGAGAGAGAGAGAGAGAGAGAGAGAGAGAGAGAGTCTGTTGATGGCTTCCTACCTTTGCTCTCTTATTACTGTTATTCAAAATATTATATAGTGAAGCTCTATCCTAAAAGGAAGCTAATTAATGAATTTAGCCAAGAAATAATTAAAGTTATGGATAATAAGTTACTTCATTGTCACTGCAATTTATAATATGAGCTTCTTACGTATGATTCATCTTTAGCTCATTATATCTATATATATAAATATACATATCATCATCTCAATTTCTAACATCATGATGATTGATGTATATTCTACTGCAATGATGTGGCACAATTATTACGTTAGATTACTCTATATAATAAATAATAATGTTAGGTACGCATTTAAATAAAGTTAGCTATCAAAATTTCAAATGTTTAATTCCATTATTTATCAAGTAAGTATAGGGGAGGGTGCAACTTTTCTATTAATTTTCCATTCTTAAGAAAATATATCTACCAAACTTTAGTTTTGTCTCGCATACTAAGTCACTTTCAGATTCATTAGCCCAAGCTAAAAAAAAAAAAGAAGAAGAGTTATTTCAGTTTTAGATTGATAAAAACAATTGGCTGATAAAAAATTTCTGTGTCTGGGGATTTTGGAGCTTAGAGCTAAAAGGAAAACTGAGATTGTGATTTTGGGGAAAAAGTTCTTGTCATTCACATCTTTAGACAGTGTTTAGATGTTATATTTGTCAAGGTATCGATAAAAAAATTAATTATACGTATTTATTTTTACATGGGTAACTAAACTAAAAAAATGATATTTGACAAATATTTATTTATTTCTTCTCAATTTTCTAATCGAATCAAACAAAATAAAGGAATTAAGTTTCATTAACTTCATTTTATTTAACTTTCTTTTTCTTTTCCCTTAAAAAATCCAAAATTCAAGCATAACGTTAGGGATAAATTTAGAGATATGGCATACCAAACACCACCACGCTTGCAGGATCCGACTTGAAAATTATTCATGTTCCTCTGATTGTTGACAATTAAGTCCTAAAAAATGGGAAAATGTAAAATTTTAAATAAAATAAAACAAGAAAAGAAAAATAAATGGATGCTTTAGCAAAGAACTAGTTCAGCTCAAGCCTAAACTTGCAATATGATTGTAACTTTTCATTTTTTATTATTATTTTGGTACAGAGTGTCTAGACATTCGTCCAACTACTATCTCTAACTCACGTTCATGCAAGGCTATTGAACATACCATGCAAGAATATAAACTTTCATCTCTTTATTGTATTAAAAGTTCAAGAGGGAATCATGTGAGGGTATATAATGTATATATACTCATAGATTGAATTGGTAGGAACAAGGACGTCATAGGATCATTTCTACTTCAACCCCTTATATATCAAATTGCAACACTCACGCGTCTTGTGTTAATGGATCATAATAAAACCATTTGTTTTTCATTAAAGTTAACAACTAAACGTGGAAATTTATTATTTAACTAACAATATTTTGCAAGGAAAGAAAACATCAAAATGATATTTATATCATTATTGACTTCCTTCTTTTATTTTTTTTATTCTTTTCATTTGGATGCTTTAGTTTGGTGAGAAAATAATTTATGTGTATTTATAGTAAAATTTTCCCTTCTTGTAAACATTCTTATGTGTATTTATAGTAAAATTTTCTCACCAAATTAATATGTTAAAAATGATGTTTATGCTTTTGAAAACTTTTTTCTTTTATTTTCTTTTGATGTTTAAGCTTGTCCGAAAATAATTTCATTTGAAAACAATCTAAAAAATTTCCATGCGTAACTGCCCCCTTTAATTGAAAAACTACGGCCCATGTTCTTTTAAAATCCGAGGGGTCAAAGTGAAACTATCCTAATCACAGGGGACAAAAATGTAATTTCACCTATATTTTACTTCAATCTTCACTATCGGATCAACATATATTGGTTGGGTCCGTTATGGCCGAATTTTGTTCAAATAGATTTCAAGCCCATGGCCCAAATAAAAAACAGTTCAAATCACTCTTACAAGAAAAATGTTATCTACAGACGCGACTGATGGTCAGGCGCCATTAAATTTGCACCACATCACTTGAGTCCCACCAATAACTGGTAATCTCAAGGGCCCATGTAATCTCTAGAACAAATCCAGCTAACTCAAACCAACAAAAAAAAAATCTAGCTGACAACCAACTAAGTTAGCTTTGGCCAAGGCTCTTGATATTTTTTTAAGAGCTCAATACTTTGACTCTTACCAAGTGCAAGAGTTTTTTTTTTTATTTTGTTAGTTAATCGGGTGTTCGGGCCATTTTACGCGCATCTCGATTAATCTCAGAGCCTGTGCAGTTTCTCCATCCCATGCGAACCGGATAATTACCAAGTTAAAGACCCTATAGGTGGTCCCAAGGAGTTGATAGGTCAAGTGTAAGAGTTAACTACGAATGATTATCCCTTTTGAAAACTCTAATACTTACTTAATGGCCTGCCTTTGACCAAATTGTTGAAGAAATTAATCGAGATAGATGAAAGTTGATCCGATCACCTCCAACCCAAAAAAAAAAAAAAACACCGCTAACAATTATAAGGTTATTGTGTTGGTAGTCATTGTCATTTATGCCTTTTCATAATGCATAATTCTTAAAAAATTCTTCAAATCTTTTTATATAGCCATGTTGGGCCTTTTCTTTTTCAATTGAGGTCTATTTCTAAACAAGAGTCTTACTTCCAACCACAAAATGATAAAACAAAACTTAGAGGCCTTAATGCTAGAGCACACAAACGAGGGCAACACTTACCCATATGAAAATTAAAATGGAAAGTTCTGTTTGGTTAAAAAAAATCGGTTTTTTTTATTTTCAATTTTTTTAAAAAAAATAAAATATATAAAACATGTTTGATAATTATTTTAATTTTTTATTTTAAAAACTCTAAAAACAATTTTCAAAAAGTTAAACAAAAGCAAAACGCAAAAAAGTTTTTTCATTTTTTTGCATTTGTTTTTAAAATAAGCCTACCTCCACTCTTGCGGTCTACCACCACAATTCGGCATCGCCGCTACCTAGGTATGTTAATTGGATTGGCCCGACCTGGGCCGTGGACCATTAGGCTCAGCCAAAGTTTTATGATCTCTCGCCAAATTTTAGATTAGACTAGGCCAAAATTGAGAATGTTGGGCCCAAGCCCAGCCCAGCCCACAACCCTAAGGGCGGGCTCGAGTCTTGGGCTTGGGCTTCGGGCTTGGACTTTTAGGAGGACTTGATGAGTTTTTGGGCGGGCTTGATCATTTTTTTTAAATTAGTAATTAATTTATAAATTAGTAATTAATAAGTAGTAATCACTAATGGTTAAAACTAAATTAGAGAATTAGTTAACTTATGAAAATCATACAAGAAAATATAAACGATTAAACTTATAAAATATTGATTAACGTAAATTTATACAAATTATTGAATATATAAGACATAAACTTTTAATTAGTAATGGATAATCAATAATGATCAAACTAAGGTAGAAGTTGATCTATATAAACTATTAATTGTATAAAAATATACTATTAGTTATAAATTTATCATTTGAGCAAGCTGGGCTTGCGCCGAACTTTGGCTACCAAGGTAAGGCCCAAGTTGGGCATAGGCTGGCTTTAGCCCAGTGGGCTCAAGCGAGGCTCGGGCAACCCGCAAGTCTGGGGCCAAATTTATATCGCTACCACTACCACCCACTGCCGTTACCACCGTCACTCACCAATTTGGAAGTAATTTCTTTAATGTAAAACTAATAAAAAAAATATCAATTTTAGCTTCTTATAGAAAACAAAAAAACTAACAAAAAACAATTGAAAACTTAAAGCCTCAGTTTTTCTCATAAAAAAAAAATAATGGTTGCACCCATGATATTTTAAATTGTGAATAAAAACACTTTCTCACTAAATAAAAACATCAAAAGGGAATAAAAAATAAATGAAAAAAAAAAGAAAAAAAAAACTCTACACTGTTTTGACGTTTGAATACGGTGAGAAAATAATTTTGTTCTACAAAAATCAAAACGTCAAAATAAAAGGGAAAAAAAGGGGAAGAAATTTAGAAGGGTATACAACATCATCTTAACATTCTAGTTTGCTTAGAAAATAATTAAAAAAAAAAAAATTAAATTTCTTCAAATAGCTGTTATTTTGAACGAACTAAACTAATGATTTTCACTTTAATTTGTGTTAAAGAGGAGTAAGTATCGTGTTTTGGCCATAAAAGAGAAGTTGGTTCAAACCATAGGAAAGCCGATGATAATTTACCCAAATTAAAATGTGGTAGTTTGACTAGAAAGAAGTTAATAGACTAAGGCCAGTGAGATCTTATTCCATTCTCCTATTATAGTATGAAGTCCTTTTCCCAAGGCGAGTAGAATTCAAAATAGTTGGAGTTAGTGGATGACTCATATTCACCGTATTCAAGTAACAAAGTTAGAGCTTATAGGCTGAGTAAAACGTAGTGGTAACACAACAATACTGACTTAGACACAAATACTTTGTGCCGAACCATTTAAATCATGTGTTTTTTTGTGATTTTTATTATTATTCACTGCATTGCATAATCATGTGTTTTTTTTGTAATTTGAATTGCATTACATTGCATTGCGTAAATTATGTTCAGCACAAAACACCTCTACTTCAACCCGATAGAATACTAAATGGATGTTAAGTAGTATTTAAATTTTCTTTTTCTTGAATGGGTTGTGGGTTTTGTAGTTTGAATCTCGGATGTTTGGCTTTTGTAAATTTCTTCCACCATTCTACTTGTTTTGGAGAAGTGATATGGCATTATACCCTTCCAACCTGTTTGGAATTTGGGGAGGGAAGAGAGTGTTGACTTCACACCTTAATTGTGACGATAACAAAATATTGTGTTAGTAATTTAATGTCTCTATTTAGTATGCAGATCATATTATTTTTTAATCTCTCTTAGGATTATGACTTAAAACTTGATATAATAAAGATATTGAAGATCTTGTGTATTGAGAAACTTATCAAGTGATATTGAAGGTTGTTGAGCATGATGGTAGATTGATGAAGAACTTTACAACAAGAATATATCCATAATCTCATCTAGAAGATATTGAATGTGTTCAAAATAATGAAAACTTATTGAAAAGGATCTACACAAAACATGGAAGGTTTCTTGAAAATTTTGAAGATGTCTTAAAAGAATGGAAGATCAGTTAAAGAATAAATCACAAGACTTGAAAGTTCTCTTGAAGATTTAAAGAAGCCTTGAATCATTTGGGAGATTGGATGTTAATTGAAGAACTTTACAAATAATCAAATTGAATTGATTCCATCTCAAAGAGATTGAATATATTCTTGAAAATTAAAATGCTCTGAAGAAGTCATTTCAAGTTTTAGAAGACTTATTTGAATGATTCTTCAAGAGCTTGAACATTTTGAAGAAGATTGAAAAAGACTTGCAAAAGTTAAAGTTACTAGGTAAAAAAAAGTCAACGCATGAATTCTAGAGGTTGACACACTGAGACAATGACACTAAACAATGAGTCTCTGATAAAAAGGTTATATCCCTTTATTCCAGGAGTCGACATATTGATCCAAAATGCAAAATTTTGAAGAAGGTCCAAAAAGAGTTGACACTGTGTTTATTATGAGTCAACACATTTGGACAGAGTCTTATTGAAATTTAATAAAAATAAAAAAGGGTCGACTCTATTCCTCAGGAATTCACACATTTGAACAAAGGGTTGATGACATTGGCTCTAGAACAAAAGGAGTCGACTCCTTCATAAAAAAGGTCAACACATTAGCTACAATGACTAGTTTTTCAAACGGTCTATCAACGTGTTTTTACATTTAATGCACTCTCAACTATCACCAACGACTATAATCAATACAAGGCTATATATATAAGATTTCTACAACATTTATACATAAGAATTCAAGGATTTAAGTGCTGAATCAACAAGAACAAAGTTGAAATTCCTAACCTAATCGCAACATTCTCTTTGCTGAGTTATTAGGGTTAATTGTTGAACTTACACTTATTTATCTACTCTTCTAGAAAGTTACTTATTGTATAAATTTCATTTATTTTACTTGGGTGAGTTTATAAATCTGTAAATTTGAGTATTTTTATAAAACACACTTGTAAGTTTGAGTAAAAATTGGACAAAATTATTTAGGTCTTTGAGAGTTTGGAAAGAACTCTTGTAAAAGTGAGTTGGATACTTAGACAACTAAACACCTACTGTGTAAATGAACTTTTGCATACTGGAAGAGCTTTTAAAAGGATCTTGGGGGTTGAGGACCTAGGCCACACATTGTAGTTAAACTTCGTTAAATCTTGGTGTTCCTCATTGCATCTTATAATTTGCTTATATTGTTTATTCATTGCTCGGTTATTGTTCCATTGCTTAATTAGTTTTTAATTGTATTATTTATTATTAATTTTGAGAAACTCTATTCACCTCTATTTTGGGTTACATATTTGAGCCAATAGAAAAAAAAAAAAAAAGTAGGAAAATGGAAGGGAAGCGATATGACATTTTCTCTCCTTTTGTTTGATTTTACCTGAGAAAAACAAGGGAGAGAAAATGTAAAAAAATGGAAGAAAAAATGACGGGAAAAAGTTCACACACACACTCTCTCTCTTGTTTCCTTTAAATTTTTTTTCTCATTTCTTTACAAAACTAAACAAGAAAAAAAAAAAATTTCTTCTTTTTTTTTTTTTTTCTTTTTATCTCTTCCGCTCCCTTTCTTTTCCACTCCCTAGTTGTAAACATGCTGTTGATTTCTGACAGCGGGGGGATGCCAACACTGTGCCCAATGACAGTTCTCCATAGATAAATAAAAAAAGAAGCTCCCCTTTTTATGGGCATGAAAAAGAAAAAGTTGAGGAAGAGGGCAAGTAGACGTGTCATTGATCTTAAATATTGAGCTGAAATTCAAAACGTCTCCCTTGCCGGCCAAACTTAAAACACTTTATGACTCAATTTGAAAATGGAGTAAAGCCTAAAAAGAAAACAAGCAGCACAAAGTTGACCTCATCGTTCTTACATATATTTTTCGACAATGGATATAAAATAATTACATATACATATCAGATTGGATTAATTTTTTTTGAAAGTCCAATGGTCACAGCTTTACAATACATTTAACAATTACACATAAATTATAATATAAATCTACTAGTAAAGGAAGCAATGACACCAGACCTAAACAACTTAGGTACTGTATACATTTAACAATTACACATAAATTATAATATAAATCTACTAATAAAGGAAGTCAGTGAACACCAGACCTCAACAACGTAGTACTGTAGTTGTCAATCAAATACCATTGAAATATATGAGTATTGGCTCATTGTTTTAACATTGATCTCTGTCCAATTAGCAAACTCGATAGCCCGAGAAATAATGCATGGCCACTTCCTCATTTATACTGTTTTGTAGAAAGACAAATCCTAACATATATATATATATATATACTCTTAGGGCACATGTTAAGGAGAGAGTTAATGCATTAGTCTTTTTTTGAAAAACGAAATATTAACTCTTTAGTTTTAATAAACTTTTAAAGAGTGTAATTAATGAGATTGTTGGTATTATTTCAGCATATATATTGTCTAGTGTATTTTAAATACCGAATATACCCCTACCAAGTTTACATATCTTTCTACTTGTTTTAATTAAAAACTAATATAAAATAATATAATAAAATAAAATTTAAGTTAACTAAATTAAATTGATACTATTACATATCAAAATTGCCCTACAAATCTCTAAACATTTCATAGGAAATAAAAAAAGACAAAAAATAAATCGATATAGTAAAATGATTAGGTAAATATAAAAATCAAAAGTCTTGCATTATGTATGTTTATATATACATGTGTGTGTAAATATATATTTAGGATAAAGAATAAAGAATTGTGTTATAAATAGTATAATTTTGAATTTATTATTAAGTTTGTCGTCATACTAAGCTTGAATTTAAAATGTTCTATTCATTAATATTAATGATGTTTCAAAGGTACTTGTGACAAATTACAAGAGTTTGAATTTCAAATCTCTTCATCAATTCTATAGTTGTATTAGAAAAGGAAAGTATAGTCATATTTTATCTCATTTATAACTTTTAAATGCATGTCTTTTTTGTAGTTTGTGTTTTGTATAAAATCCATTATACTAATTAATCCTTAACATCTGTTCTTATAGCACATTTTAGTAGGATCCTCGTAAAAATACCTTAAACATGATAGCGTGAATAATCAAATGATAGAGAAGGGGGAATACGATTAGACCAACCCAAACTCTAATTTTTATCAAAAAATTTTAATACTAGATTTATTTGAACATATAATGTACCGACAATCCTCTATTCTATATACAGTTTGAAACATATCTTGAAATTGGTCCATGATTGCCATTAAAATAGGGACCTACAGAGATTGCATAATGGGTATGTAATTGCCTTTCTTGTATTCTATTTTCACAAGAAGGGAAAAAAGGAAAAAAAAAAAAAAAACAAAGGTATTTTTTATTTATTTATTGAGGGGACAAAGCAAGGGGATCTTTCGTGCTCGATCAAATCCTACTCAACCTATGATAGACTTTTAATTGACCTTTTAGGGATAATGGACCATCTATTCTTTTGTACTTCAACGTCGTGTTTGATAACCCGCTAGGATAGCTCACCGGCGAAAACCTGCCTCTTCCTTTGGAGGTCGCAAGTTGGTAAACATATTTATTGTGGTAGATGTTTTCTCACACTCGTAGTGATTCTTACCTCATTTACGGTTTAACAGTGTTTATCCCCAGGTTAGCTTTTTAACCATTGTAAAAAGAAAAATTATAGTTTGAAACAGTACATCACTCTTGTTTTTCTTTAGATGGGTCCTAAAATAAATTCGGTAAGTATATTCAGAATGCACGTAACAGAGAGACCCATGGGCAGATCTACAGTGGGGTCAAGGGGCTCCTGCTCTTTCCGAGTATTCAAAATTCTCTTTTAACTCTTATGTATTTTTGTGCAACTATAATGTAATATAATGTATTAATTTTTCAAAATTTAAAATTTTTTACTTAAATTTTTATCTTGTATCGCGAGAGTAGCAATAATGACGTGAAGCTTTAACGTGATTGAATAATATTTGTTCGTGTAGTGAATCATGCAGGATTTCAAATACCATCTGTTTTATTTGGATCACAACTTGCCAATAGGAATCTCTGCGACTGATTTCGCCGGGGAATAAGTATCTGGTGATCCCGCACTTGTTCCCTTCACTTAAATAAGTTTGGCTCTTCGAACCTCCTAAAAGGCGGAATCTTTTCGCCCAGCTAATTTTTGTGTCTTACTAAACCAAGGCCAAAATTTAAGTTTGAAAGCCCCTAAAAAGGTTAAGCCAAACATGTTACAGCCTTTTTGGAACTTGAAGGATGGAAGGGAAGATAAAATAATTAAAAAAAATTTCTTTTCCTATTTAATTCTATCTATAGGAGGGAAAGAAAAGGGAAAATAAGAAAATAGTTAGGAAAAAAAATAATCATTCTCTCTTTTTTTGTCTTTGTTTCTTCCACTTTTATTTTATTTTCTTTAAAAAAACCAAACAGGATAATTTACTCTTTTTTTTCTCTTTCCTTTCCTTATTTTTCCTCTCCCAAGTCCCAAACATGTTATTAAAGTGTTGACCTAATTTCTTTGGGTCTTAGATCAACACTATTAATTTCCCTCTTCTATTAATATCCCGCTAGTAACGAAAATTCATAGGAACGTACTGATTTTTACTTTTCATGTATTTGATGGATTTTTACTGTAAAATTTAAAATTGATTAACAATAATTGGTATTACCGCACCACTAAATATTTGTGCAAAATCTTTTGCACGCCTTTCTATTTGGTGAGGCTTATTTTGAGTTTTTTTTCAAGTTAGTTTTTTTTTTTTTTGTGCTTTTTTACTTTTATAAGCTAAGATAAGAAGAAAAAATGTAAAAAAAATAAAATAATTTTTTTGCTTAAAAGTCAAAAAAAAAAAAAAAATCAAAAAAACTTAGTAAAAAGCCTTACCAAACAGGCCTACTTGACTGTTGTTTCACAATGGCATGGAGTAACCTTTAAATTGCCTGTCTATGATTACTAACTGGAATCCATTCATGATCAGTTCCAGTCCTTTTTTTTCTTTTTCTTTTTTTTTTTTTTTCCTGTCAATGCTGTCATTCAACAAAATAGAGCTTCATGATCATGAACTGAGAATAGGTGCTTTAAACTTCCCAACTCTCAAAGAAATGTAGGACCTCCAAACGCCAAGTTACAGCTAGATATTTAGTCTGAGTATGAACAAATGTACCCTAGACTTATTTAAGTGAAGGGAACAAGTGCTGGATCACTTGGGCCCAATACTCGATTCGTGCTTGGGCCAAGCTTGACTGGATGACTACAGGTTTTTCTTTCCCTTCATAAGCTTACGATACAAACATAGCATTAGCGATATGGGAAAATGCCGAACTTGAATTAGCAAAATGATTATGACACAAAACTATGATAGTGACCTAAGAGATGGTAATGATCCAAATTTGTAACCCGAAATTGAGATGATCTTGTTCCATTTTTGTTGTCTGATGGAGACAGCCAATTTATTGTCTCAATGGGTGAGGCATCACCGGTTGCTTTCACATATTCGAGTAATTATTAGGAGTGACACCATGTACTCATACTTATTTGGTGCGACATCCTATTCAAATTATGATATTTGTAAAAAATTTTATATGGAAAAACTTTAAATTTGAAAACCCACTTACAGTTAGTACAATGTCTATAATTTTTAAAAAAAATGTTGTTTCTCTCTATACATGATATCAAATGAATAAATTGTCA
Source organism: Euryodendron excelsum (assembly GCA_033060915.1). Lineage (NCBI taxonomy): Eukaryota > Viridiplantae > Streptophyta > Magnoliopsida > Ericales > Pentaphylacaceae > Euryodendron > Euryodendron excelsum. Next base: position 15,415,846 of record CM065379.1, on the reverse strand, counting down.
CACCACATAGGCATTATGACATGGTATTACTCTTACTCTGAAATTTTTTTCCACATGCATACTGCTACATCTAGATTTTGGTTTATGTGGGAAAAGGAAAATAAAACCACTTATACATATTATTTTTTTTTATGGATAATCAAACAAAAAAAATTGAATTATAATGAATACAAATTCATTTTCTTCTCATTTTTCTTACCCAACTGAAAAGAAACAAATAAATATAATTTTTTTCATTTTATTTTCTTTTCTTAATTTTTCCTCTCTCTCTTTTTGCCCACCAATCCAAGATCTAAGGATGTCAATTGGCCCGGCCCATGGCCCACTGGGCTTGGGTTGGGCTTTGCGGGCTTTTGTTATTTTTTGGGCCAAGTCAAAATATAAAAGGGAAGGTCCAAGTTCTCACACCCTAAAATTCGGAGTGATTTTAATGAAAATAACTAATTTGGAGAAATAATGCCAAATTTTCAACTGCTTCAAAATAATAATGTCCAATTTAATAAACAGTTCATAATATAACAAAACAACTACTCATCACTCAATGAATAATCTAAATTCCAAAATCTCAAATGCAACCGAACTACATAATAAAATACAAGGCTGCTTATAATGCTAACATAATATACAAGAGTAAAAATCTGGCTAACATTTAAATTATCAAAAATATTTACCTTCGTGTTTAAACCTAAACCTACAAAGCCTGGTAGGGTATGAGCTTACGCGCCAATGCATTACCAAGATAACATTGATATATAAATTATGACTATTTCTTTACAAAATTGTGCTCAATTTTATATATAGCAATTCCACCAGGATCTCTTCGATAGTTGGGGAAAGAATCCACAAGAATCGAATTTTTTGAAGAACGTGTTAATTTAGATCGGGATTCCAATGGAAGTACGGCTCTCGTTTAATTCTTTCAAAGTCATTTGATTTTTTTTCTCTTTCGAGAATCTCCTTCAAATATTTTGGAGATAAACATCAATTGGAAGGTGTGAGACGACCCAAAAAGCACTTGATCGGCATCATAATTATAAATAACAATGATGCACTGGTTCATTGTTACATATGGTCGAAAGGAAACCTAAGGTACATATTAAATCTATACATGAACACTGGGAAATGTTATCTAGTGGGCTAGTCCTGGGACAACCTGGACAGTAGAGAATGAAGAGAACTAGAAAAGAGAAATGAAAAATTTTAATTTTACGGATTAAGACTTATGACCACTTACTTGCCTAAAAAATCTTATCTAGTTCTATTTACCTAAGTGATCATTTACATGCATACATCACACAATAATAAGGAGACACAACAATATATTGTGTAAACCCAAACTCTAAAAAAAATTACATCCAGCAAACTAAGCACTAAATTGAGCAGTTTACACAAGTACAACTTACAACCCTTGACAATTGAACTTCACAATTGCCATCTAAATCCCCTCAAATTTTAGTCTAAGCCTACTTGCTTGACTCCTCGAGTTTTTGCTCTCTGCGCTTGGACTTCAACATTGAATTTTTACGGCATTCTTCGTCTTCGAAATCTTCTCAAGACAATCTCGATATGATTCGCTTCAGTTTAGAATCAATGGTGAAGAAACACTGTATGCTTAGATAATCATCAAGATCTTCACCTTTTTTATTTTTCTTTTTTGAATATTTTTGTGCATCTTTTTTCACAACTCTAGAGTCACATTTAACAATTAATTCTTTTGACTCATATAGCATCCCTAGGATTACCAAAAAGGTAGGTTAGAACTATCTTTTGATTGGCTAAAAAGATCTGATTAAAGAGTTCTAAAAAAATTAACTTACTTTGATGAGAGAGTATTTTAATTCGAACAAATTTTTTCGTACTGCTCGAGCAGACTTCTAACGGTGCTCTATGAATTTATGCTTTTGCAGAATTTTCATTTATCCCTCGAGCAAAATTCTTATTATTCGAGCGGACTTCACTTGAGCCATGATCTCTGTATATTTAGATTGCTCTCAAAAAGTTACATGGAATACATATATGATGGAGCTTGAACGAACACCTAAGCAAAAAGATATGGCTTTTCAAAGTTTCAACTCTTCGTACGTTAAAAGCTTGTATTGCAGCTTAGAAAACTTGTACTTTGACAGCTTGAACTTGAATCTTAAACTTTTTAACCCAAATAAAACTTGAACCAAGGTTGCAAGCAAAATGTCTTTGTCCATGGAATTAGTCAATACTAAAAATCCTAACAATCTCTCCCTTTGGCAATTCCGTTACAAAAAAACATTCAAACAAAATCATTACAAACTCCAACCCAATAAACTTAATCAACTAAAACAATGAGTTGTAAAATATAATGAAGTCAAATGAATTTTGAGATTTGTAGTTGCACATCCAGAAACAACACAATCTTGTGAAATGTATGTGTGAAAAATATATATAAAACTGTAGTAACCGCAAATATAGACAATATCACAATTCTCTCCCTTAAGTTAATATACTCCTTCTCAACACAACATATCTTATTCTCTCTCTCCCTTTTTGCCATGAATTGACAGAGACAAATTTAAATACAAAGTAATCATGAAAGAGAAGAATTAAAATATGAATATAAACATGAGGTACTCAGGGGTAAAGAACTCTAAAAATCAAATACTCCCCTGATAAAGTCAACAAAAGCTCAAAAAGTTGACTATACAAATTATTAGAACTTCAATGGTGTCCATGCACAAAATCATTTGAACCAAATTATGCTCATAAATATTAAATAAGAACCAAGTGCATGAACTAAAGTAAGATTCAAAACAATTTGTTTCAAGATGATGAAGTTTATGAAGATTTTCGAATGTGTGTAAAGTATACTTAATGAATATCAACACTTGTTCAAATCTTAGTTGTGATCTAAATGGTTGCACCACATTTGATTTCTAAATATCATCACACAACTAAAAGTCAAACCACATTAGCTTCCATACATGTTTAATAGATATGAAAACGGATAGTAATGAAAACTCCCCCTCCATCATATCATTTTTTTTCACCCTATCTCTTCAAATTGCACTTTGAAAGACAACAATGGTGGCTTTTATACAAATGAGTAGGCAGCCATTTCTATTGATTCATAAAAACATTATTATAATTTTAGTCAATAGTAGTTTCACACAAACTCAAAGGTAGCATTTTCCAAGGTTTAAGTTCATTGAGATTATTTTTTTCAAGAGGGATTTTCAATGTTGGTAGAATCAATGGTAACGGGAGATGTAAAAAGTACCATCAACATTAAATATGAGAAGCTAACTATAGGTCAATCTAGTATATGCTAATCAGTATAATCAAGAAAGACACATAGAAATATGCGATCACATATGCGAACAAACAACATCAATAACATCAATTGTGCTCAAGTTACACTAGGTGAATAGTCATGAAAATCATCACTCAAATAAAGAGTAGAGAATTAAATATAAGAATGCACACTAGTTTTTTTCAACCAAATAGTTCGCATAATTATCATCATATGACATTTATTATTAATGCCATGAAATCTTCAAATTTGCAAAGTTATAAAAATCTTTTTGTACTTTCTACAAAAACAAATAAACAAAAACACAAAAAATACAAAAAAAATCACCAAACTAGGATTAAAAGATAGATATGAAGAAAATCTTAGCCTATGATGAACACAGACTTTACTCAAGAAAGTCTACCCCTAAAAATTTTCTAGGGGTGTTCAAGAAACTAAATCAGATTTTCTTAGCAAAATAGCCATCATCTTAGGTTTATAAAAAATATCGTGGGGCTTGGGTTGTGTTCTAGGTTTAGCCTTGGCATTATGATTCCTTTTATTGGCCCATCTGTTTGGAACTTGCCTTGGCGTTGACCGTTGTCTAAGTCTACTTCATTCATCATTCAAGACTCTAAACTTATTAATAAAAACACGTATCTAATTTCTCAACCTTCCATATAGTTCCATAGGTTGATCATACCCATATATCCTAGGGGCCTTCCACAATTTGTGGCAATATGGCCTAAGGTGAACTTTGACACCACAAAAATGACATGTAGGAGCAAATCTAGTAGGTTTGGCCATAACATTATGCTTCATAGGTGCATGTGTGGTGTTGGTTTTATAAGACTCATGTTTGGTCTTCAACCTAGAATAATTAGGCCTAATATGACCTTTAATATTACAATGGTGGCACGTGGGTACAAATTTAATAGTATGACCTTTAAGAGGTATAAGGAACTTACCTTGAGTCTTAACCAAATTTGGCTTACTTGTCAGTTGGAAAGATGAAAAAGCTTTCTATGTATACCTAATTCCAGTCATATCGCGAGTGCTTCTTTGAGCGTTCCAAATTTCATCGATATTCTTGGAACCTGCAGTCATCTTCTTGAGAGTATTATTAGCTTTAGCAAGATCAAACTCAAGTGTAGATACCTTCCCCTCTAGACTCTTATTGGTCTCACTAGAAGCATGTAATTTCTTTTCTAACATAGAGACCTTTTTTAACAAAGTGACCTCATTAGATTGCAATTCATTAACGAGAACAATAGATTTATCGATTTGTTGTTTCAGTGTGTCTCTTTCTTCATGCAAGCTCTTATTAGCCCTTTTAGCTTTAAGACACACTTAAACAACTGATTAAACTTATGAGGAATGTTCTCATTATCACTATCAAAGGCACTTTAATTTGACTCATGAGAATCACTCAAGTCATAAATATTATCATGAGAAGATGTACTGATGTGCTCATTTGCAAATGATGTGCATGATATAACGTTATTAGAATTTTCATATGCAACTTCAAGTGTATCCCATGCTTCTTTAGCGGTTTCATACATAGATATATAACCAAATTCTTCATCTATGACACCGTTAAAGATAGAATTTAGAGCCTTATTGTTCCACATGAATTTTTCTAATTCATGATTATCTCATTATTCTTGAGGTTTTGAGATAATCTCAGTATCTACAATAAACCTAGAGGGACTCCAACCATGCATAACAGAGAGCCATACATGTTCATTAATAGAGTTCAAAAAGACTCATGCGTGGTTTCCAATACTTATAATTTAAGCCATCAAAAATTGAAATTTCAAGTAATGCATTCTCTCGTGATAAATCCATGAATTCATAATATTAGGATCACACTCGAATAAAAAAATTATGAGCGACCCGCTCTGATACCAATTAAAAAATTCTAATTCCATGAATTAAGACTTATGACCACTTACTTGCCTAAGAAATCTTATTTAGTTCTCTTTACCTATGTGATTATTCACATGCATATATCTCACAATAATAAAGAGACACACCAATATATCATAAAAACCTAAACTCGAAAAAAAATCACGTCCAACAAGCCAAGTACTAAGTTGAGCAGTTTACACAAGTACAACTTACAATTCTTGACAATTGAACTCCACAACTACCGTTCGAATCCCCTCGAACTCCGGTCTAAGCCTACTTGTTCGACTTCTCGAGTTTATACTCTTCGCGCTTCGACTTCAATACCGAATCTCCACAGCGTTCTCCGTCTTCAGAATCCTCTAAAGACGATCTCGATATGATTCGCTTCAGTTTAAAATTAATGGTGAAGAAATACTGTATACTTAGATAATCATCAAGATCTTTACCTTTTTTGTTTATCTTCTGTGTATATTTTTTTGCATCTTTTTTCACAACTCTAGAGTCACGTCTAACAATTAATTCTCTTGCTCTTATACCATCCCTAAGATCACCAAAAAGGTAGGCTGCAACTACCTCCTGATTGGCTGAAAAGATCTAGCTAAAAAATCCTAAAAAATTAACTTACTTTGATGAGAGAGTATTTCAATTCGAACAAAATTTTTCCATACTACTTGAGCATACTTTGAGCGGTGCTATCTGGATTTTTACTTCTGCAAAATTTTCACCTATCGCTCGAGCGGACTTGTTATCACTTGAACGGACTTTGTTCGAGTTACGATCTCTGCACATTCAGATTACTGTAAAAAAGTTACATGGAATCCATATATTATGGAGCTTAAAGAGACATCAGAACAAAGAGATATGACCTTTTAAATTTAGCTTTGCGTGTTTTAAAGATTTGTACTACATCTCAGACAGCTTGTACTACATCTCAAACAGCTTGTACTCTAGCCGCTTGAACTTGAATCTTAGACTTTTTAATCCAAATATAGCTTGAACTAAAGTTACAAGTAAAGTGCCTTTATTAACGGAATTAATCAATACTAAAAATGTTAAGAAGAAATAATTATGGAAGGGAGCCAAAACTGATTGATGTAGACATGTATGTGTACGAGTATATAGTTGTGTGTTGGTGGGTTTCTAATAGAATTGGTTTGGGCTTTTCTAAAGTGGGTATGAGAAAAGAGATTACAAGAGAGTAAGGACCTGCAGGTTGTTGCAGCGTGAAGAAGGGGCTGTTGTGGTGCAGCCATGAAGAAGAAGAAAAAAGGTATGAATTGAGTGAGCAAGAAGAGAAGAGAGGAAAGAGGGAGAGCAACTAAGAGCCAGTGTTGGCTGGTTCGGTCATAGGTTTGGCCCGTGTGGGGTTGTTCAGCCATTGCAGAAAAAGGGCCTGTTATGGCAGTGGTGAGGCAACAAGAGAGCTAGAGAGAAAGAGGAGAGGAAAAGCGAAGAAAAGAGAGAAGAGGGGAAGAAAAAATTAAATAAATAAAGAAAGCCATAAAAAGCTGCTGGTTATTTTACAGTGAGGAAAACTTATTTTAATGACAGAATCAGATCCGGATCCTCCGAAATTGAAGATGGTAGAAGATGAAATCCGGTGTGGACAAGCCCATAGGTGGTAGGTACACCCTCACATAATCATGAGCCTTCATGCAGGTTGAAAACATGGTACCCTATGTTTTCCAATGCACTGAATTCATTTTTTATGTTAGTTTCATAAATTGAAATAGTTGTACAAATAATAAATTGAAACATGATACAAGAATTTATGAGAGAAATTATCACAATTACAGAAAATTCGGGGTGTTGCACAAGCCCAGCCTACAGCCCTAGGGACGGGCTTGGGCCTCGGGCCTTGGACTTTTGAAGGGTTTTTTGAATAAGTTTTTGGGCTAGGCCTCTTTGTTTTAATTTTTTTTTTTGTAGCATTATATTTTTAAAATTAATAAATTTAGTTATAATAAATTATACACTATGATTCTATGAATTATAAATTTATTTGTAAACTTATATATATTTAATTTTTTTGAACTTATGTAAAAAACTTTACACTTACATTTATTATTATATAACTAATAAGAATTTCTAAGGTAAATTATTTATACAATTACATTTACAAAATTAATAAACCTACTTAAGAAAAATAAATTTAAAAGGAGGGTCGGTGAGGAATGTTTAAAAAAAAATTCAAATTGAATTTGAAAAGGAAAGAGCTATTTCGGTGGGGGGGGAGGGGAGTTCACGGGTGGGCTTGGGCTCTCAATTACGCTTGGGTTAGGGCTGGCGGGCCAAACTTTGGGCAAGGCTCAAGCTTTTAAAAGGAGGGTTTAGGCTTGCCCATAAGGTGCTTGGACTTGGGTAGGGCTAGACCCAAGTTCAGCTTGAACCAAGTTCGGACCGAACTTAAACGATCTATGGACCTCAAACCGAATTTACATCTCTACCAAGATCCAAATATAGTGCTAGTATTTGGATCGATGGATATGTGTCTTATGTATTACGGATTTTAAAGATGAAATCGGTTGGGCTATGATTTCAGCACAAGGACTACAATAGCTGAAAGTTCACTCCAATGCCCTTGCAGTTTACGGACTCATTTTCTAATTCTCTGCATTTTCTAAGGGCCCAATCTTCATAGCTCAAATAATGTTTAAAAAGGAGTGTTCATTCTGTGTGGTTAAGACGTTTTGGACTCACTCATTTGGTGAGGATTTGAACCAAATGAGTGAGGATTTGAACCTGTCAGTATCTTTCCTTTCCCCTATTGTCTTGTACCAAAAATAAAATTGTTTAAAAGCTCGGTTCAAGTCAACCAAGTTAACTCAGCTTGATAAAAAAAAACATATAATGAAAAATAAAAAATAAATATGCTGAGTTTGGCAGATTCATGGAATTTTGTCCAGTCGGTAAAAACCCAACTGAGACAAGTTCTAAAAAGTACATAAGCGTCACAAAATTATAAATAAATAAAAAATTTGAGGATACGAACTCAAAAGAACATATAGAAGCATGAGATATGTTTCTTCCCAACTTGTATAATACCATTATGATACAAAATGAAACTCTCATTTTTTTTAATAACTCAGTTTCATCTCAACTCAGTTTACATGCAACTCTAGATCATAAGAAAAGGAGTTTGGAATGATTCAACCTGTTGGTACAGTTCAGGATCCGATGAGCTGACCTATGGACCCAACCCAATAGCATAGTGACTGATTTGTGTTGTTAATCATTAAATTTTGGTTATGTTTTTCATAGGTCTAATATACTTTACACTTGCTAAGATTCAGATATCAGCATACTGGCATATTGTTGGAAGCCCATAATCAGCTTTCTTAATGCCAATCATGGTCAGTTTTGAGATTTAAAAAAAAAAAAAAAATGACGAAAGAAGAAAGAAAAGAAAAAATCTCTCTAGTTTTGTCGACATGAGTCTATTCCTGACTTCGGGTGTCCTCTTAGAACACCTCCGCCCATACCACACATCTCCAGGCGTACTGGCGATTACAGGATGCTGCATTCCATGCAACAAATAGAAATCTGGAATCGATTAAGAGCTATTCGTGAAACATCCCATGAAAAGTAAGAGCTATTCAAATCGCATCAAAATGCAGATGAGTGAATTCTCGAGAAAGAGCAAGTGTAACCAATTGTCTCGCCTCAGAGGATGGAATTAAATGCTGATCAAAATCGGGAGACTTGAATATACTCTTTAACAGAAGAAGGTTTTGGAATAGAAAAAGACCACGTAATCACTGGATAAATGGCGGCCAGTGGCTACCTTTGTACCTAGCAGACAGGAGAGCCAGTATGTGAGAATTGCAGATTGAAGCTTGGGGAGCAAGAGGATTTGACAGATGCTGGGCCTGCATTTGGCACTGCAGAGAAATAGACTGTAAAAACTCATAAACTAACCATTCATCTCATGCAACTCACCAGAGAAAGGGAAAAAGAAAATGACTCCTCCAATCTTTGTCAAGGGTTATTTTTTTAAAGTAATTGACTCCTTTACTTTTGGAGGGGGTTTGTTTTCTAAAAGAAAGAAATTCACGACCTCATTCATCTCATAATTCATTGTCATAACAAAAAGAGAAAGATACGTATGAGCTACGAATGCATGGAAAGGAAAACCAGACGTACAATAACCTCAATTACACTGGAAGAATGCTTGTAGGGAAGGCTGAAAGGAATTTGACTACGGGTTCCTAGAAGTTTGGGACACCAACCGGCCGCACAACCTTATGCTTGATTATAGATATTTATATCTGTAAGGACATAACAAGTTCGTACACGCACGGAGCTTATAATCCATGCCCTAAATAAAACCATATCAGCAACTAAATATTTGCAAGAATATTCGAAGAGAAATCAGATTCCTGGCTTTCTGCAACTTGATTCAAAATCACACTATCAACAACCATGTCCATGAAAGATGGGATTCAGGGACTAGCTTTACCCTAATTCATTTCCTCCTCCCTCTCTCCATTCAAAGCATTGAACTTCGAAATTCACTAATGCGACAAAAGGTTAGAAGGAAAAGCATATATATATATATATATCATGGACTTGGCTCAACTGCTCAAGAAAACATTGTTTCATAGCAGCATTAAAGCCTTGATACTCTTTTGAAAGTTGATAAATTCAATAAGTCTCGAGCTTTCTTGCTCTTGCTTTGGTGTCTTTCAGCTTGTCACTCCCCATAGAACACAACGGGATGCATGGCTTACCCAACAATCCTAGTACTAGCATTATGAATTACATGCTTCACATTGCACACATTCTCTCGATTTCGTTTTCCATTTATGTACAAGGAGCCTAAATTTTCTCACGTATTGACATTTGACCACCTCCATAAACCAAGCAAAATTTCATCACCTTTTAACTTCTATCTTAAGACCCTCTTTTTATTTCAGTTTGTCTTATAAAAAGTTACTTCACTGTTTCCATGAGTAGATCTTAATCTTGTTGCTATTATTTATGAACATAAGTTTAACAACCAATCATCCATGCCATTAAAATAAGTCTCTGTCAGGTAGCATGACGATATATGTATTTATAAAATAAACAAAAAGTAACATCCACAAATTCTATGAAGCAGAGTGGAAACATTAGGATCACAACTTTGACTTCCTACCCGCCATTGGTTAAATGGCAATTAATTTAGCATCTAATAGAAGTGCAAGAGAGAGTTCTGCAAATAAAACAATCCCCTCCTAGCTCTGAACTAAAGGTTCTGCTTGCAAGAAATACTGATCCAAGTAGGAGGGAGCATGGCAGCATCTGCATTCTGGTGTTCTATCAAATCTAAATCAATTGGCTTTAACTATGAAAATTCAAATATCCAGCATACTAAAACACACATCTAGTCAAAATAAAAGCACCAGTTTTATTTACATGCTGTGTTCATACAAGCTATTCAGAGATAGCAAAACTTTATATATTGTATTGGGTTATAAACCTGTATGTTAACATATATATTTATAATATTACAGTGGCATTCAACCTTCTCCAAATGCTCTGTCCCCAACTTCTACTAGTCCCGGCCATATATCAAAGACTATTACATTAAAGCAAGAAAATCAAAGGATTTGAGAAGCTTACTAGACAGGAGATCTTCTCCTTCAGTTATTCAGCTTGAGACGCGGATGACACCATGGTTTCCACTGCATCAAAGGGGCATCCTTCGGCACTCACTACATCACCGGTGTTAGCTCGACAATCAATAACAGCAGGTCGGCAATTTTCTTCCCAAGAAGCCACCATATTCCCAACCTGCACTGATGCACCCAGGTGAGGGTGGAACCGCTGCATATCATTTTCACACTGGAGGCTCATTCCATTCCCATTAGACTGTACCCCACAATCACCTTCCTTGAAACTAGTAGTAGAATTACACAGTTTTTGGAAGGGATAAACGCCTAATTCGTTATTGATCTTTCCTCTAAGATCCAACAATAGGCCTCTAAGCCTCGAAATCTCGGCTTCGAGAATTGCCTGCCCCTGCAGTTTCCTAGTTAACTGCTGGTTCAAGAGTCTCAATTTCTTAACTTCCTCTTCTAAGTAAGCAGTGTGAGCTTTCTTCTTCTCCCTATACTTCCGGACAGCTTCTCTGTTCCCTGAAGGCCTCCGGGGTTTTGCCACCGGACGTTCTTCGCCTGGTGGCTGATCGTCTTCTTGGGATGGGAAGACTTGGGTGTGGGTGTGGTAGCACGTGTGCGTGTGGGCCGCATCAGGGCCGGGGGGATTGCAAGTGTGTGTGTGAGTGCATGTTCTAGTGTTCTTCAAGAATTCATCAAGCAATTCATCAGGGTTCGGTAGAAAACCATGATCCGAAAGCTCTACCTCTCCATCATCCATGTTTTCTTTTACTTCTCCAAGTGAAAATTTGTACAATCCTAAAACCCTAAGCAAAAAGTACTTCCAAAAACCCCAATTCAATCCAACCAAATAATTATATTTCCACAAAAAATATCTAATTTCCCTAACATTCAATCAACCCATAAAGTTATCATTCGAAAGTAGGATTGTATGATTGCTATTCAAGAATATATGCAAAGAAGCAGAACCTTGAGATCATAATCCATCAATTGCCCACAGCATAAATTCCCACAATCAAACAAGTTCCCATCAAACCCCACTAAATTTCATGACCTGTGAGCGAAGAACAACTTTAAACATGAGCAAAAGTTGATGGCTTTAACCCATCAAATTCAACTTACTTTAGCAATCAAAGAACACCCAGATGGAGATTCCACAACAGAACGTAAAATCAAGCATAAAGACAAGTTTTTTGCAGAGAAATAGTTGAAGTGGAGAAGAGAACCAGAAACCCAGTGGGGCAAGTTGAGAGAACAAAAGAGGAGATCTTTCGTGCAGAATCCGAGAAAAAAACAAGTAGATGGGCAGAAAGCACTGGATTGCTTTGTTTTGTTTTCGTGACTTTTAGTTAGAACCTCTGACCACATAATAGTATTTCAACTATCTGGCAACCATTAAAAGGATTTTCTGAGCATCTGTATTTTATCTTTTATGGGCACAAATGTCAACCCCTTACGTCCACCGTAGAAGGGTAAATCAACTAGACAGTTCCTTGGCCTTTTTGGCGGAAAGTAAGGTAGGATGTTACTGCCAGTTACTCTCTTTTCCTATTGGCCAAGAAGAAAGTTTCTTACAGGCCGTGTTAAGTTCTTAATGAAAGAATAATAAGTGAGAGGGAAATTATAGAAAAAATCATTATTTTTTATTTAAATTCGTATAGAACAAAAAAAAAAATGAAAAGATAATATTTTTTTGTTTGAAATTAAAAAAAAGAATATGATAATTATTAAAATAAAAGGAAGAAAAATGAAGGTAAAGTGAGAAAAAAAATCACTTCCTTTTTTTTTTTTTTGTTGCAAAACTAAAAACCAAAGAAGAAAATTTTTTTTTCTTTTGTTTATATTCAAGTGCCAAATAGACTGTTAAGTGTCATTACATCTGTCAAGTGCAAAAACACAAGCGCACAGAGGTAGATATGCTTACATACATGTGCCTTTCTATACCAATACACGAAATTATTTTATGTAGCAGTCAATATAATGATTTGTCACTCTAATTACAATGTATGCGATAGGTATTGTAATGTGTATTTACGTTCTTTGGGTATATGGCTGAAAAGAGTCTATAATAACTCTTTCATGGGTGATATTCTTTCAATCACGGGTATTTATGCTATTTTGTAAACAAACATGTACGAGAAAATTAACAAAATACCTAAGATAAATTGATGAAAACATTACAATTTTAGGAAAAAAAAAAGTCCAGCGGTTAGTAATCCTATTAAATGGTGATATGTGTTGTATTAATATATTAAAAAATCTCTCAACTACACAATAAATTTAAATTAATGTATTAACATACCACATATTACCATATTATAGGAATTACTGCCGACTAATATTATCTAACTACTAAATTTTTCTCCTAATTTTAAAGAAACTGGTTGCGTTGGGGCACGAAGTATGTCAACTGTTTTTAAGATTGTTCAACTCCCTATTGTAAGTCTCCAACGTAAGAAAAAAGAAGCTCCACAAAACACACTTTTCCAAAAAAAATTGTGTGAGATATTGCGAGAAATAAAATAAACAGTATGCAAATGGTTAAAGGAGAGATAGATGGTGGTATTTATAGGTGTTTGGGTGAGGTGTAATTCATTTCATTATTAAATTAGTAATTCTAGAGTTTTAAAAATTATGTCCTAATGCAATGTATAACCCGGAGGTCATGTTTCTCTCACAAAATAGGATAAAAGGGTAGGCATTCTTCGAGGAGAAGCTATTCCAGGAAATTGTATCCCGTGACATATTGCGAAGGCTATTCAGGTTGTCTCCCGTTTGGTAAGTTGTGGGGTAAGTTGATCGACTTACTGTTAACGACCTAAGCTCGAGTTTGATTGCACAAGTCTAAAAATGGATATACCTCTGCCCATAATAAAATTTTAATATTTCTTAGCATGTCCTTGTAATGACTTGGATTTTTCGGACCGTGAGATAAGATGAATGACTAAAATAAACCGAAAGGATATTTTTTTTTCAACACCTCAACATTTATTATTTTTCAAAAGATGTCTCTAATGTAATATAATTTCAATTACAATGTTCTCCAAAGATCCTACTACAATTACATAAATAATCCGATCAATTTATTATCTCCAGGAAAATATACTCTAAATCCTACTCTGCACTCGTCTCGCTTCTACCTGAGAAATACAATTAAACCCGAAAATATACAATACGACAAGCGTATAAATCTTCAGCTTAGAACAATTAAAACGAAGTTCGATAGTCAGTCACATCAGTTTAAAAGATCAAATGATTAGATTAACAAAATGATAATAAATTAAGACATAATATGTATATCAATCATTCTAATATTTCAATTATTAATCCAAAGTGTCATCACAATCCAATACCTGACATTTCTCAGTACCATGACAAACGCTTTTCATCCCACGATGCCATAACCAATTCCATTAACCAATATCCTGTAAGATTAATATTTCATAATCAATATCCTTTGGATCACCATTCCATAACCATTTCCAATAACAGACTAAGAGGTGCGATTGAACATGTAATGATTAGTTCCTGGCACATCAGCCATAATAAAATTCAACGGTTTAAAAAATAGCATTATCATAGAGTTCAATAACGAACACGATAGTGAAGGATGTGCCGAAAGAAACTTAATAGAACCAAAAATCATCTAATGATGGAATTTAACGAATATAAATATGCATGAGTAATAGAATTTAAGAATAATAAGAATCTACTCTTTGCAAAGAGATTTGGGGAATAGCATATTGTATACAACTGGTTACTTCAAATGCGTTTCACTTTTCTCGCAAAGATCTCTACAAAATCCCATTAACTCTGTTAAGTCCACAATTTAATAGTTAATAAAATTGAATCATTCTTAAAAAGACTCCCTAGTATGGTTCGAGTCCGGATTTGAAAATAAAATTCATATTCCAAACCATGTCTAAAACTTATGAAATGCTCCAGAATCAATATTTTTTGTGTTAAAAATGTAGTCTTACAATATTTTCTTCAAAGTCTAATAGTTTGTAGAGTTTTAGCACCAACATCTTTAAGTTCTTAAAATTGCAAATTCTGACCCATGTCTAATAAATTAGACATACTTTTATAAGCTTGCATCAATAAATCCTAAAACCTGTAGGATACGAAACTAGACACTTTAGGGAGTGTCCATACCAAATTTCATATTTATTGAGCTATTTTTAGTATTTTATAAACTGGGGCAGTGTTGCTATGATGAAAATTCAACAGCAGTTAGTTCAACTTTAAAGGGTTCTTAACATAGGCAAACAATATCAAATTAACCTGAAATTTAGTACACAATTTCATCTCATCTCCAATAGATACAAGAAAATTTTCATAAGGTTTTAAATACTCTTGGTCAAATTTGTTGTGAAAATAGGGGTCATAGTTCAGGGCATCAGGATTCAGCAGTGACAATTCAACTTAAAAAATTCACCTAAATTCAAAATTTTAATATTTTTGAGTGATACCAAAGCCCAAATCACTATTATAACTCTAATTTGAAGTGTTCAAAGATTCATTTGAAAAAAATATTTTTAGATAAACTAATCCTTCACAAAACCACAACCGTACAAATTTTTCTATGGCATATTTAGATTTTCTTAGCAGACTTTAAACAAATATATCTCCTTCATTTTACCACCAAATAACATAAAATTTATATTTAAAGTGAATTTCATTCCAAACCCAATCTAATCATGTGCTCATAACCAATTTTCATGGAGTTTTGAGCCCCCAAAAGGGCTCTGAAATTTGTTGTATCTAGTAATTTCACACAAGATTTTATCCAAACTTTGAACTTGGTTTTCTTTCTATTTTACAGACTTTTCTTGTGAAATTTGAGCTTAAAGTCAAGGGTTTTTCAAGAGCTTTCCAACCGTGGTCTTTGATGTGTGATCAAAGCTCATTTGAGTTCTCAAATAGGCTCTAAAGTGACTGCTCTTCATCTACTTCGCACCAGATTGCACTTCGATTTCAACCTTCATTTTTTCACCCAATTCTTAATCAAACCTCATGAAATTTGAGAGTAATTAGTGAATTTTTTCCAAGCTTTATCCACTTTTGATTTTAAAACACTGAACAAACCATATTCGGTTCCTCAAGAATGCTCTGCAAGTGGCTGTGCAATCAGGTTCTCTGTATAGTGCTCCGTAACTCGCTATTTCACAAATTTTTGATATTACCCACCATGATTTTAGATCATAATCCTTTGTAATAATAGTATAAAAACTAGTTTACATCAATCTAAAATTATTACTCAATACAATCATGGTTTTCTTGAAGTTGAACCCGTGAGACCTGGGTTGAATGCAATGATGGTTCAAGCTCTAGTTTAAGACTTGATCCTCCTACTTCTTAGAACTTTTTTGTCAGCTATTCAGAAAGTAATTTACAGTAGCAAACAGTGACTGTGTATGCATAGCAATTAATTACAAGAAAAAGAATATACCTTAGGGTATTGTTCCTAAGGTTTGAGTGGTGGTGCCCCTAATGCTTCCCCACTTTCTTTCTCTTTTGTTTTCTTACTATTTGGCAAGCGCTCCTTCTTTTTTGGTTTTCCCCTTCCTCCCCCTCTCTCTACCTTACGGCAGTCCCTCTCTCTTTTCCCACCGAACTCCCCTCTCAATTCTCTCCATCTCCTTTGTTTTAAGCTATATATCAAGCTTGGTGTGGGTTGAAGGGGCCAGATGGCCTTGGTATTTATAAGCCGAAATTGTTTGGAGAAAGGTTAAGGACTTTATATAAATTTTATTTTGCTAAGGTTGTCCTTGACATTACCTTTATTTATTAATGTAGTGCTAATCACCTAGGTGTTAACCCATTGACTCCCATTTTCTTTTCTTATTTTCCTTTCTAATCCCTTTTCATCTATTCCCTTAAATGTATTTCAATATTTCTTCCTATTATTTAGTGTTAATTTTTTTTTTTACCTTAACTTTATATTAATTCCTAAGTTTTTGGGACTCTGTCAAATATCTAGTGTCTCTAAATTTCATTTTTTTTAAATTTTAAAACCCAAAAGTTTATTTTAAAAATTGCAAGTGTTACAGTCCTTGGCCAGTCAACCCTAATTTTGACAATTTAAAATTACATAATTGCCCTGTGTCACAAGCTTGAATCTTGAACACCTTGACCCGTGCGGCCTTAGACACCTTTGGCTACAAAAGATGCTAAGTAAGCCTTAGAACACCGAAAGAACAAGGCTAAGAATAAGAGAGCAACAAGAGAACAAAGAGAGCTTTGAATGAACTTGGAGAATGCTTTGTATTGCTTGGAACTTGGATGGTTACAAATGAGGGACTACCCCCTATTTATACTTGTCCACCTCCTCAATGGACGGTGGGGATCGTTTTGATCCAATGGTTGAGATTCCCCCTCTAGAATCATCTATACAAATATCTAGATATTTATGTACAAAGCTTCTCAAGGAAGCCTCCCCTATGTTCTAGAATCTCTCACACCCTTCTAGCTAGTATCTACACTTGTGTAGAAAGATCTAGAATGCTTACAAAAATCGCCCCATGTGATAGAATGCCCAAGAATTGCCTAGAATGTTCTAGACTTAGTGGGCTCCTTAGCCATCCCCATAGGCCTATTTTTGGGCCATCTTGGTGAGCTTGTGACACCTGCCAACCGTTTTTATATTACACATGTACAGTAATTAAACTAAAAAAATACCACTCAGGTTCTTTTTTAAACTACCAACACATATTTGTTGTGTTTGTTTAATGGAGTGGGATAAAGGGGGAGACAATGTCCTAGGATAAGCTATCCAGGGAGATATATATTGCGAGGGTTATTCGGGTTATCCCCTGTTTTTTAAGTGTTATAACATGACTAGGACTATGATATACGTCTGATTGGTCAAAGATTCGATATTTACATACAACTCTGTTTGGCGTTTACAACCTCAAGTCACAATTTCATGTTGATTTTCTCCCTCTTTGTTTTTCAAACGTATGACCATTTCACTTAATTGTATAACAAAAGCTAATCTATGAGAGGAATCCTCTGTAAAGTTTTTATAAGCAAAAGTCCTTTCTAAGTTTGTAAGGTGCAAAATAAAACAAAACAAAAGGGAGATAAAATGCAAAAAATAAAATAGAGGGAGTGCGATTTAAATTGAATAAGATGACGAAACAAAATTCCAGTAGTTGGAGGCTTCATATTTGAAATTCTCAAACATAGAGGTAAAGAGATAGAAAGAGAGAAGTTTTGAATAAATCCATGAGCTACCTCACGTCCAAAGTTGAAGAAATTATAAGCTTGTCTAATGGCTAATAAATCTCTCTAGTATCTATTTTCTTAATTTTTTCTGTTTCACCATTGCTGTCCTTTCTTTGTAGTATTTTCTGTAATTGTTGATTTGGTGTACAACTTGTTGGAAATTAAAATATATATGTTGTATAAAATTTTTCATATAATCTGTAGCCACAATAAAGTGAAATGAACTATAGTCAACAACATTAAATAACGTGTGTGAAAAAACGTAATATGATAGATTCAACAAGTCTCATATAATGAAATAATAAAATATGCGATGCAGGGGAGATCAAGTCGAGTGTTTCATACTCTTAACTTAAGACAGATTCGTCCCCCACACATATGCTTATGGGATGAACGGACGTCTATCTCCAGGATAAAATAATCACAATCTTGAATAAGTAACACTACAATATTCAAGATTTAGTGAATCAACCTTTTAATTTTACTCTCTCAATGTATGGAATGTATGCATCATATATGATATAAAACAAAGAGGAATTTCTGTCTAATTCTACACAGAATTATGACATT
Organism: Euryodendron excelsum; assembly: GCA_033060915.1. Classification (NCBI taxonomy): domain Eukaryota; kingdom Viridiplantae; phylum Streptophyta; class Magnoliopsida; order Ericales; family Pentaphylacaceae; genus Euryodendron; species Euryodendron excelsum. The sequence continues at coordinate 15,397,273 of CM065379.1, read as the reverse complement.
TAATTCTATACAGAAACCTACGGCGTTTGTGATAAAATCAACATGACATGAAAATGAATACATTGCATTTTCTACATAGAAAACCTGCAGTCATTCTGTAGAATTTCAACACAGAAATTCACTACAGAAATACAAAAGAAAGTGATAGAATTTTCACTGAAATTTATCACACAGAATATATGAAATCACGATCGGTAAAATAAGAAATTAACCGGATAAAACCTGGATAGAAATTCGTACAAAATTTCTAAGACAGAGACGAAGATGTGAACAGACTGAATGAACTGGCAGAATCTGTCTGGAACAATCGCCGGAATTTTGGGTAGTACACGCCGGAGATTCACCACTGAATGTCGTCGGAATCTGGGCACGTCGTCGAAGGCCGAGAAAGAGAGAGAGAGAGACGGAAAACGTACGCATATTAAATTGTGTTTTGTTCGGAGGGGGATTATTTCTATATATAGAAAGAATCGCACCCCTTAGAAACAGTGCCAGCCAAACGCGCCCTTAGGAAGGGATGCAACCGTTGGAATTTAAATTTGAACCGGTTCGGTTCAACCCGGTCCACACTGGTATGGTTTAAATCGCATCCAAAAAATATTAAACTGGCCCAAGCCATTTTATTATTAATTTAATCACACCTACACCCGCACCCGAACCGAACGGACGGACAGACGGGCTAGGGGCTGCGGCGGCCCGCGCATGTGTGGTGTATTAGGTCAACTCATAGGTTCCATAGGTTTTTTCCCTTTCACAAAAGTGGGGTGCCCCTTGGGGCCCAAACCCATCTTTAAACTTAGCCTTTATATACCCATCACTTTTCCCATAGAAAATCAATGTGGGACAAGCCTTTAGTTTCACTCATAAACCATACTCATGGTACCTGCTTTGGAGATCATTATTTCATTCAAACCTCCATGGATTTGAGCAAGTAAATGCTTATTCTTCATCTCCTCATGGAGAAGAACACAAAGCATCTTGGACCCACTAAAAAGGACATGTGAGTCCCACCTTAACAATGGCTCAAAGTTGGTGTTTAACACCAAATATTCCAACAATCCCCCACATGAATGAGATTGGCTGTCAAAAATAATGCACAAAGAAATGCAAATGCAAATATGTATAAGAGAGAGAGTAAAGCGGAAAGTTGCCACATCAGGAACGGTAGCTTTTGGCTTTGAACCTTCCTTAGTGAAATACTATAGGGTTTATTGGCTGACCAGTGAACATGATGTCTTGAATTGTTCTGCCGTTTGTATAAACCGAGACAATAATACTCACACGGGTTCCTTCCCTATCTAAGATTGTTCTTGGTTGTGTTCGTTTTGGCTTTGAACTGTCCTGTTTCATGAGTGCTCTAGAGAATTGAAGCCTTTACAATTCTCATGGAAGCGGCCCGCATCACACTCATATAGGTGATTTTCTTATAGACTTGGTATCCAAGTAATAAGAATCATTAAAAGCATAGGCTTATTAATATGAGTATCCTGCCATACTCGTTCTATATTAAAAGCTATAGCTTATCCTTAAACTATTCAGGTAATCAATATTTCACCATAGAATTAGGCAGTGGAACAATGTCCTCCCTTTGATTTATACTAAGTCGACCTTAATTCGGTTGTCCCGTTGAACCTAAATCTTGGGATCTCCAGTCAACTAGATTAGGTTGCCATTAAGGTAACTTTTAAAATAATCGGCTTTAAATGCCTAATCCCCTCGATGATTGAATTTCGATCTTTTACCAGGCCTGATAGTAAGATGATCTCTCAATATCCTTTGATTAAATTATTAATCATTGAATAGTATATTCTTGCAAGTAATGACCTTTAACCGATTTGTTTGTCGTGTTTTGTCATTATCAAGAATTCTCTGTGTCTTAAGACATTTAAGAAATCACGTGATATTTCTTCTCTAGCTCTTGATTCCTGCGCAGAATCTAGCTGTTTATTTTCATTATAAAACTTTCCTAAGAAATTAAAGCACTTCTTGTAAGACTTATCCATTTAAGGATTTAGCGTCTCCTGATTCATAAATCCAGTTTCCACGTTATACCCTCTCTAGTACTTCTGGATGTATATGTAATCAGAGCTCATTTGTAGCACAAGGCTATCACCTTCTAGTGGTTTAACCCTGGGTTTAAATAAAATAATTTATTCTTGCCAAGATATGTATATCCTTGTTACTTGCGTGAACTCATATCACGAAGTCACAACTACCGAGATTAGATCTTGTCACATATCTACTAAATATTTGAGTTTAGACTCTACTCCTTGAATCATTTAGATAACCTCATTTTTAGATCTATCAAGTAGATTGTCTGTTACCCATTTAGCTTACCTCTATGTAAACTATTATGGTTCAAGTATAATGAAACTCCGTACATCTCTTTACTTTATTTTTCTAAAGTTATTGAGGCTGCACTAAGTTACTTTTCTCTTGAGGTTTCACCTCTGACTTTAACAGTTAAAACATTCGGATTAGTCATTATTTTCTTTATGTGTCTAAAACTATTCTTCCTTCCAACCACAGACTTTGAGTCTTGAAACTCTTGCTTATTCAAGAAGTCGTCAAGACTTTTAGTATGAAAAGCAAATGCACAAAGAAGTCCATTCTCAAAGAATATCCCACTTCTAAAATTAGGAAATATTCTCTCGAATGATTCTAGAATATTAGACGAATTATCGTCTAGTACAGTATTCACATGCATAACTGTGTTCAAGCAATCCGGGGAATATACACTCACACCGTTTTATAACTTAGATTACAGATAACCCAATCTATAATTTCGTCGGTATTAACACAGTGTTCTGTGGGGTCTCCTAATGAGAACGTGAGTTGGAGAAACTAAAGCTTTCCCCCACATTTCTTGAAATATCCAGAATTTAACAAAGTAGTATATATCAACTCAATTAAGAGTTGGATTTTATTTTTCCCAGTAATCAAGTTACTGAAACAACTCGGTATTTATAGACAGGTGAATCTGGATGTTAAACTACTGTAGCTACATCATCACCATGTTTAATACATTTTCCTCGTTTCCTACATTCGTTCTCAAACTCATTTGAACATTATAACATGTGCGTTGAATACATTAAGTATACTATTCCAGTATTACCACTAACTATGTGGAAAAGCATACTCTTGGATGGTAACTTTCTCAGTTTCATTATATTTCAAGGAACACTATGAAATACAATCAACATACGACAATTAACATAAAAGTTAGATGTGTCATTACTATCACCAACATAGATATGCACAGAAACATATATGGTCACAAAAAGTGTTCCAAGTTAGCAATTAAATAAGTTATGCAACTAAACACGTTATTATAAAAACACATGAACGATAATAAACCCTAACACGAGACTAGTAAGGACCAGACGATCCTCCTGAAAATGAACTCTCAATCACTACTAACACAAGATCAAGTGTCCTCTTCTGCGCCGCTCGAGGGTGTTTGGCCGATAAGGAGAGTCCACATCATGAGAACCCTCAGGTTGTGCTAGAAGCCTCAAACTCTGGGAATAAGCGAGACATGGAATGCTCTTGCGAGCAGTGCATCGAATCTTCCCATAGTAGTTTCGATAGCGACTCGGTCCTGCCTCATTTGGTCCAATCACCTGTCCTCGCGGAATAGGCAATGCCACTGGCCTAGGAAGAGCAACGTCCTCTGGATCATGAAGATGATACATCGTGTGTAACACAGGAGGAGTTGCTGGTTGTGCAGGATTCTCTGACCCATCCTCACCAAACCAGTTCTAACCCACCTCTTCCCAAATATCCATCATGTGATCTGCAAACACATGGTAATATTCTTATGATTAGAAATCATAGAATAACACAATTTAATTTCATAGAAGAAATTAAATACTCTAGCAATGAAATTTGCTAGTCCACACAGTATCATATGCTCATATTCTTAAGGTTATAAACCTTAGAATAACACCATTTTAATTTCTCAAATGAAATTAAAACTCTAGCAATTAAATTGCTTAACTACAAAATCATGCTTTCACCCAAAAAACACATAAGCATGGCAAGACAATTAACATGTAGCATCAAAGATACATAAAGATGTACTGCTACAATTATATCATGCTAAACATGAAACGGAAATATAACTTTAACCAATTACCAACCACTATGCAAGTTAAGTTCATCACAACATAAGGATTCATGTCAATTGCTATGCATTACGAAACTCAAGTTTCTAGAATTATAACATGTTTAATTCAGAGATGAACACTCGCTTCCTAAGTGCAAATAAAATTAAAATTTAGTGCCTTAGAATATGAAATCTTTCTGTTAGTGTCAAATCTAAATTCACACATCATTATGAATATCATATACTCAACACCACACAACTTCATGCCATTTCACATTAATACTACACATGGAAAACATATATATGGAGAAACAATACGGCTCTGTCTTAAGATTGTTGGTTATTAAAATATATATGTTGTATAAAGTTTTCTATATAATCTGTAGCCACAATAAAGTGAAATGAACTATAGTCAACAACATTAAATAACGTGTGTGAAAGAACGTAATATGATAGATTCAACAAGTCTCATATAATAAAATAATAAAATATGCAATGCAGGGGAGATCAAGTCGAGTGTTTCACACTCTTAGCTTAAGACAGATTTGTCCCCCACGCAGGTGCTCATAGGATGAACGGACATCTATCTCCAAGATAAAATGATCACAATCTTGAATAAGTAGCACTACAATATTCAAGATTCAGCGAATCAACCTTTTGATTTTACTCTCTCAATGTATGGAATGTATACATCATGTATGATATAAAACAACGAGGAATTTCTATCTAATTCTACATAAAATTATGATATTTAATTCTATACAGAAACCTACGACGTTTATGATAAAATCAACGTGACATGAAAATGAATACACTGCATTTTCTACACAGAAAACCTGCAGTCATTCTGTAGAATTTCAACACAGAAATTTACTACAGAAATATAGAAGAAAGTGATAGAATTTCCACTGAAATTTATCACACAGAATATATGAAATCACGATCGGTAAAATAAGAAATTAACCAGATAAAACCTGGATAGAAATTTGTACAGAATTTCTAAGACAGAGACGAAGATGTGAACGGATTGAATGAACCGGCAGAATCTGTCTGGAACAATCGCCGGAATTCTAGATAGTACATCGCCGGAGATTCACCACTGAATATCGCCGGAATCTGGGCATGTCGTCGGAGGCCGAGAAAGAGAGAGAGAGAGAGAGAGAGAGAGAGAGACGGAAAACGTACGTATATTAAATTGTGTTTTGTTCGGAGGGGGATTATTTCTATATATAGAAAGAATCGCACCCCTTCGAAACGGTGCCAGCCAAACGCGCCCTTAGGAAGGGACGCAACCGTTGGAATTTAAATTTGAACCAGTTCGGTTCAACCTGGTCTACACTGGTATGGTTCAAACTGCATCCAAAAAATATTAAACCGACCGAAGCCATTTTATTATTAATTTAATCGCACCCGAACCGAACGGATGAGCTGGCGGTGGCGGTAGCGCGCGTGTAGTTTATTGGGTCAACCCATGGGTTCCATAGGTCCTCCCTCTTTCACAAAAGCGAGGTGCCCCTTGAGGCCCAAACCCATCTTTAAACTTAGCCTTTATATACCCATTACTTTTTTCATAAAAAATCAATGTGGAACAAGCCTTTAGTTTCACCCATAAACCATACTCATGGTACCTACTTTGGAGACCATTATCTCATTTAAACCTCCATGAATTTGAGCAAGTAAATGCTTATTCTTTATCTCCTCATGGAGGAGAACACAAAGCATGTTGGATCTACTAAAAAGGACATGTGAGTCCTACCTTAATAATGGTTCAAAATTGGTGTTTAACACCAAATATTCCAACACAACTTATGATTCATTAATTAAGAATTGCACCTCTAAGTGATTTCCTAGCTTTGTCTCAGGCCATTAACAAGACTAGATAAGCTGACCTTGTTGTGTTACAGTTTTCTCCAAGCACCGCTCTCTCTCTCTCTCTCTCTCTCTCTCTCTTTGTGGTCACTTTAGTGTGGACTGTGCATGCACATGTGATCCGTGACTTGCAGATGTTTATGTAGGTTATAGATATAGAAAGAGTGCTGGCTTGCGGGCCAACTGACCAGCAAAACAAAAGGACTTGAACAGAGCATCTTCCTTTGACGGAAACAAAATCAACCCCATAGAGTTTTGTACACTCAAACAGCCATTGACGTGAAACAATATTTTGTGTCCTCACAATCCCATAGTGGAACAATCGGGGCCAGCTCTAGGCCTAGTCGAGCAAGGGGCTTGTCTTATGCACCCAATTTTTCAAAGTCCCCAATTATTGAAAACTTTATGTGTTATAGTATAGGTTTTAGGTAATTTTTTTCATTTTTTTTAGAAAAGGTCTCGTTTTGAATGAGAAAATAATACTTGCTAGAAAATGAAAACTGAAAATTTACTACACTAGTAAACTTAAGGAGAAAAAAAAAAGCACTTCAACCAATAAATAAATTGAAGTCCATAATAGATTTTACAATTTTTTTTCCTAAAAAACCATTCCAATCCAGATAATAAAAAATGTCCTACAAAAAGTAATTTCGAAATTAGTTACACTAACTAACTTATATACAAAAAAACTAAATAAAAAAAATCAACTCCACCCAAGAAAATGAATTGTGTAAATTTATGTAATCGGCAAATTTTATGACCCTTTTAATTCATTGTATTTTAGATTGTTGGGGAGTCTATCACAATTATTTAAGATTAGTTTAAATATCTATTTATTTGAGCATTAACTAAGAAATGCTTGAAGGATTCATAACATTGAAGATATTTAAGTGTTGTCAAATTCGCCAGAGTTGGCTTGTCGTGGATTAAGATTCATAGAGTAATCTTCTGTCAGCTAACTTTGCTTGCCCTTGCTAATCCTGACTTGCCTCGGTTCAAGAAACAGAGAAGAGTCCCTCATTGATCAATCTCGCATGCAGTCACTTCCAATTGATGCGGCGAAGTTCAACTTTTCGCTACCCCCATTGCCGCGAAGCACGCAAGATATCTTGTTTTGAAGACCGTCCTGCATAGTTTTGATACCTATATAAGAGGCACAAATTTCAAAGTTCTGTAGAGTGTGCAGCCCCTACAGAATACATCGAAGGAGTTTTCCAATAATCTGAGAGGCTCACAATTGGCTCTTAGTATCCCCAACATTCTTTATCATTGAAGAGTTAGAAGTTTTGAAAGAGTTGAAGAAATGAAATTCGTATAAAAAAAAAAAGTTGTACAGTAATAAATCACGATAATGATGAATTGAATAGTCGAGCAAGTTCAAGTCAATTGAAAAATTGAGTCGTGGATGTTGGGAATTTAATTGTAAGTGATTTTGTAACAGTTTGACGTTAATTTTAGTGATTGCTTTTGTCCAATGAATTGGACACGTGATTTTTTTTTTGGGTTTGAGTTTTTACCTTAAATATCGTGTGTCAATTGTGTGATTGGTTTACTTTACTTGTCTTGACATACATAGTTAATGCACTTAATCATAGTCGTAACTATCATTGTATTGGGCTAATATTTATCCTTTGGCAAAGCAAGATTTTTCAAATTGTATAAAAAATAATTTGAAGACCCATAGTTCTGAAATTTATATTTTATAATTAAGATCCTATATAGTTTTTATATTTTTTTAAAAAAAGAAAAACATGTATCTTTCAACTACAAAATGTCATTACAAGCCACTAGTGAACTTCAGAAAAAACACATTGATTTAATCAAAAAATTATTATTCGGTAAAAGTCTCGTTCAAAATTACTTGGCTTGAACTTTGAAGTGTCTCGAGCCGACTTGAAAACAATATAGGGCATGAACGCAAGAGATACCGGCATGTGATTCAAAAAGCAGATACCGTGTAACACAATCCCAAGCATATGTGAACAACGATAGCTTCATAGGCCTACATGACTGATGAGAATGAGAACCCACTTTGAACTCTACCATGTTAATCATAGATTTACAACTTCGAAGGATGTAGGTTCGCTTTCTATGGAGAAATTATTCAATGCTCTTGGAGCATTATTTGTGATCGTCCGGAAAAAAATTTGATATAACTATTATACACTTGATTTTCTCATGCAACTTATCGTCTAATGCGAGAGAAGCAATTTAACATGGACCAATCCCTATTGAAAATTTGTCCTCTGGAGTGGGGTAAGTCTATAAACAAGCTTAATAATGGATTCGTCAAACTTGATTTGAAAACTCAATAAGTTTTAAAATATGTTTAAAGTTGGCTTGTTTAACTTTTGAGCCGATTCCAAATCAGTTTTAATCTTGCCAAACATTAGTCTGGTTCAAGTAAGTTGTGTTTTTAGTGCATTTAAATTTATCAAGGCGAACTAAAAAAATTAACGAACTTTAAAATATATTTAAGTTTAACTTATTTTACATATATTGATTACGAACGAGCTTCTGATGAGCCGAACACAAGTTGAATTCACGTATCTTAATTTCACTTTACAGCCTTAGAGAGAGAGAGAGAGAGAGAGAGAGAGAGAGAGAGAGAGAGAGAGAGTGAGTGTGTGTGTGTCGGCCGGGCCAGCCAATATTCAGCCTCTCCAGCCTTGGACCATTGCTGCTTGTTGTTCGGGTTTAGGTAGCCAGCCTTCAATACATGCTTTACGATGAAGTAATCCAATCAACAAACGAGTTGGATCTAGAATGCCCAATTTGGCAGCCCATTTACGCATATGTATGTATATCTTCTTTTTTATATGACAAATGGTACTCTTACTTAATTCTATATGACAAAAACATATTTTAGCAGACAGCCAATCCTATTTGACATAAGCCTTTCGAAATTCATTGGTTAACTGGATATTCATGAATCTGTTTATACAATATAGGATTACGCTTTAAATAATCAACATTAATTTCCTCAGAATCAATTTTTTGAATTTTAGAGGGATGATCATGCTCATGAGTTAAAAATCCAATCGTGAACTCTAAATTAGAAGAAGATTCATTAGCTCCTCTAAATTCGTTGATGTTAGAAAAGGAATCCACTTTTTGACTTCATGATGCGATTAGATATTCTACTTGACTTGAAAATCCAGCACATTAATTTTGATTATTATATGTCATCTAGAATCCTGAGGTTTGGGCTTCGGAGTATTGGCATGTGAACTCGGAAGGTTTCCGAAATAGGCATGTAGACCCCTTTCCAGACCCTCCATTTCGCACCATCACAATGAGGCTGTATTTGAAAAATTTTATCTCAGAAGTTATAAGTATATATGGCAAATTTGTTGCCATATGTGGATTCTCCTCTTGAAAATCGCAAAAGATATTTGTTGCCTAGTTAGTAAATATCCGTACTATTTACGTACAATATTTGTACGTACGAATAAATAAATAAAAAATTATGTTTCCCGTTCAGATCTGAAACTTAATGAAAAATATTCATTTTTTTGAGTTAGAGTGTATAGCACACGGATGAAATGTTTTACGTATTATACTTTTAAAAAAAACTTAATTAAAAATTAAATATAATCTAATATAATTTTGCATATTACTAATTCTATACTTAATATATATTTATAATAGTATAATTATTGACTATTAAACTCATTCAGCTTTATCAGTTATAAAAAAATTCTTATATAGCTCATGATTTGTATATATTTATTAATATCATGTTATATATATATATATATATATATATTTGATATTTTCTAATACTATATTTAAATTATTAAACGTACTTTTCTATAACTTTTCATTAATACTCAAAATATTAAATTAAATATGAAAATTGTTAAATTAACCCATTCTTATATCAAGTATTGAAGTAATAAAATAAAATTTATTTATCTACCACTTTAATTTAGCTATTTGTTAATAATATGTTTTAAAATTCTAATTTATATGAGACAAAAATACTACATGCTAACATATATAAAAAGAAATTGCTTATAAATGTTACGTATTTTTTGTCCCAACTTTTTAACTAATATTCATATGATATTCGGATAATTACATATTCATATTTTTTACGTTTTCATATTTTATGCCGAATTTTGTTACCGTACTTTTTTTAAAAAAATCGTGTCAAACACGTATTATGTACCATTCTTTTGCTGTCCCCATATTTTACAAACTATATTTGTTGCACATCTTTTTCTCTTTTCCTTGATTTTATATCTAATATATATTCGTATATGCATGGCAATTGGATGGTTCATGTTCATACATAACAAAAACTGATAATAATTATATGTGTGAAAAAAAAATATTTGTATATATGTCGCGCCCAGATTTTTCGCACTCGAGGAATACTCACACAAGCGGGAAAAATGTTGTACTCTTTCATTAGAACTCACCCTCTTAGAAGAATGAGTGCGACTAGGTTTGAATTGAAAATTGATTTGAATAAAGAGTTTTTGAAAAAAATTTGGAGTCGTCACCTAACTTGATTAAGGTGAGTTAGGTCACCTAAAAACTAAGAATAATCCGAAGACTATACTTAAGGTTTTGGAAAACGATTTTGAAAATATCTTCTCAAGAGAGTGTTTTTAAGAAAACGGATTATTTGGCAACATTTGGAAAACATTTAGCCCTTTTTGAAAAATAACTCCTTTTGGTATTTGAAATCAGTGATCTAAATTCGGAGGTTGGTTACGTGTAGGAAAGACGCACTAAGCCATCACTCTATCTCGCCCTTTCGGTACCTACATGTCAATCTACCCTAGAATCATCTATGAGAGTCTTTAACCAACTATAGTTCAATCCTATCCACCTTGGAAAACAATGTTTGAAAAAAAACTAACATGATGCATCATATGCAAGTGCAATAGAAGAGAGTTGATTTGGAAAAAGATTTGACAAGAAATTAATTCGATTTGATTTGAAAAGAAAGAGATAGAAGTTTGAATTTGGAAAGAAAATTTGGGAATTGAAAATAGAGATTTGAAATTGGAAGTTTGAAAATTGATGGGAAATTTGAAAAGATTGTAGAAGTTGAGTTTTGGAAAAAAAGTTATGGAATTTGAGATTGGAAAAATGTTGTGACCGCACCTATGAGGGTTACCTACGTATCCTTTTGGAGGAATCAGATCAGTCGTAGTTCGAACAAGAGTCCGATTGAAAAGAGATTGATTTGAAGAAGGAGATTGAATTGGAAGATTGAGAGGTTGAACTTTGAATAGAGGATTGAAAATTGGAATTTGAAATTTTCGAATTGAAAAAAATTGAATTTTGATTTGAAAAGATAGAACTTGGAAGAGAGATTTAGACTTATTTTTTAAAAGATGGAGGTTTAGAAAACCTAGACTTAGGAAAGAGAAGAGACTTAGGAAATATTGCATTTAGGAAATGTTTGAATTAGGAAAGGTTCAAATTAGGAAAGTGTCATTTTAGGAAAGTTTCAATTTGAAAAGTTCCACTTTAGAAAAGTTTTCGAAATAGGGAAGTTTTGGAATTAAGAAAGTTTCCACTTAGGAAAGTTTTGAATTTGGAAAGTTTCAACTTAGGAAAGTTTGAATTTTGAATGTTTTGAAATAGGGAAGTTTTGAAAATTGAAAAGTTTTGTTTTAAGAAAGATTTTGAAATAGGAAAGTTTAGTTTTAGAAAGGTTGAGAATTTGGAAAGTTTCAAGTTAAGAAAGTTTTGAATCTGAAAAGCTTAGAATTTTAGAAAAATTTTAAATTAGGAAAGATTTAAAAAAGATTTGAATTAAGAAAGTTTTGAATTTAGAAAGTTTAGGATTTAGAAAGTTTTAGAGTTTTAGTTTTAGACAATCTTGAGATTAGAAAAAGTTTGAATTTAGGAAAGATTTGAAAAGTTGAGATTTAGAAAGGGGTAGAATTAGGAAAGGGTTAAATTAGGAAAGATTGTTATGTTCAAGTTTTGGAAACTTAAGATTTAGGAAAGTGAAAGATTAGGAAGGATTTGAGTTAGGAAAAAGTTGGATTAGGAAGGGATTGGATTTTGTTTCTAAAAGAGAAAGTTTGATTTTGTTTCCAAAAACGGAGGATAGGATCTAGTTTCCTAAACATGGAGATTGAATTTGGTTTCCTAAAGGAAAGATGGGATTTGGTTTCCTAAAGGGAAGATAGGATTTGGTTTCCTAAAGGGAAAATTGGATTTGGCTTGAATTTGGGAAGGGGAGTTTTAGAAAGCCTAGATTTGGAATGCTATAGTTTTGACATAGAAAGGAGGTTTTGGAAATGTGTATAGTTTGGATGTAGAAAACAAGAGGTTTTGGAAACCTAGGTTTGGGGCAAAGTTTGAAAACCATGTTTTTGGGAAGAAAATTAGGGTTTCCTAATGGTTAGTTCTAGGGCTTGACTTGGGCTATAAGGAAAGAGTCTTTAAAAAGTGCGTTTTTGGAAACGAATGTTTTTAGAAGAAAATCCTAGGGAGGAGTTTTTGAAAAGTGTGTTTTTGGAAACGAAAATTTTAGAAGGAAAATCCTAGAGGGGAGTTTCTAGAAGGGGGACTTTGGAAAGAGAGTTTTTGGAAAGATTTTTAGAGAGAGTTTTTCTAGGAAAGCGACCTAGGGAACGTTTTTGGAAAGTGGACTTTGAAGAGTGCGTTTTGAAAAGGAGTTGAAAAAGGAGGTTTTGAAAATTAGATTTTGGAAAGAGTTTTTTGAAAACAATTTTGGAAAGAAGAATTTTTTAGAAGTGTGTTGAAAATGAGATTTTTAGGAAGAGATTTGAAAACAGAGCTTTTTTTTGGAAAACGTAAAAAATCTCACTTTCCTAAAGCGATTCTAATCATAAGAAGGCTAGAACCACTTTAGGAAAGCGGTTTTGAAAACAACAAGATTTGAAAATATGGACCATATTGGTCACTTTGAATGTAACACTTTCCTAAAGCAATCCTAGCCATGGAAAGGCTAGAATCACCTTAAGATTGTGATTTTGAAAACATGTTTTGAAAAATGAGATTTTAATGCAATTTTGAAAACAAGTTTGAAAACGATTTTGAAAACAATTTTGAAAACGACTTTTGGAAGATGCAAGATCATGATATGCACAATGCAATTTTGGGGTCGTGAACATACAAGGTTAAGGCTTCACCACATAATCAAGGGGGCCGGACCCACGTGGTCTCTGGTTAGACTAGAAGAAAGCCCCCGACACGGTGACCCTCCAATAGCCCAATCCTACACATGGATCGGGAATCTCATTGTTTCAAGCATGCAAAGAAAGGGGGGGGGGGGGGGGGGGGGGAGATGGGGGATTAAAATAGAGAAAACCCAATTGGGTTAGGAAAGAGAAGAGAGAGGGGGGACGTGCGAAAATTTAAATAGAGAACCTACCTTGTATCTTGTTTATTTTGCGCACCTTGCTTGTCTTCGGTCTTCGGTCTTCGGTCTTCGTCTTGATTTTCGTCTTCAATCTTCAAGAGTTGTCTTCAAGCTTTAGATTGCAACTCTTCAAGTCTTCAAAGGAGGGTTGAAGGCTAGTGTATGAGTGTCTGGGGGTGTATAGGAGTGTATATGAGGCTAGGGTTTGGAAAACCTAAGGAGGCTAGGGTTTTGGGAGTGTTCGAGCTCTGTATATCGAATTATATGATTTTTAGACTGAGTTGACAGATCCTTTCACGTTGGAGGATGCTCTGTATTTGTAGAGGTTGGACAACATTGGAGCCTATTGTAGTGACGCTAGGCCAAAATTTACACTGGCGCCACTAGGAGTGGCTCCAGCCATTTAGGAAATATTTAAGGTCGGCAAGCAACGTATCTTTGACTAGATTTGGGCGCCTGTACTAATGACTACCATGCAATTTTTAGCCTGGCTTTACTAGAAGTGACTCCGAAAAGTCCGGGAATGATTTGAAGGAGCCGGGAATGACTCGGAAGGCCGGAAAAAAGCAGGAACACTTAAAATAGTGTCCTGGAGGTATTTGACTTGAGAAATGAGGATAAGATGGGTCAGAAAGGTTGACTGGGCCTTTAAGGGCAAAACGGTCAATCGGACCGGGAAACTGCCGGGATAGACTCGGACTGTCCCGGAAGAAGACTTGGGATCTAGAAACATTATTTAGAATGTTCTCAAAGGTTTCCGGTTTAATACCCAGAGCTGGTGTGGTCGGAAAAAGAGACCGGCCCACTAGGGGCAAAACGGTCATTTTGTACCGGGTTTGCCGGAACTGACTCAAAATGATTCGGAAAGATAAAGTAAGATTGAGAATACAATAAAAAGCAATCTCAGAAGGTTACCGGCTTGATACCCAGAGCCGGTGTGGTCGAAAAAGGAGACCGGCCCACCAGGGGCAAAACGGTCATTTTGTATCGGGTTGGCCGGAACTGACTCGGAATAATCCGGAAAGGTAAAGGAAGATTGAGAATACTATAAGAAGTAATCTCAAAGGGTTACCGGTTTGATACCCAGAGCCGGTGTGGTTCCCGGGGCATTCGGATGCCTAGGGACAAAATGGTCATCTTGACCGGAAAGTCTCGGAAAAGGTCTAAAGGGCAGTTTGGTCATTTTTTACCGAAGTGGGCTAACAGACACTGGTGTTGACCTGGGTTTTGAGTGTTTCCGCCACTCTGACGACGGTCGTCGTGACACAGGGTTTTGTTGGCAATTCCCTATATCGACCTATTTGTGAGTATTTCCGCTACTCTAACGGTTGTGATATTTACGAGTATTTTCGCTACTTGGACCGTCTCGAGGAATAAACTGTCTCAAGAGAGGGATTGGAAAGGGGTCTTACTGCCTTCGAAAAGACGTGCCTGATTTGGAACCGTCTCGAGGAATAAATTGCCTCAAGAGAGGGGTTGGAAAGGGGACTTACAGTCTTCGAAAAGACGTGCCTAATTTGGAGCCGTTTCGAGGAATAAAATGTCTCAAGAGAGGGATTGGAAAGTGGTCTTACCGTTTTCGAAAAGACGTGCCTGATTTGGAACCGTCTCGAGGAATAAACTATCCCGAGAGAGGGGTTGGAAAGGGATCTTATCGTCTTCGAAAAGACGTGCCTGATTTGGAACCGTCTCGAGGAATAAACTGTCTCGAGAGTGAGATTGGAAAGGGGTCTTACCGTCTTCGAAAAGACGTGCCTAAATTGGAACCGTCTCGAGGAATAAACTGTCTCGAGAGAGGGATTGGAAAGAGGTCTTACCATCTTCGAAAAGACGTGCTTGATTTGGAATAGATTTACCGTCTCGAGGAATCAACTGTCTCAAGAGAGGGATTGGAGTCGGAAAGGAAAGGATAATGCCCCTAAGGGCATTTTGGTCATTTTGCCTCTATTTGGGCCTGACGGGCCAGCGAAGCGATGGACACACGGGTTTTGGACTTAGAGAGTTGGTTTCGGTTAGAATACGCCCACAGTGACTTGAAAACAAGTCTGGACAGAGTGTAAATTGCCGAGCGGTCAAAAATGGGGTGCTTACAATATATATATTAGTTGTTTCTCGATTCTTCTCCAAACTATTATTGATAATTCTTTAGCCTCTTTTCATCTCTCTTCCCTGACTTTGCATCTTTTAGTTATATCATGTACGCATGCCAACTGAGTGTTTTTGTGTTCATGAAGAGCATAAATTATTGGTAATTATATGTGTGTAAATATATATAATTTCCAATATAAATTTACATTTTAATAAAAAATTAGTTTCTTCTCCAAACTAATATTTTTTGAATGACTTCTGAATCAGGAATTAATTCAATGCCAAATAATTTTTTTAATATCAATTTGTTGCTATGCTTGATGTCCATTTATACACAATTGTGTTCAGGGGCAGATCTAGGTTTTTTGTTTAGTGGAGACAAAATTTACATAGAATTGAACACACAATTGTTTCCCAATTGATAATAATTTTTCTTTGTAACATTGGAAAAGGGGACACCTCCTCTATACAAAAGCAATGTACCAAAAATTATACTGCTATGAAAAATTTTAATCCAAATTTGGTTGGCTAAGGTTCAAAATTTTAAGAATACGTTTTAGGATTAGGGTAACTAAGCATCTATAGACACAATTAAAAGGGTGGATACAAAATTTTGTTTGATTGAGGTCTTTTTTGACCTTTTAAAATAGTAGTAGATAGTAGTTAAATAAATGAAATATTAAATGAGTAAGAGCATTTTAATTTAATATTAGAATGGACGGTTAGGAATTGGGATTGTGTTGTTTATTTAACCAAATAATGAAAGGTTAATAACATACATATATACATACTAGCAGTGAACCCATGTGTCGCGCTTCGGTTTTTGGGTGTCCAAGGTCCTTTCAGCTCGGAGGCCCTTGTAAGCACCCTATTTTTGCCCGCTCGGCAATCTCCGGCCCGACAGGGTTTGGTTTTCAACATCACAACACATGCAAGTTCAAGATGAGCCTTACAATCTCCAATCCAACCAACTAGTCGCTTCTCGAGCCCACAAGGACCCGCTGGAGCCATAAGCACCGTTATTTCAGGCAGTTTTCCAGACCAGGTGGTCTTGGAAACCAACGCCATCCAGGTAGCTTCCTGGGATCTGGCGATCTCAGGGACCAACACCCCATCAAGTTCCAAACGGTTCACTTCTGGCGCCTGCTAGCCCACCAATGTAGAATGTCCATCATTTGTTACCTCTCCAAGACCGGGCGTTCTCAAAGACCAACACCACCCTTCCAGGTAGCTTTCTAGGACTAGGCGTTCTCAGGAACCAACACCACTCCTACAGGTAGCTCTCTAAAACCGGGCGTTCTTAGAAACCAACACCGCATAGGTAGTTTTCCGAGACCGGGCGGTCTCAAGAACCAACACTAAGGTCAACACCGGCGCCTGCTAGCCCGACTCGGTGAAAAATGATGAAATCTGCCCTTTGGGCCTCCAGGCATGTTTTGGGAAAGTTTAAAATCCCTCAAAACGATAAGTCCATCCTTCCAAAATGTTGTTAAACTATTAGGCATCCCCTACACGCCATTTGATCCGAATCCAGTCCTATTCCGACCCACTCCAGCCAAAATGACCATTTTACCCCTGAACACCTTAACACTCCACAAACCCCTCCGAATGGTAAAAGACTCTCCCAAAACCATCCCTACACACTTAACACAACACACCAAACATTCTTGACCATGTTCAGCCAACCTTGGTCAAAATGACCGTTTTGCCTTTAGAAGCCCAAATATGCCCCGACACAGCACCGGCCTTGGGATTTCTAGCAGAGGGTTTCACCACACGCCCTTGTTTAACCAGAGGAGGACCCTACGACACTAAGCTCACACGACTTAATAAAAGTTCCCTGAGACGCTGCGCCTAAATTGTCTTTTCCTTCGATTCTCTGGTTATAACACACCGTCAACTAACTTGAGAAATACGTAAATCAGGGAATTCTCGAAAGCTCGTCCATAGATCTTTCCATCGATACGGCTCGATCGGACAGATCACCTCCCAAAGCCCTTCATCGTATGGCTCAAACACTGTTACTTTCGACAACCCCTAGAGCGTCTCGCAGACGCTCCACCAAGGTTGACTTTTTTCCCAATTCCCTGATGAAAATGCACCGTCAAATGACTTGAGAAATGCATAAATCTGAGAATTTCTAAAAGTATTTCTAGAGTACTTTCCATCGGTACGGTCCGATTGAAAAGATCGCTTCTCGAAGGCCTTGATCACATAGCACAAAAACAGCCACTTTCGAACACCTTCGGAGCGTATCACAAACGCTCCGCAAAAGTGTCATTTTATGCACGCTTCCCGAGACGATATCCCATGCTTCCAAACACAATTCAACCTTTTCAAAAACATGAAAGTTCACGATAAACTCTGGGAGAACACCGTGGGTGCAACCGATTTCCCCGAAACCTTCCCGATTGGCTCAATTATCGAGACAAAGTTTGGCCGAACATTCCCGGTGGTGGAGCGTATGCTACATGCACCCAGATTTTGATCAAATCGACCAAATTTTGATCAACAGTCGAGGTTGAGTCAGTACAATGGGTGCCATGTGGCGTTCTGCCAGTTGAATAGTACCTGCGTATGTAGGACATGCGCTTGTGTAAAATTTACACAGGCACATGTGCTACAAGCGCCAGTGTCTGAAAGTTTTGCTTATAAATAGAGGCCTCCCCCTTTGCATATTCCAGGTCTGAAATTGATGCAAAGTTCTGCTGAAATTGCTCCAGAACCTCGAATCCCTACATATATTCCACCCCTCCAACACTTAGGCTAGATTCCACCTCCCTTAAGGCCATAGACTTCACCTAGAAAGCCTTATACACCACTAAACACTCTCTTTCAGCCTTTTAAGCTTTCTTGAAGTCATTCAAGATCCAATCAAGACACCCATTGAAGACTACAAGTGTGTTGAAGGCAAAAGGTGGTATATCTTTTACATTTGTGTGTTCCCCCACTCTCCTCTTCTCTCTCCTAGCCTACTTAAGCTATTCTCTATTTTAATCCCCATCTTCAACCCCCCCCCCCTTTTCTTGCTTGCTTGAGCCAAGAGGGCTCTTAGATCATGCCTAGAGGAAAGCAAGTGAGAGCTACCGTGTAGGGGGATCTCTCACTAGCCTATTTTAAGATGGTATGGCCTAAGAGCCCTTTGTTTGTGTGGTGCAGCCTAAAAGCCTTGTATGTGATCATGGCCCTTTGCATATTACTATTTTGATCATGTTTTGCATGCTTGGCTTCATTTTATGCTTGTTGTCATCTTCTATGATGCTTATATTTCTCTTAAAACTCCATGTTATTTTCAAAATCTATACTTCTTCCAAAAATTGGTCCAAGAGTTGGCTCCTTGAAGCTTAGAAAAATCCCTACTAACCCCTAACTCTCATTTTGGCATCATTGCATTTTAACTTGCATAAAGGTTGCTTTCCATTTCTCTAATTTTCAAGATTTCCATTCTTTCAAGTATAGTGGTTGGAATGGCCCCATGGAATCCTCTCTTTAGTGGTCTCCCTTTTGTTGGCCATATGAACCCTCTCTTGATGGAATGTTTCCCTTGAAAAATAGTTTTCAAAATCCTTCTCAAAAGACGATTTTGAAAAATGCATTATCTCCATCTTTACATTAAAAATGGTGCCTTAAAAAGTTGTCATCACCATGTTGATTTTTTTAGACCCCTTACACTCTTGTCAAGATTATGGTTATAATGGCCATGAAGAAACCTTCATTGGAATGGTTTTCAAACACCAACCATATAAACCATACTCTTAGCTAGAGTAAAAATTTTCATGGAAATGATATTCAAAAAGGTTATCCACCTAAGTCCATTGTATAACATATTTTGTTTTTCAAAACTCTTTCCAAAAATGCATCAAACAACCTTTCAAAGATCATTTTTCAATTCAACCCTAGGTTAACTTGACCTTAGTTATTCAACTCTAGGTTAACTTGACCCTAGTTGTTCAACCTTAGGTTAACTTGACCCCAGTTCACTCACCTTAGGTTAACCTAACCCTAAGTCATCCTAACCTTAGGTTAACCCTATCCTAGTTAGTTAACCCTAGGTCACCTTAACCTTAGGTTAACCCAACCTTAGTTAGTTAACCATAGGTCATCTTAACCTTAGGTTAGCCTAACCCTAAGTTATCCTAACCTTAGGTTAACCTTACCCCAGTTAGTTAACCCTAAGTCACCTTAACCTTAGGTTAACCCAACCTTAGTTAGTTAACCCTAAGTCACCTTAACCTTAGGTTAACCCAACCTTAGTTAGTTAACCATAGGTCATCTTAACCCTAGATTAACCTAACCCAAGTTAGTTAACCTTAGGTCACCCCTAACCCTAGGCCAACCCAACCTAAGTTAGTATACTTCAAGGTTTCAACTCTTGAACCCTTTTCTAAATGATCATTTAATCTTAAACTATTCTCATAACCTATTTTTCCAAAACCTCATACTCTCATGATTTAAAAAAAAAACCAACTCCATAAACTCTTCAAATATTCTTGCACTCCATCTTCAAGACATTTTCAAAAATGTTTTCAAAAGGTCACAAACCTAAGGTGTCCTTAGCCCCCTCATGGTTAGGGATTCCAAGGACAAGTGATAAATCAAGATCAACCTCTAAGGTTGTCCCTATTAGGATTCCAAACCCTTAGCCATTTTCAAAAAACCATTTTCAAAAACTAATTTATCAAAACATTCTAAAGTCATGCCTCCAAGGTTTTCAAAACAAGACTTTAAAAACACTTTCAAGTTCTCTTGAGTTATGCCAAAGTATTTTTCCAAAACTCCCTCAAGTTAATCCAAAAACATTTTCAAAACACTCTACCATCCAATTTCAAGTCAAAACTTCCAAGACCACAAAGAGTCTTTAACTTCCAAAGACCTTCAAGTGTCTTAAACTCTTCCAAAGACCTCAAAATGTCTTAAACTTTTCCAAAAGACCTCAAAGTGTCTTAAACTTTTCCAAAGACCTCAAAGTGTTTCAAACTTTTCTAAAGACCCAAAAGTATCTTCAAACCTTCCAAAGGCCCTAATGCGCCTATTTTCCATCGGGCTCTTGCCCGAACTACGATTGACCTGATTCTCACCAAATGAGATACGTAGGCAACCTAAAATGGTGCGGTCATAACTTTTATTTCAACTCCAATCCCTTTTTCAAAAATTTCAATCAATTCAAAGTTTCCATTCCAAACTCTTTCAAAACCCCCATTATTTTCAAACTTCTTCCAAAAACTTGCATCACGCATCATCCATCTGAAAAGTGATGACTAAACCTCGTTTTTCTAAAGTGGATATTAAGTGAACAATGGTAACCGATTATTCTAGTGAGTGAACAAAGGGTGATTAGACATGTAGGTACCGAAAGGGCGGGATAGGGTGATGATCTTAGGATATCTTCCCTACACGAAACCAACCCCCGAACCATAGATTTCTGTTTTCAAATGACCAAAATGGAGTTATTTTCCAAAAGAGTTTAAATCTTTCCCAAGGTTGCTAAACAACCTATTTTTTTAAAAACCCTCTCTTGAGGGAGTTTTCAAAACCTTTTCCAAAAAAAACCCTAAGTTTAATATTCGGATTAGCGCTTAGTTTTAGGTAACCTAACTCACCTTAATCAAATTAAATGGCGACTCTAATTTTTCTAAAAAAACCCTTAGTCAAACCAATTTTCCAACCTTGTCGCACTTTTTTTTCTAAGAGGATGAGTTCTAGTGACAGAGTTCCGTGTTTTAGGGTCTCCGAGCCGAAAGGACCTTGGACACCCCAAAAACCGGGGCGCGACAACCCTAAAGCACGGAACTTTGTCACTAAAACTCGTCCTCCTAGAAGGACAAGTGCGGCTAGGTTTAAAAATTGGTTTGACTAAGGACTTTTTAGAAAAATAGAAGTTGCCACCTAACTTCATTAAAGTGAGTTAGAGCACTTAAAACTAAGTGTTAATCTGTAGATTAAACTTAAGGTTTTGTGAAAAAGGTTTTGAAAACTCCCTCATGAGAGGGTTTTTAAGAAAATAGGTTGTTTGGCAACCTTTGGAAAGATTTAAGCCCTTTTGGGAAAATAACTCCATTTTGGTCATTTGAAAGTAGAAATCTATGGGTCGGGGGTTGGTTACGTGTAGGGAAGATATCCTAAGATCATCGCTCTACCCCGGCCTTTCGGTAACTACATATCTAATCACCCTTTGTTCACTCACTAGAATAAGCGGTTACCATTGTCCACTTAATGTCCACTTTAGAATTTGAAAAAACGGGGTTTAGTCATCACATTTCGGATGGATGATGCATGATGTAAGTTTTTGGAAGAAGTTTAAAAAAAAAATAATTGAGGTTTTGAAAGAGTTTGTAATAGAAACTTTGAATTGATTGGCATTTTTAGAAAAGGAATTGAAGTTGAAATAAAAGTTATGACCGCACCATTTTAAGTTGCCTACATATCTCATTTGGCGAGAATCAAGTCAATCATAGTTCGGGCAAGAACCCGATGGAAAATAGGTGCGTTAGGGCCTTTGGAAAGCTTAAAGACACTTTGGGGTCTTTGGAAAAATTTAAGACACTTGGAGGTCTTTGAAAATGTTTAAGACATTTGGAGGTCTTCGGGAGTTGAAGACTCTTTGTGGTCTTGGAAGTTTTGACTTGAAATTAGATGGTGGAGTGTTTTTGAACATGTTTTTGGATCAACTTAAGGGAGTTTTGGAAAAATGCTTTGGCATGACTCAAAAGAACTTAAAAGTATTTTTGAAGTCTTGTTTTGAATACCTTGGAGGCATGACTTTAGAATGTTTGGATGAATTAGTTTTTGAAAGTGGTTTTTGGAAATGGCTAAGGGTTTGGAATTCTAATATGGACAACCTTAGAGGTTGTTCTTGATATGTCACCTTCCTTTGGGGTCCCTAATCATAAGAGGGCTAGGAATGCCTTAGGTTTGTGATCTTTTGAAAATATTTTTGGAAACATCTTGAAGTTGGTTTTTGAAATCTCAAGAGGGTGACGGTTTTGGAAAAAGTGGGTAATGAGTATAGTTTAAGATTGGAAGATCATTCAAAAAGGGTTCAAGAGTTGGAACATTGGAGTATACTAACCTAGGTTGGGTTGGCTAGGGTTAGGGGTAACCTAAGGTTAACTAAGTTAGGTTAGGTTAGGTTAACCTAGGGTTAGGATGACCTATGGTTAATTAACTAAGGTTGGGCTAACCTAGGGTTAAGATGACCTATGGTTAACTAATTAAGGTTGGGTCAACCTAAGGTTAGGATGACTTAGGGTTAGGTTAACCTAAGGTGAGAGAATTAGGGTCAAGTTAACCTAGGGTTGGATTGGAAAAATGGTTTTGGAAGTTGGTTTAATGCACTTTTAGAAAGGGTTTTGAAAAATAACTTATGTTATGCAAAGGATTTTGGTTCACAACCCTTTTGAATATCATTTCCATGAAAATTTTGACTCTAGTCAAGAGTATGGTTTATATGGTTGGTGATTGGAGACCATTCCAAGGAAGGTTTTCTCATGGCCATTATAACCATAATCTTGACAAGAGTGTAAGGGGTCACAAAGTCAACATGGTGATGACAACTTTTTAAGGCACCATTTTTAATGCAAAGATGGAGGGAATGAGTTTTTGACAACTATTTTTGAAAAGAGTTTGAAAACTATTTTTGTAAGAGGCCATTCCATCAAGAGAGGATTCCTATGACCAAATATAAGGAAAACCACTCAAGAGAGGGTTCCATGGGGCCATTCCAACCATTACACTTAAAAGAATGGAAACCTTGAAAATAGGAGAATTGGAAAGCAACCTTTATGCAAGTTGAAATGTCATGATGTCAAGGTGAGAGTTAAGGGGTTAGTAGGGGATTTCCTAAGGCATGATTTCTAAAGTCTCATCCTAAACTTCAAGGAGCCAACTCTTGGAACAATTTTTGAAAGAAATATAGAGTTTGGAAATGGTATAAAAATAAGAGCAATATAAGCATTGTGGAACATGACAATAAGCATAAAATGAAGTCAAGCATACAAAACATGATCAAAATAGTAATATACAAGGGGTCATGACCACATACAAGGCTTTTAGGCTACACCACATAAACAAGGGGCTCTTAGGCCATACCATCTCAAAGTAGGCTGGTGAGAGGCCCCCCTACATGATGGCTCTCACTTGCTTTCCTCTAGGCATGATCTAAGAGCCCTCTTGGCTCAAGCATGCAAGAATGGGGGGTTGTAGATAGGGGTTAAAATAGAGAATAGCCTAAGTAGGCTAGGAGGGAGAAGAGAAAAGTGGGAGAAGACACAAATGTAAAAGAGATATCACCTTTTGCCTTCAACACACTTGCAGTCTTCCAAAGATGCTTTGATTGGAGCTTGAATGACTTCAAGAAGGCTTAGAGGGCTGGTGGGGAGTGTTTGATGGTGTATAAGGCTTTATATGTGAAGTATATAGGCTTGGGGATGGTAGAATCTAACCTAAGTGTTAGAGGGATGAAGTGTGTACAGAGATTCGCAGTTTTGGAGTGACTTCAATAGAGCTTTGCATCAAAAATCGGAGTTGGAATATGCAAAGGGTGGTCTAGTATTTATAGAGA
The DNA here is from genome assembly GCA_033060915.1 of Euryodendron excelsum. Taxonomy (NCBI): domain Eukaryota; kingdom Viridiplantae; phylum Streptophyta; class Magnoliopsida; order Ericales; family Pentaphylacaceae; genus Euryodendron; species Euryodendron excelsum. The sequence continues at coordinate 15,373,288 of CM065379.1, read as the reverse complement.
TTCTGGAACAGGCCTGGTCCATGTACTACATGCACCTGGCCAAAATTTGACCCTGCGCATGTAGGACATGCGCAGGTACTGTTCCATTGCCAAAATGACACGTGGCACCCCATGTACTGGATAAATCTCGACTGTTGATCGAAAATTGGTCGATCTGATCAAAATTTGAGCGCATGTAGCATACGCTTCATCACCGGGAAGGTTCGTTCAAACTTTGCCTCAATAATTGAGTCAATCGGGAAGGTTTGGGAGGAATCGGTCGCACTCGAGATGTTCTCCCAGGGCTTCTGGTAAACTTTCATGTTTTTGAAAAGTTTGAATTGTGTTTGGAAGTAGGGGATGTCGTCCTGGAAAGCCTGCATAAAAGGTCACTTTTGTGGAGCATTTGTGATACGCTCAGAGGGTGTTTGAAAGTAGCTGTTTTTGTTTCGTGTGATCGCGGCCTTCGGGAAGCTATCTTTTCGATCAGACTGTACCGATGGAAAGTAATCTGAAAATACTTTCAAGAATTCCCAGATTCACGCATTTCTCAAGTCGTTTGACAGTGCGTATCAATAAGGGAATTAGGAAAAAAGTCAAACTTGGCGGAGCGTCTACGAGACGTTCCAAGGGTTGTCAAAAGTAACTGGGTTTAGGTCATACGATAAAGGGCTTCGGGAAGCAATCTATCCAATCAAGCTGTATCGATGGAAAGATCTATGAACGGGCTTTCAAGAATTCCTTAATTTACACATTTCTTAAGTCAGTTGACGGTGCGTTATAACTAGGGAATCGGGAGAAAGGACAATTTAGGTGGAGTGTTTACGAGACGCTTCAAGGAACCTTTATCGAGTCGTGTGAGTTTAGTGTCGCAGGGTTCTCCTTGGGTTAAACAAGGGTGTATGGTGAAACCCTTTGCTCGAAATCCCAAGACCGGTGCTGTTTCGAGGCATATTTAGATTTTCAGGGGCAAAACGGTTATTTTGACCGGGATTGGCTAGAAATGGTCAGGAATTGTTTGGTGTGTTGTGTTAAGCATGTAGGGTTGTTCAGGGTTGGTTTTGGAAGAGTCTTTTATCATTCGGCGGGGTTTGCGCAGTGTTGAGATGTTCAGGGGGCAAAACGGTCATTTTAACTGGCGTGGGCCAGAATAGGACCGAATTTGGATCAAAAGGCGTGCGGGGGATGCCTAATGGTTTAATAACATTTTGGAAGGATGGACTTATCATTTTGAGGGATTTTGAACTTTTCCAAAACATGCCTGGAGGCCCAAGGGACAGGTTTGGTCATTTTTCACTGAGTCGGGTTAGCAGGTGCCAATGTTGACCTAGGTGTTGGTTCTTAAGACCGCCCGGTCTCAGAAAATTACCTATGCGATGTTGGTCTCTAAGAACGCCGGGTCTTAGAGAACTACCTATAGGGGTGGTGTTGGTTCCTGAGAATGCCTAGTCCTAGAAAGCTACCTAAATTGGTGGTGTTGGTCTCTGAGAACGCTTGGTCTTAAAGGGCTACCAAATGACGGACATTCTACATTGGTGGGCTAGCAGGCGCTAGAAGTGAACCGTCTGGAACTTGATGAGGTGTTGGTCCCCAAGATCGCTCGATCTCGGGAAGCTATCTGGATGGCGTTGGCTTCCGGGATTGCTCGGTCCGGAAAGCTACCCGGAATAATGGTGCTTATGGCTCCCGTGGATCCTTGTGGGCCTAAGCAGCGACCAATTGGTTGGATTGGAGAATGAAAGACTCATCTTGAGCCTGTATGTGTTGAGATGCTTGAAACCGAGCCCGGTTGGGCCGGAGATTGCCGAGTGGGCAAAAATGGGGTGCTTACACCGTGCTATGCACGAAGTGAAAATAATATATATTATTCATAAAAATTTATGAAAATAAATTATCAATTTATATACTAATAATACGGTTAAACTAAATTATAACATTTAATATAGTATTAAAATAAAAATTCGAATGTGAACGTTCTAAAGTTTCTTTTTTTTTATCTTACAATTTTGTTAAGGACTACATTAATCAAGTGTATATGTTATACACGTTAAGTGATTTTATTTAATTAATACATGTAATAATGCACACAAAGCTACTTAAAACTTATAATTACCTAAAATTAAAATTTTAAGTTAGGGAGATTTGATTTACCTAGATTACTTCAATTTAATTAAATATTTACTAATTATGAATGGAAAGTAATTTTTTTTATATTTATGGTTAGATCGATACTATTATAAGATATATAATATTATTATTCAAAGATTTAAAAAGTTCACCCGACAACCAATTGCTATAATAAATAGTATTGATAGATTTGTCCTTGTAAACAAAATTAAAGGGATTTGAATATTAAATTTCATAGTTTTGAATTAAATGAAGGAATTTATAAAATTACAATGGAAGAGCCTAAGAAATTTTAAAAATAAGAATACTAATATTTTGAATTTTATGCAAAACTTTCTAAAATAAGGTAGATTTTAGTAGAGTTTCATTAATCATGAAAAAAGTAAAAGTTTTTATATTTTATGATTAAACCTACACGATTATAACATATTTAATATTAGTAATTTCAAATTTTAAAAATTAAGAAAATTAAATTGGGCCTTTTAACATTAAATAAACATTAAAAACCTAACAACATAACATATTGTTATAGATAGATAATTATAAATGGATATTATGTTAGTTTGAATAACATAATAATGTGTTATAACTTATTTAAAGTGATAAGAATTATGTCAATATTACCAAATATCTAATCGTTTGAATTTTGAAAGAAATGTAAGATTTAAAAAAAAGTATGGTAAAATTATATTTTTAACGTATCAACTTATAACGATGTTATTCTAATATTACTAAAAATTTAATTTTTAGAAATTTTAAGAGAGTGACTTTAGAAAATATATAATAAAAAATTATATTTTTAACCAATCAAATTGTCCAATGTTATTATAATATTACCAAAAATTTAATTTTTAGAAATTTTAAGAGAGTGACCTTAGGAAATATATAATAGGATTAAAGGTCCATCTATATACTATATAATTATATTAGTGAGAGTTTTTAGGCTAACCAATTAAATTGCAACATATGGTATTTTAATATTATAAAAAATAAAAATTTTGTAAAAATTAGATTGGGAGTTTATTGGCTATATTTGTAGTGATATTCAATGAGACAAATATAGGTGTTAGTAAATTCAGATGAAAACAAATGTAAATGTAAATAAATTTAGTGGAGATAAAACATACATTTACAACTTAAAATCAAATAAATACACATAATTTTTTTTAAAAAAATAATAAAAATTTTCAAGTCAATAGGTTAGTTCCCCCACTCGTCCCTCCTTACAAATGAGTCTTTTTGTGCAACCTTAACTTCCTCAAATAAAGATATATTAAACAAAGAGTTTAAAAAAAAATTAATTTGTTTGCATTGACTTCGAATACTGGCATGATGTGTACATAGATTAGCATTTTTAACTAGATTGGGCTCGTCTAGGGAGTAATTCGAGTATGGACGCTAGAGTATCTAAATGAGACCAAGCAATCAAAGGTGATACTTGCTTAGAACCAAAACTTTCACATAACATCGAGGACTTAATGAGTAGTGATACTAAACCATTTCCACCCTGTATTTACAGTTACAGTTAGGTTGCAGTGACATTAATGATTGTTAATGGGATTGATTTGTGACATCGATGCAAGTGACTGTGCCATTTTGTGAGTTAATAATGATGTCGTTAGCTTGATAGAGATTGATAAGAATGGATCCGGAATACTCTCGGTGGGCTGTTTAGAAATTTTTCTGATCACGTTTGGGTTACTTAGAGGAATTGGAGGATACTGACGAGGATCGATTATGAATACCCTTGACGGGCTGACCAGGAGTTCAGGTTTCGACGGGCTGACTAGAAATTCCCCTAACCACGCTCGGGGTACTCAGAGAAATTGGGAGCTCCTAATGGGGGCCGATCAGGAATACCCTTGACGGACCGACCAGGAGTAAGTGCATATGGACTATTAGACTCATCTGATGACGTATTGTGCATTAGAATAGTTGAGATTTCAGCACCAAACATGTTGATATATCAAGGAACTTAGATGGAATCAAAAGAAAGAAATACACCACAAAAGAAAGAACGACCCTGAGAGTTTCAGCGGACCAGAGCACGATCGAGAAGGCCATGACTTAACAGACCAAGGTCTAGCAGACCATGATCGCGCACGACCGAGCGGTCCATGCCCGAGCAAATCTTGTGGGAGAGTGCCCATCATTCCCCCCACCTGTCACGCTTGTAGGGGCCATCACTGACGACCCAATCATGATAACGTGGTCCCAACTCCAAGACTTCACGTGTAGCAAGATATAATCGCCTTACTCGCCCTGACACACGCCTAAGGGAGCGCCACATGTGGAGTTAGACAACCACTCCCCCCACTATCCTGCTACCAGTCAGGACCTCTATTGTCACACTGTCACGTGGAGAGAAAATCGTCTCCCACTCTCTCCATACATGCAACGTCCTTCTAGGGCTATCAGGATGTCTACTCATATATATATAAAAAAATCATCTTCTTTAAGGAGGTACGCAAACACAAATCCTAGCTAAAATTCTGTTGAAATATATCAAAAAATTTAATTTTAGCATTGGAGTGACAGACATCACACTAGTGCCCTCTATTTCTTTTGATTATCGAAACTGATCGTTGCAAACTTGAAAATTGACTTACTACATTATCAGAGATTTTTCTTGAGATTACCGGTGTTTGAGAAGGGTAGGCAAAAATTCACCGGGGATTAATTACAATGGGTAAGAATGGTTTGGGTTCGATAAGGTGATGTGGAGTCGTTCGTTCTCATTTTCTTACTAACAGTAGAGATTAATGAAGATGGTGATGGGTAAGGCTACTAGAGAAGAGTGGAGGGTGCTGATCAAATATTGCATTCGACAACTTTCGGGAAATTAGGTAGAGGGAAAAGAGAAATAATATATTGAAATGATGTATGTACGTGGTGCTCCACATATTGAATAATTTCTCCTCGAATACCCACAGACCTCACTTTGCTTGCGACACGTACTAGCGTGTACTCTTTTCCAAGTTTTTGTTTTTAATTTTTTTTTTTCTGAAAGTCATAATTCGCTATTTTTCTTGGCTTTTAAAGAAGCTGAAGCTTTCAAGCAACAGACGAATCTTGGACTTTATCTATCCATCTCTCGCTCTCTAGACTCTCTCCTCCAAATATCTGAAGCAAAAATAGAAAGCTGGAATTCAGGAAATATTGAATTCTCATGACACTCTGCTAATTGCAGGTAACATGACTCAACTATTTATGCTGTACTCACTGAGATTTAATTCATCTGCCAGTTGCTTTAATTTTATTTATCGCCAAACTAATCGCTTCTTGATATACTTCTTTTACCATTAATGGCTGTTAAATAACTTCTTGTACTGATAATAATCTATTTGGCACTCATTTTGATGTAAAGTGGTTCTAATTCAGTTGGGTAATTGCTGTTTACTGTATTTTCTAAGAGAAATAATTGATATGGATTTGATTTTAATTCATGTTTGGGTAGAATTGTTTCTAGTGAGTTCTCTTTTGATCAAATTCTTTCTTAATTTTCTTTTTAGCTGTGTTTGGTTCCTGAGAAATTGTAGAAAGGGGAAAGAAATTTAGGTTTTCGGGTGTCCAAGAATGAAATATTGGTGTAAGTTGTACATATAGGTGCCACTATGCTGGATAGAAACCATAGTTAGTCTAATTGATTGATTGACTAGCTCTATAATGTTAAACTAGACAATTTCACTATTCTTAGTTTAGATCTTCCAAATTGTTTCTGCTAGCAATCCAAACTCATCATATTTGAAATTTACAAATTATTTACTTTGTTTACTCATTACAGAAAGCATCTTCTGGGTATGGAAATTCTCTCCTGCTATTCAGCACCATGCTGTCATGTTGCAAACTTGAGGGGTAAATTGCTGGAGAAAAGCTTAAGTCCGTGTCAATTGAAGCTTACTGCTGTGAGGAAACATGGAGTTTTGTGTGTCATGATCAATTCCAAATGTGGATATTTAAGATATTCTAATCTAGACCTCTTTTGCTCAAAGAATAGCAAAGAAAATCGGGCTTCTCGATCATATAATGCTCATGAAGGGTTTCGAAATGCTGATTTGAGGATCTTTAGTGGTTATGACTCTTATGTAGTTGATGATGAAGACGGTCTGAGAAATGTTGCTGAAACTGGGGAACCGTTAACTAAGGTGTTGATTCCAGGTTTACCGGAGGAATCCAATGGTGATTGTGGTGCTCCAATTAGCAGTTGTTTTTGGCAGTGGAAGCCCAAACTGAGTGTTCACTATGAAAAATCAGGATCTGAAAATGTTAATTCCCCTCCGGTGGTGTTTCTTCCTGGTTTTGGTGTTGGTTCCTTTCATTATGAGAAGCAACTGAAGGACTTGGGTCGTGATTTCAGAGTATGGGCCATCGATTTTCTTGGACAAGGCATGTCTTTGCCATCTGAAGATCCTACACAGTGTATGGATGCCGGTAATTCAGCAGGCGAAAATTCTATGTGGGGCTTTGGAGACAAAACTGAACATTGGGCGAATGAACTTGTTTATTCTATTGACTTATGGCAAGACCAAGTTCAGTATTTCATAGAAGAGGTACTCAGCAAGTCAGCAACTTTCCTTTTTTCCCCCCTAAATGTTTTATATTGCATACTTGGATGGCTATTTAACTGTCTAAAATAATTGTATTCTGAAGCGAGGTTTTTCTTCAGTTGTGGCACTTTGTGTTTCATTTTGTTTATTTAGATCAAACTCAAATTTTGTCTCGGATGTGGTTCGTTACTCTGTCATTTCAGGAACTTTTTATTTTAACGTTGCACCTGATAGAGCATGAACTAGGATTTAATACATTTCTATGACTCTTTTCTGTTAGTTGCATGGGTTGTATAAATAACATGTATTTTTTTCTGAACTTGTATGAATTTGAAAATCTCATTATGCTCATGCCTTCATTATAATTCACATTCCTCCACTTTGCCAATCAATGCCTACCAATTTTTCTCGTCACCTCTTTCTATTTATGTGATTCTTTTGGGGCCATAAGAGACATATTTTTCCTTGTAGCCACATGATTAGAGTTGCTCAAACTCCATCCTCAATTTGTGTATTGTGGTCATGTTTACTGTTACAATATAATTTTTAGTATAATTTTTTCTCCAATATTATGCTTGGGTACGAAAAATAGACCATTATATGCGCCATTAAAGCTTATTTGTTGCTAATTTGGGAGTTCAAATATACGTGAAAATGACTTATTAATCGCCATAACTATTTTATCTTTGCTGTAGTCTATACCATTTTTTGCCTTTTGTTGCCACATGCACTATTAGTCATCGCCACCAACACCATGACCAACATTTCCAGTGCCAGATAAGGCGTCCTTGCTGCCTCACTGATCTTGTTGCCACTAATGCAATACTCTAATACTGACATCACTACCACTTCCACTTTCATTGTAATACTGACGGTATAAGCAGCATCACCACACCTTGTCTTAAGTATCACCCATCCAAATCCATCCCATTAAAATCAACACCAGTCACTAGTATCGGAAGATTGATGGACTTTTCAATGCATTTCGTGTTCAATATCAAGAAGAAAGTGAAAGAAAGATTGCTGGCTGGCTCTTATGTTTTCTCGCCCTTAACATGGTAATGCCTTCTCATTACCCCAAGAATTGCTTCTACCATGTTCCTGAAATGCCTATTCTTTTTTTGATACCGAAGAGCTCGGATCTAAGGAGCCTAGTTCTCCTATTATTGGTAAACCTACCCTAGACCCATTATCTGAGTCAATGCCTCTTCTTTGCCACTGCCACCAGTTTCATCTACCATTAACTGCCATACCTCTTACTTCAGACTATGATCTTCAGCACCTTTATAAGCACCATTCCTTTGACGATCGTCCACTGCAAGACCCTTTAGAATTGCTATCTTAAATATCTGATATATGATTTTACCACCACTACTAATGTTCTTTTGTACCAGGGACAAGATGACTTTTAAGGAGAGATTCTTTGGTTTGCTTGCTATTTTCACTCACACGGAGAAAATAAGAAATTAAAATGTTCAATTTTACTGCATGAGCTAAATGTTATTTCATATTTCATTCTCTCATAATGAATTGTCAGTATTCCTTTGAGGACTTCTTTATCTTCTCAAATGCAACATGATAATAAGTAAACTAAGACACTGTCTGTACTCTGAGCTGTATATTTATTAATATTCCTTCATCTGAAACTTCTACTAATGTCTACATGCGCAACCTCCAATGACAAAGGTGTGATTACACAACCAGATATGGTATTATTAAAATCAGATATCATGGTTTCATACCTTACTTTGGCTAATCAAATGGCAAAAATTGAAATTGAAAAAATGAAGATGTTTGTGATGTTGTGAAGTGTAAAAATTACACTTATATTCTGATATACTGTGAAGAATTGATCATTATGGTACTTTTTAGAAATGAGATTTCTTTTCATTGTTTTGCAAACTTGGTGAGAATGACATTCTTCACCATCTAGTCATGGTTTATGTTATGACAATCGCCTCTTCTTAAGCATATAGGACATATAGCTGCGGGAGAAGCATTTGTTGTTACATGGCTTTTCTGAGTTTGGGAGAAGAGATTGCACCGAATTGTTACGTATGCAATAAAACTAAATCAGTTAAGTATGTTACAGGTGATTAAGGAACCAGTTTATATTGTGGGGAACTCACTTGGAGGATATGTTGCACTCTACTTTGCAGCGTGTAACCCACATTTGGTGAAGGGTGTTACCTTACTCAATGCGACACCTTTTTGGGGATTTCTCCCTAATCCTATAACCTCTCCAAGACTAGCAAGAATGTTTCCATGGGCTGGGACATTTCCTCTTCCTGCCAGTGTCAGAAAGCTGACAGAAGTTGTGTAAGTATTATATTCTGTCCATGGATAAGTTCATAGAATCATAGCATGTCCTCTTTTTGCATGTGCTATTTTCCCCTTGTCAACCTGTTTTCCTGAGCACAAAGGGAATCATGCTGCCATCCCTAACTGAAAGACTATTTCGAAATTTATGGTCCTTAGGAATTGCGAGTAATGTTTTTTTATTTTTTATGGAAGTTAAAGCCATAAGTTTCTCTTCGTTTTATACTTTCTGAGAACCTGTTGGGGCAAACACAAGATGGGTCTTCATTTAGTTATTATAGTTTGAGAAAAAAAAATGTTAATTATGCTTCTCTAAAACCAATATTGTTGGAGTTGGATTGTTTCTAATTCACTTATTGCTATTATGTGATTTAGTTGGCAGAAAATAAGTGATCCTGGAAGTATTGCGGAGATACTAAAGCAAGTTTATGCAGATCACTCAACAAAAAAAGATAAAGTGTTTTCCCGTATACTTGAGACAGCACAACATCCAGCAGCTGCTGCATCCTTTGCCTCGATTATGTTTGCTCCTCGGGGACAACTATCCTTCAGTGAGGCTTTATCTAGGTGAGTATTCTAAAAGCTCATACTGCTGCACGAATTCATGTTAAATCTTCCTTTTCTTGCTCAAATAATGGACTTACAGCTTATTTCCATACACAGGTGTCAAGTGAATAGTATACCTATCTGTCTCATGTATGGAAAAGAAGACCCATGGGTGAAGCCCGTCTGGGGTCTTCAGGTGAAAAGACAGCTTCCAGAAGCTCCATATTATGAGATCAGCCCTGCTGGTCACTGCCCTCATGATGAAGTTCCTGAGGTACTCAGCTCATCACTAGCTACTTTAGAAATGCATTTGATTGCCCATCTGCAGTTAGTGTTTATTGTGACAAGAACCAGCAGTCAAAAGTTATTTATAAGTATTTCACAGTTACAGGAGAAATCTTGGATGAAGAAATTGGTTTTGTTGTTAATTCTGTTAGGACTTTGTCCATTCGTATATGATGGTGTCTGAGCCATGCAATTGAAGTGCTGAATGTACACAAAGAGACACACACTTAAAATAGAAAAAATGGTGCTGAGATGTTTCCAAGAGGAAGATTGAGTTAGAAGTGCACGTTGTTGTTATAGAAGAAGAAAAAAAATAGAAGAGATAAATATTTTGGCTGTAAAGCCCCAAATTTCTATCATGAGTCCAGACAGCTTTAAGTAACCCATAATTGTGAGGTGTAATTTTTAGAAGATGGATAATGTATTAGCAAATTAACCTTGTAGACCATAAAGCTTGGATCCTCACTTTGGTGGCACAACTTCATGTATGACCAAGGATCAAAATTTCGTTCTGATGTAATGTTTCAATTGGCATGGAAACAAAAAAATTTCAGAAACATTCCAGGTGTGACAAATATTAATATAGTAAAATAAAATCTTTTATATTTTTCTCAATAAAAATTGTACAACATTTATTAAAAGTTCTAAATTCATGTGGACACAATTTATTGTTTCAGCATTTATAATGATGTGTTTTGGTGCATTTCTCTATGTTCTGGTGTGTTTGGATGGAAGCAATGGAGTTTTGTTATTCTACTAATGTTTTGTTTCGAGTTCTTAGGAAACGGAAACTTTTTAGCTATTTTGGTGGAAACAAATGAAAAATTTGTTCCTCATGTACCAAACACACAAGATGCTTTTAAACTTTTTTGTTATTGGAATATAAATACAACTGATATATTCTTGGATAAGGCAGGCACTGTAACTTGAATTCTATACTGCTCCTTTTGGGGGCGGCAGTAGATTCACTGGGTAACTGCTGGTGGTGTTAGAGTAAAATATATGAAATCATTACAAGAAATTGGAATTCCAAGTTGCTTTTGACTTGTGAGTAAAGTAGATTTTTATGCTGAGAACTAAGAAAAGGATGAGAATTTGTAAGTTTATAACAGTTTGGGTGGTGCCACAGCTATGGAATGGCTAAACAAATATAATAGGCTTTGGAAGCCTAATATAGCTCCAACAATTATGAAGAAGCCTTTATGGTTCGAAAGGTAGTGTTTGTGGTTATGTTTAGAGTCCAAATTTGGGTTTATCCAAAATCATTCTCTTTTGTCTATGTTTTCTGATGCTTCAAGGGTGAAGAGGGTTTAATAAATTCCAAGTCTATAGTATTGGTTTAATGGGTCATAGTACAGCTCAGGTCATGTTTTTGGACCTTAAAAGTCAATTATGCCAGATCTAAAAGATTCTCAATACTTGAAGTTTCCTGGTTTCCTAGTTTTTAGACACAGACGGAGTCACGGAGTTGTATTAGAAGTCTAGTAGCTTATAAATATGCATGTAAACCTTCTGTTCAGTAATGGGGAGTTTTAGAGAATTAGATATTATATATGTGGGATTTTGGTTATAGAAAGTGAAAGTAGTTTCATCAAGTATGAGATCACTTTAAAGCCCTCGTAAGGATTAACCCTTCTTTTTCTCTTTTGTAGTCCTTTTGTTCTCCTTTGTCTTATATGCGCAAACTACCCAAATTATTGCACTGATCTCTTTTGTAGTCCTAGAAACCCATAGAAGAGGCTCTATCCAAAGGATTTGCCAGGTTTACCCTAAAATCCAGCCGCCCGTTAGTTTCAAAAGCTAGCGAATTTCAGTAATTTTTTTTTTTTATCTAAAAGCCCACTACCCTTCTTTCTAGTTTTTGAAACCCTAGACCTTGATACTTTCATAAGCCTAAATCCACATAAAAACAATCATAGGCTGCATTATTTCCAAGTTTCCTAGTCTTTCCTACATCATTGGGGTTAAGGAGACTTGACATCAGATTTTGGCTTGGTGTTCGTTTTCTCTCTTTTATTTTTTTAAAAATTCAGATGTTAGCAGAATCCCCCCAACTCGCCAACAAATGGGAAAAAATGGAAAAAAAAAAAAATCATGAGTGTTCCCCGATTCCATTCTCTCTCAAACCTGATAAAACTGAGGGAGCAACTGGAGACAAGAATGTAAAGATTAGATGTGGGAGGATCTTTCAGTTTTCCATTTCAAATCACTAAGTTAAGAGTTTCCTTTTAAATTCTAATAATGGATGGATGTATAATGATATAGAATATGGAGAAGTCAAGGCATGAGTGTTACGTACAACATGTGATTTTTGGAGAATCTGGGGATCCGGGGCAAGTCATGAAGGTTATATAGTCCATATAGTGAATTGGCACCTAAACATTTGAGGACCTCTTGTCACGAATCTTTCTATTTCCTCTTAATGCTTTGAGCCACTGTTTATTGAGGCCTTTGTAGCTGTTCTTGGGCTTTGGCTATTGCATTTTTTGCCCCTTTTTTCCTACACACGGAATTTTTTTTGCCCCACTCGCAAGGTTTTGGTGGAGTGTTAGGTTAGGAAGCTTTTTGCTAGTTGAAGAAAATTTAGCAATTGGGGTATAATATCAGAGAAAAGTGTAATTCCATCCCTATCTTTCCTATAGAGTAGAGACGATATAAATGACACTAACTCTTGATTAACTTCAGTAGCTATAAACTAAAGAGAACGGCACAGACATGTATTATCAAAACCACATAATGCATATAAGCCAGCATGGCAGTTTTCAACCATTCGGGACATGGGTGCAGTGGGGGGACAGGAACAAATAAATATATTCATGTCATGAAATAATCAAATTTCTTCATTTTCTGCAGTTGTGTTGAAAATAAAATGGAATTAGAAACTTTAATTTCATTTTAAAAAGCCTGAACTATTCACCAATAAAGTTGAAGTTGATAGGGTTTAGGGTTTAAAACATTAAACACACTGAAAGAGACTATTTGTCCAAAGAAGCTAGGCTTACTTTGATTAAACACTTTGTCTAGTTTGCCTACTCATTTTGATATCTTTGGTTAATATTTTATTTGTGGTTATCAAGGGACTTGAGAAGTTGCAGAGAGAATTTTTTGGGGAGGGATATTGGATGAATTTAAGTGTCATTTGGTGGATCCAAACAATGTTTAGTGTTCGTACTCTTTCTTACAGGAGCGTGGTTTTGGGATTCACATCCATAAATTCTTTAATCAAGCTCTTTTGGGGATATGGTTGTGCAAATATGCTTGTTAAGGGATAGATTTTGGAGGAGGGTAGTTAGGTGGAAGTATGGAAGCTTATGGAGACTGGTCTTCGAGGGAGATGAGATTCCCCTATGGGGTGAGGCTTCAGAAAAAGATTGGAATGGATGGGATGTTTTTTCGAGCTATGCTAACATTGGGCTTTGGAATGGGTGGGATTTGGTTGTGGGCCTTGTGGGTATGCCAAGTCTGTGGTTGGGAATGGTGAAAGGGTTTTGCTTTTGGAGTGAACTTTGGTTTGAGGAGGATTGGTTGCGAAAGAGGTTCCTTGCTTTTGCTCGTGTAGTGGTCAAACTTGTGCTAAGATTCCATGTGTTGATGCTGCAAATAAACTACAAAAAAGGAAAAAGGATGCTTAGACATGTAGTAGGTCATGTGTTCTTGTAGTAGGTGTGGGGGAATAACCCCCGGCCCAATCCAATGGGTGAGGCCCAATCTACGCAAATTAAAGTTGGGGCTGCTTGGCGGCCCAATTTGGAAATAAAGGGAGGGCCGGCCTTGATTGCCAACCTCCTTCCCATCGTAGTTCAAACCGCTAGCGGTCTTCGAGCATTAAATGCAGAGTTGACTTGCATTAAATGCACAAGCAGCTGCCCACGCGACGTCGACGTGCACGTCCGGTCAGTCGAAATCCTCCGCGACAGTGCGCCAGACCCTGTAAGTAATCGGGCGACGCTAATGATGATGCCTACCCAGCAGGCCATGAGAGCTTGCTGATAGGCTAAGGCAAAACACACTCCCTTGATGACTCTATAAATACTCAAGACATCGAGAGTCAGGTATGGAGAGTTAACCCCAAGTATTCACCACCTTCATTCGTTTTTATCTCGATTAAGCTTGCTGACTTGATCTTCGGAGTGTGATCGGCCCCTTAAGGGTCGACCCATTCTAACCTTCTTGTCTTACAGAAAGAGTTTGGGTTCATCCATTTGTGGCTTGACAGTTCGGCCCAGCCTTCCCGTAAAATCTCACTTACAATTGGCGCCGTCTATGGGAAGCCTTAGAAAAACCATGAGTCTAAACAACCGGAGACATAAGAGAGAGAATCACGACGGCAGAGGCATCAGAGCCTCCTCCAGTAAAGATCAGACCAACTCGGCACACTGCCAATCTACGCTAGTAGATTGGCAGAGAAGGAGAACACTAAGATCGGAGATACGGACGCCTGCTGGAAGCCACCAAGAAGCATCGGACGAAATGCGAGGGATACGGGCTACGTCAGGGACAGAAACTTCCGCAGAAACCACCATCGGAACCTTGCCCTGTCGCCCTCCAATGGGCGAATCCCGAGTGAAGATACACTTTGTGCGGCGGAGAGACAAATTGGGCGGCGCGGAGAAGAGATAGCCTACCTCACCTCCCAAGTTCGGGTCATAAGAGAGGCATTCTCTGAAAGAAATGGACATGGGAGAGAAAGGTCCCCTGATCATGAGCAGATTACTGGCGACAGCAACGATTCGGCGCCGCAGGTAAGAGAGAGTCACACCATTAGTACCGGGCGTTGTGACAACAGGCGCACAGATCGGCGGAAGGGAAGGAGCGAGACCCGGCCAAATAATGACCCTGCTGAAGGAGATCGGCGGAGAGAGGACTGGGAGAAATGGTATAACAAAAAGCAGGAGGATAAGAAGCAGCAAACTAAGGAGCGCACGGCCCACGACCTGATGAAAAAGGCCCCGGATCAAATTACATCCTCGCCATTCACAGAGAAAATTGAGTCTCACCCAATTCTTCGAAAATTCACCCCACCAAAGTTCACCCTCTATGACGAGAAGACCGACCTGATTAACCATGTTCAGCATTACAAACAGCTCATGGTAGTGTGGTGCAGTGACCAGATGTTGATGTGTCGAATCTTCCCTTCCAGCCTAGGAAGTGTGGCTTTATGGTGGTTTGACAAATTGCCACTTAAGTCCATTTCCAGCTGGAGGCAACTTGCCGAGCTGTTTACAGCTCGTTTCATAGCAAATAGCCTGCAGCCGAAGGAGGTTGATTTCTTGCTGACATTGCGAAAAGAGGAAGGGGAAGGATTGCGAGCGTACGCCCGACGATACTGGGAGGCTTACAACGAAATTGACGAGTGCAGCGAGCAATTGGCTGTAACCCAGTTCAAGATCGGCCTTCCCAGGGAGCACCGTTTGCGACAATCCTTGATGAAGAAACCAGCCCTCACCATACAGGAACTGATGCTGAGGATCGAGCGCTATGCGCGGTTGGATGAAGACGCGCCCCAGCCAGCATCGGCCAAGGTCGGCGTTGCTGCAGAGAAGGCAAATAAGAAGGAGGCCAAGAAACCCCGATCAGAAGATAGTAACCGGGGAAAAAGGGTAACAGAGGGGGTCTATATAGTCTTTAAAGATCCCATCTATAAGATATTGTCCCAGATCCGCGACAAGCCATTTTTTAAGTGGCTACCAAGGTTAGGAGGAGACCTAACAATCCGAGACCAGAAGAGGTTCTGTTCATACCACCGCAAGAAGGGGCATAAAACGGAGCAATGTCGGCATCTCAAAACCCATTTGGAAGATTTGGCCAAGGCTGGCCATCTCGACCAATTTATCGATCGGGAAAAGACGAAGAAGGAGGCCGAGCAACCGCGGGTGGAGAACACGATCCAAAAGGAGACAGAGGTAAGGCCAGTCCGGGTAATCAATGTGTTGCACGGTTCGGTTGAGTTCGGAACCGTCGACCCACATAGATACCGGGTCGAGATGCAAAAGCCTGCACACTTAAGAGAAGTAATGCAGATACAACCACCCAGCAAGAAAACCAAGATCGGCAACAGCCATACGCCCATTGCCTTCACTGATGAAGATCTCGAGGGAGTGCAGGTTCCTCATAATGACGCACTGGTGGTAACACTAAGAGTGGCAAACTGTGACGTCAAAAGATTGCTCATCGACCAAGGGAGTTCATCCGAAGTTATGTACTACAGCCTGTTCAAGAAATTGGAACTCAAAGAGTCTGACCTCCAGCCATCACTCAACCCATTAATCGGATTCAGTTCAGATCCGGTTTGGCCCATGGGGAAGGTGACGGTTCCGGTCACAGCCGGTGGAATCACATTACAAACCGAGTTCTTGGTAGTCAATGTGCCCTCTCCCTACAATGCCATCATAAGACGGACTTGGTTACACCTTATGAAGGCCGTTCCCTCGTCCTACCACCAATTAATCCGATTTTCAACCCCTGGTGGAGTAGGGAAAATAAGAGGAGACCAAGTGGCTGCCAAACAGTGCTTCTTAACTGCATGCGCAACCAAGACGAAAGCTGAGAACGTGCAAATGATGGAGTTGCACGAGGACGCTTCTACCATTGAGGATGTGGGGGTGATTCCTGAGAATAAAGCCCTGGAGGATCTGAAGAAGATATACATTGATCGGCAGCGAGACAGGTACTTCATCATTGGTTCCTTTTTGTCCAAACAATAGGAAAAATCCCTGATGGAGTTGTTGACGAATTTCCTGGAATTGTTCGCCTGGACCCCTTATGACATGCTTGGGATGGGCGCCGATGTTGCTTGTCATCGACTGAATGTTGACCCAAATTGCCGACCTATTGTCCAGAAGGGGAGAAGGGCGGCTACCCAGCATGTGGACGCTGTTCTGGAAGAAACAGAGAAACTTTTGGAAGCTGGGGCAATTCGGGAGATCAACTACTCAAGTTGGTTATCAAATACAGTGGTCGTGAAAAAGAAGGACGGCAAGTGGAGGGTTTGTGTGGACTTCACTGATCTCAATAAAGCATGCTCCAAGGATCCATTCCCCCTCCCCAAAATTGACCAGCTTGTGGATGCAACCGCTGGCTTCGGGAGGATGAGTTTCTTGGATGCTTACCTAGGATACCACCAAATTCCCTTCCACCCCGACGACTAAGAGAAGACGGTCGTCATCACTCCAAGGGGTATATACTGCTACAAGGTTATGTCCTTTGGTCTGAAGAATGCTGGAGCCACGTATCAGCGATTGGTCACAAAGATGTTTAAGACGCAGCTCGGTAGAACTGTCGAGGTCTACATCGATGACATGATAGTAAAAAGCAAACTGAGTGACTCCCACTTGGCAGATCTAAAAGTGGTGTTTTGCATCTTGAAGGAGTACAAAATGAGGCTAAATGCTTCAAAATGCGTCTTCGGTGTCAGCTCGGGCAAATTTCTGGGGTTCTTGGTCACGCATCGGGGCATTGAAGTAGATCCACAGCAGATCAGTGCGATCCAAAGCATCCAAGCCCCGTAGAATGCCAAAGAAGTGCAGAAACTGACAGGAATGGCCGCAGCACTCAACAGGTTCATCAGTCGTTCATCGGACAGGTGCCAACCGTTCTTCCAGCTTCTCAAAAAACAGGAATGGTTCGAATGGACACCAGAATGTAACTCTGCCCTTGCCGATCTGAAGGAATACTTGACCCGACCACCCTTGCTTTCCACCCCCCTTCAACATGAGGAACTCTTCCTCTACCTTGTAGTATCGGACCATGCGGTCAGTGCCGTCCTACTCAAGCAAGAAAATCGCCAACAGTTGTCAGTCTACTATGTCAGCAAAATTCTTCTCGGAGCAGAAAATAGGTACCTACCCCTTGAAAAGTTGGCGCTAGCACTGGTAGTAGCATCCCGCAAGTTGGTACATTACTTTAGAACTCACGCCATCAACGTCCTCACTAACCACTAGCTCAAACCTTTTCTAAGAAAGGCCGACTTCTTTGGAAAATTGGCAAAATGGGTCGTGGAATTAGGGGAGTTTGACATCAAGTTTCAGCCCAGATCGGCATTAAAGGGGCAGGTTCTTGCAGATTTTGTTGCCGAATTCTTTATCGAGTTACCAATAGAGGTAGAACAAATCCTAGCAGCTACCCAAACACACAACGAATTCCCCCTGGATCTTTGGGAAACAACTTATCATTAGCAACTGTACGTTGACGGAGCTTCCAATGATCGGGGGGCAGGATCAGGCATTGTACTCATCACACTAGACGGTCTAACCATTGAACAAGCCATCAAGCTCGAGTTCACTGCCTTCAACAATGAGTATGAATACGAGGCCCTGTTCCCCGGAATACGCCGAGCCATTGAACTTTGAATTCTTGAGATCGTCATCTATTCGGACTCTCTGCTTGTTGTCAACCAAATTACAGGAGAATACGCAGTAAAGAACGATAGAATAACGTAGTACCTAGCTAAAGCCAAGGAACTGCTTGACCAATTCAAAAGCTACAAGCTTCGACAGATCAGCCGAGATAACAACTCACATGCGGATGCTTTGGCAACCTTGGCCACAGCTCTAAAGTCTGGGTCAAGAAGGACGATCAACGTGGAAACCCTCGCCAAGTCCAGCATCTTCCAGGAGGAAGAGGAAGCCCTAACAGCAGAACAGTTGGGACCATCATGGATAAACTCAATTATCTCCTACCTCGACAAAGATGAACTACTAGAAAATAAGGCTAAAGCTCGGTGAATCAAACATACATCTCTCAGATATTGGCTGTCACCGGATAAGGAGCTTTACAGACGTTCCTTTACAGGTCCATATTTGCACTGCATCCATCCGGACCAAGTACATGGCGTCTTGTTAGAAATCTACGAGGGAATATGTGGAAGCCATGTCAGCGAAAGATCGATAGCACACCGAGCCATCTCACAGGGATACTGGTGGCCTTACATGCAGAAAGATGCAGCCTAGTACGTCCTAAAATGTGACAAGTGTCAGAGGTTTTCCCCCATCATCCACCAGCCGGCCGAAGATCTTGCAACCATCACCAGTCCGTGGCCTTTCGCTCAGTGGGGACTGGACATTGTCGGACCTCTGCTCCAAGCTTCGGGTAACAAAAGGTTCCTCATTATAGCGACCGACTACTTTACCAAATGGGTAGAAGCAGAACCTCTGTTAACCATCAGGGAAATCGACGTCAAAAGGTTCGTATGGAAGAACATAGTCACGAGATTCGGGTTACCCCGTGCCGTTGTTTCGGATAACAGCACCCAGTTCGATGGTAATATGTTCAGATCATTTTGCGAAGGATTGGGGATCAGAAACTATTACTCGACGCCGGCCTATTCCCAATGCAACGGGCAAGCCAAGATTTCAAATAAAACCATGCTTAACGGAGTCAAAAAACGACTGGAGAAGGCCAAAGGGAAGTGGACGGAGGAGCTACCCAACGTTCTGTGGTCTTATAAAATAACCCCAAGAAGGTCTACCGGCCAAACCCTGTTCTCTTTGGCATACGAGATGGAAGCAGTCATTCCTTTGGAGGTTGGACTACCAACTATCAGATTGGCAGCTTTCAACTAGGGTCTCAACGACCAGTCGATTGCAAAAGACCTGGATCTCGTCGAAGAAAGAAGGGAAGCCGCCTTGATCGGGCTCACGGAGTATCAGTAACAGTTAAGATGCTCCTACAACAAACGGGTCCGACCGAGAAACTTTGCTCCGGGCAACCTAGTCTTACGAAAAGTATTAGGGGCAACCAAGAACACGGCAGATGGCAAGCTCGGCGCAAACTGGGAAGGCCCTTATAGAGTAACATCTCAGGTCGGCATTGGTGCATACAGATTGGAGACTATTGAAGAAGGAAGATAATTACCGCGACCCTGGAATGCAAGCAACTTGAAGAAATTTTACCAGTAGTGCGACGCCCCGTGCGATGTAACAGTTCATCAAATGTGTAAAGATTTTTTCAAGAATCAATAAAGATGAAGCTGTTCAAACAACCCTACTCTGAGCACTCTGTGAACCCACAAAAATCAAGTGTAAAAACTTGGTCTTGTCTAAGTTGGGTAGGTCGGCCAAAGAAGGCCACAAAAACCAAGTATAAAAACTTGGTCCTGTCCAAGTTAGGCAGGTCGGCCAAAGAAGGCCACAAAAACCAAGTGTAAAAACTTGGTTCTGTCCAAGTTGGGCAAGTCGGCCAAAGAAGACTACAAAAACCAAGTGTAAAAACTTGGTCCTGTCTAAGTTGGGCAAGTTGGCCAAAGAAGGCCACAAAATCCAAGTCGTAAAAACTTGGCCCATGAATTCCACGAAAAACAAAGGAAAAATTTGGTGCTGACCGAATTAGACAGTTTGACCAAAAAAGGGAAGTCATACAAACTAAAATCAAACAGTGGATAATAAGGCAAAACCAAACTTTCATTTGCAAATAGCGGTAAATACAAAACATGTTCCAGAAAAAAGGAAAGACTACAAAAGATTATGCCGACTTGTCCTCTGGCAATACAGATGGCTCCGTCGTGCAATCTAAAGAATGTTCGGCAGACATCGATTACTTGGCCACCGCTTTTTCTTTTTCTGCCTTATCTTTTTCAGCAGCGATCTCCAGAGGAATCTGTCTCTGATGCTCAACATTGGCAATCACCTTCTTCGGGTCCACGACGCCGTTCTCAGTTGTATTAAAATAGTCAGGGCATAGACGCCAAATGTCGGCAGTGCTGTCGGTGCCAAGGACATGGAGAGCTCTACTCCAGTCCTGCCGAAATATGGTACGGCTCAAATCCGCCATCTCAATGGCCAGTTCATTGGCCGCTCTGTCCTCGCCCCTCTTCAGCAACACCTCCTCATCAATCTTCAGTTTGGCCACTTCAGTTTTGAGCGCCTCGACCTCGGCATTGGCCTTGTGCAGATCCACAAACTGCACGTTGAATTTCTTTTTGAGATCGGTCAGTTCCTGATCCCTCCTTTTGAAATTAACCTTCATCAACAACAGCTCGGCAGATAACTGCTCGGTCTGCTTCTTGAAAGTGATCCAATCCTTATTGACATCGATCCACTCAACCTTTAAGCGGCCACGTTCTTCGATGAGCTCCTGATGAACCTCGGCAAGCTTCTGGAAGTGCATCATCACCTCTAAGGAATTCAGTCAACCTTACACCGAAAAGAGAAGGTCATGACAAGAGCGAGTGTCCAAAAGAATCTGTAATCAGTTAAAAGTCAGTGCCGACTTACCAAAAGTGAGTCATGGAAGGCACCCATAAAGACGGCCGAGTTGCTTGCTTCGCCCAACTTGGCCACGTCTTTTTTTTGAAGGACGTTCTTGATGACGCCGCCACCTCGATCTAGTCAATCATCGAGTTTGTTGTCGTTATAGGACGGCCTAAAATGTCTAGCGTGATGGTCACAGTCTCGCCGACCTCGTCCACTGCGCCCTCCCCTTTTTGCTTTTTGGGCGCTGGGGGCTGTGCGGTTATCTCGGACCCCCTTTTCTTTTGTTGACGAGTCTCCGGCCTCTGTTGCATGGGAGGAGCTTCCTCCACAGGAGTTATCATTAGCTCGGCTGGCGGAGTGTTAGTGGAAGTGGTGGCGGCCGATCTCAGCGGCTGGCCGGTAGCGGCAAACATTCTCTCCCTCAGACTCATGCTGACCTCTGCGTCGTGGGACGGGGTGGAATCCTGTGTTCTTGCTGGAATTTTAACCCGGCGGTTGGGAACAGTGTACGGCAATGAACTGGATGCCGAGCTGTGGGACTTGGATCGCACTTTGTGTTGTTCTTCACCAACTGGCTCCGATGGAGGAGCAACCATGACTGTCACACCAGTAGGACTGTGCGCCCTTTCAATTGCAATGTCGGTGAGGATCTCCTCAAAATCTCCCTCGGCACTTTTCTTTGCCAACATCGCAAGAGTACTCTGGAGAACACCCGTATTGGCAGTGAAGGTCGAATATCACAGCGGGTAGGAGAGCAAAATGTGCGCAGCCCGAGCAACGTATCTTAATCTGCCCTCGCCAACGTAGTTCAGAACCTTGTTGAGGTCGTCGGAATTGACTAACCAGTCACGTGCTTTCGACCTCTTCCCCTTCTTGTCTGCAAAAATGCGAGAGTCAGATTTGATGCACCTCAAAATTTAAAATGATGCACAGTATGAGAGATCGGCATCAAACCTAGTTCAACGGGCTCTCTAGGGCATCAAATCGCCGGTCTATCCTTCTCAGGAACGTCGCCAAACTCCCAGTGACCGGTTACCCAAATCCTAACGTCGTCGACGCCTTTCCCCGAGGAAGACAGACACTTCACTAACTCTAAGGAATTCTTTACGGCTTGGAGGTAGACTTTGTAACTACCTCCGACTTTATAAAGCATGTAGCAGTAGTCCAGTTCGGCGAGGCCCAAGTTCACACCCAGGCATGCCGAAAAAGATCCTATACACGTTCGACGCTAACTGGGAGGGCGACACTTTATTTTTTACTATGAACTTATGAAGAAGAGGGTGAAGGGGAAATCTGAGTCCCCCTTCTACGATGGCAATGACTGGGAATGGCACCCCCTTTTCGGTCTTGCCCATACGGTAGTCGTTGGGATCGACCAGCTCTAAGCCGATCTCATCTGGGATGTCAAACATCGCCCTAAAATAAGCAAGGGCCAACGGGCCATCTAGCATTTTACGGAGACGGGATGCCATCAGGAGGCAACCGTCAAAACGCAGAAAATACAGTAAAGAGCAAAAGAGTTGCGGGCTTGAAGGACACTTACAGTGGTGGGTGCCGAAACAGCCGACGCACATGCTATTCAAGAGGTAAGGAAAAAAGACCAATTGTTTTTTAACTAAGCAGGGCGTCGCTCTTTTATACGCATCAATGTCGTCGGTTCGTGCACAGGAAAACGGCAGTAACCATGACGCTTCGCCGAAACGTCGCATCTGCCGTCGATTCGATGATACCCCACAGTAAATCTTTTAATTCCCGCCATTTATCTGACCGGGTGACCGTTACAGCCCTTGGCTGTTTCAAAAGTCAAAACGACACAAAGGCTGGGGGCAATTGTGGGGGAATAACCCCCGGCCCAACCTAATAGGTGAGGCCTAATCTACGCAAATTAAAGTTGGGGCTGCTTTGCGGCCCAGATCAGAAATAGAGGGAGGGCCGGCCTTGACTGCCGACCTCCTCCCCACCGTAGCCCAAACCGCTAGCAGTCTACGAGCATTAAATGTAGAGTTGACTTGCATTAAATGCACAAGCAGCTGCCCACGCGATGTCGATGTGCACGTCCGGTCAGCCGAAATCCCTCGCGACGGTGCACTAGACCTGTAAGTAATCAGGCAGCGCCAATGATGATGCCTACCCAGAAGGCCATGAGAGCCTGCTGATAGGCCAAGGCAAAACACACTCCCTCGATAACTCTATAAATACCCAAGGCATCAAGAGCGAGATATGGAGAGTTAACCCCAAGTATTCACCACCTTTATTCGTTTTTATCTCGATTAAGCTTGCTGACTTGATCTTCGGAGTGTGATCGTCCCCCTAAGGGTTGACCCATTCTAACCTTCTTGTCTTGCAGAAAGAGTTTGGGCTCATCCATTTGTGGCTTGAGAGTTCGGCCCAGCCTTCCCGTAAAATTCCACTTACAGTAGGTCTTGTGCCTATGCTTCCCAGGTTATAAGTAATTGAGTATCTCTTCTCAAATTGAGACGATTTAAGGGATTAGAGAGATTGATCACTCATATCGGAAACTGGCATCATCGATGATTTACTTAGTTACAACACGAGAAGGTAAAAAGGAAAAAAAAAATAACAAAAAGAGAAAACGATTGAAGTGTTAGCTTTCCTGCACTCACGGTTATATTTCTTTGGGTGACCTAGCTTGCTCTCTTGATAGGAAGCAATTATGACAAGTTGGAATTCACTTGAGTTTGAAGAAGAATGAGTCATTGCATATTTTGCATTGCTTAGAGTTGCAGGGTTTTTGCATCGACTCTCGGGGGTGTTGTAATCAATACCATCATCTGAGATAGGAAGCAATCAAAGAACCTTAATGCCCATCTGTTAGGAGAACCGAGAGGGAAGTAGCAATGGTGGGGAAATGAAAGGATTCATGGAGCTTCTGTCATTTGGAAGGAAAAGCGAAGGAAAAAGAAGAGAGGTGTGGAACTTATTCCCCATCCCCACCAAATCCGTTCCTCTCTCATAAGTTGTCAGAGAGAATGGAAAGGGCTCCCCTCATTTTTTTTTCCTTTCTTGTCCTTTCTGTAATATCCTTTATTTAATTTGTTAGGATATAATGATAAAATCTTCTTTCTTGCCACCCGAGCAAAGAGAAAGAGGGAAAGGCAGCTTATGTTGCCTAAGAGACATTTTCCATCCGTCCTTCATATCTATGAAATTTCCGTCTCTTGTATTAAATGCTGCATTAGTAAGCAGGATGAACTTCAAATGGTAAGGTGTTTGAATTTGTGCTTTAATTGATTATTCCTTGACAAGGTTTTGTTATTTGGCGGAATTTCAATGTCATTGTTATGCAGGTTGTGAACTATTTACTACGCGGATGGATCGGAAACCTGGAGTCTCAGGGTTGTGTTGCATTACCTCTGCTTGATAACCCTGAATGCATTGAGTATGACATTGCCAGGGATTTGGAATTTTCTAGAGAAGGATCAGGTAGATCAGTGACCGTGCGATTCTTTGGCTCCAGGTTCTCTCTGTGGAATCAGATAAGCTCCTATATCAAAACCCGCCTTAAAGATCTTAGAATTAAATCTCAATAATTTTGCCCTTTTTCTTCAAATCATAGTGTATCTGGAAATGTACTATATGTTGATGTCTATTGAGTAATCGATATATCACAGAAGTCAATTCCTCATATTTTTGTAAATCCATTATATCATATTTTCACTTTATAATCAGAGGATCAAGGATTCATCAATCATCATTACAGAAATGGTTTGCAACTTGAGTTTTGCCGTGTCGTTTTTAAATTAATTGGTTTTTCATCCAATCAATTTTCTCACCATCTTGCTAGAGAATTCATGGGCTGTAAGATAAACCCTTGCTTAAAAGTTTGGATTATATATATATTTAGGTTGAATATTCTCAGTTTTCTGTTCTGTAGCATGATGTATGACTATCTAAAAGGAAAGAATGAGTCCTTTAGAAATGCAATTTAAGTATCAAAATGCATTCCTAATGAATGAAAGCTTCAATCAATTTAATTAGAAAAATCTGTCATTTTTTTAAATAAAATTTATAAGTTTGTGATTTTATTTTCGTACCAATGAAGATGGATTGCGGTTTTATGTGTGCTTTTATTTTAAAATTCAAAAATAAAAAGGAATAAAGGGTTGGAGGGTAGAGGGAGCTGCTTGCCTGGCCACCTGACATTCAAAGTAGTCACAACATTCTTCTTCTATGCTATATCTTTATATATATGCCGTTATGATCTTTGGAACTCAACCACCCCCACCCTCACATATGTTTCCTATGTGCTACTTGCTTTAGTAGCTCCTCTACCAATCAATGATGCCAAAGACCTCACCTAGAGACCTCACCCAACTTTTCCATAGGAGAGGTGACTCTTATCCATATTCCATAATTATTAGAAACGTGCTATTCTTTTAGGCGTAATTTGGAACTTGAATTTTTAGTGAAAAAATAAAAAAAAATGTGAAAGAAAAATGAACAAAATAATAATTATTAGAAACATACTATTCTTTTACGTTTCACTTGGAATTTGAATTTTTAGTGAAAAAAAATTAAGGAAAAAAAAAATGTAAGAAAAAAGTGAACAAAAATAAATGTTTTTGATTTCAAAATTACTTTTATTAAAGGTACTGAAAATTCTATCACAGATTTTCTTACTCAAGAATTCTTATAAGGAGACTCTCACCATGCCCCCCAAACCAGCTCATGATACGGGCAAGGCTCCAGTCAAATTTCAGACTCAACCTCAGTTCAAATTCTCTTATGTCATGAAACCAGTCCCAGTTCAACCGCCCCAATCCCTTCCACTTGCACCATGTGACTAGTACAATCAAACTCTTATTGAGCAATCTCAACAAGTTTCCCAAACTTCTGCCAAGACAATCACCCCAACCGTGGTTCCAGACTCTCAGCAACTGAGAACACATTCTTCTCAACAAGTGGCGATCTCTAACCCCACTTCTTCTCAAGTGGTGATCTCTAACTCTACTCTCAAATCAAAGTATTTTCTCAAAACCAAATGCGAAATAATTTATTGTCCTTTTAGAAAAACAAACATGGTCTGAGGATGCATTTGAAATTCCTCCTGGAGTGTTTCTTTCCAACACACATTTTCTCCAACTCTCTCCAATTCACACTTAATAATTCTATGAATTTATTCTCATAAATACTGATTCCATTAGCTCAAAAAACATTCCAATATTGAAAATTCCCAAATTACTTACTCCACTGTTTATATTACCAAAATTCTGACCCATGAACAATGGGGTACCCATCCTTATCAATTTAGAAGATTTTTCGAAATCTTTTAATCCATCTACATTCAATTACTATGATTATCAACATGTTTGGTTCAACGCCTTTTTCTTTTAAAACTCCACATTTAGCCATTCTTGGATGTTTACTTTTCAGGTAACCCAGGTAAGTAGCAATGAAACAAACTTAAATAAAGAACGAAAAGAACGAACTAGTTAACTGGAAATAAAAACAAATGTAAATAAAGAATGAACCAGCTAACTAGAAATAATTGAAATGATTAAAGATTGGAAAAAAAACAAACAGTTGTATTGAAATCATTGTCAACGTCTTATAGGCACATTCCAAAAGGATAACAAAACCAGGCATTACTTGGGTAAATTAAGATTATAATTGAAAATTTAAAACATAAATATTGAAAAGATTGAAAGATTACTAGGAGAGCTGAGTTACTGGAGATATGATACTTAAAACTAACTACAAAGATGGAATACAAGAGAATTCTAGAGAGAGAGAGAGAGAGAGAGAGAGAGAGAAACTTGGCTTTCGAATTGGCCTGCCTCAGAACATGGAGAGACAGGGTATAAATAGAAAAAATTATTACTGTTGATCCACATGTCTGATCACTGTAGAAAAGCATGTGTGATGGCTGTCAGTTACCGACAGTTGATTTGTCTTTTGCTGTGAATAGTAAAAAAGTCAATTTTACTATAGCACTATTGTCTTTTTGTGGAAAAGAAGTCAAAATACTTGTAACACTTTTTTCTTTCTGTGGGAAAGTCGTACCGCGGGCATCGAAAGTGAATTAATTTGCTATTGCCGAGACTGACGGCTTTTAAATTTTGTTTAGACTGGAGAGAAGACACCATAACAATCATCTTCATTATCTTGTGCGAGATCAGTTGAGGAGACCTGAGAATCTTACTCTAGATTTGTTGGGGATTCATCATCATCACTGTTAGAAAAGGGATGATAATGTCTCCATTAATTGTTAACGAAGTTCTTTCTTGGTCTTGGCTGCTGCTAATTTGGATAAATTCTGGCTCTTGTTAAGTAAAAATTGAGGATTAGCATCTGCAAAAATTGCTGTATGGGCTAGAAAGAATTTATGGACAGTTTGAGGGGTAACACTTTGTTTCCAATTATCCTACCATTTAACTTGAAAAGGTTCGAGCAAGGTAGGGAAAAGAGTCTTGAGAAATAATAGTATAATTCCAGGAACAAATCCATGGAATAGAAAATTGGGCCATAAAGAGTAAGATTATGAAAAATTTGGAGAGGATTCGATTGGGTTTGATTTTGTCTTGATAAAAGAGGGCATCTTTTTTAATAGAAGGAGGAAGGATTTGAGTAACATCGCCAAAATGAAACCACCAGTTATAAAACTAGTTAAAAAATTCTAAGGAAAAATCTTTTTGGAAAGTAAACATCCAGGAATGGCTAGATGTGGAGTTTTGAAAGAAGATGGTATTGAATCAAGCATGTTGATAATCATAGTAATTGAATGTAGGTGGATTAAAAGATTTAGAAAATTTTCTAAATTGATAAGGATGGGTACCCCATTGTTCAAGGGTCAAAATTTTGGTAATATAAACAGTGAAGTAAATAATTTGGGAATTTTCAAGATTGGAATGTTTTTTGAGGCTAATGAACTAGTATCTATGAGAATAAATTCATAGAACTGTTGAGTGTGAATTGGAGACAGTTGAAGAAAATGTGTGTTGGGAAAAAAACTCTTGGAGGAATTTTAAATGGATCCTCAGACCATGTTTGTTTTTCTAAAAGAACAATAGATTGTTCATATTTAGTTTGGAGAAAATACTTTGATTTGGGAATGAAGTTAGAGACTGCCACTTGAGAAGGAGTGGGGTTAGAGACTGTCACTTGTTGAGAAGAACGTGTTGTCATTTGCAAAGAGTTTGTAACCACGATTGGGGTGATTGTCTTGGTATAAATTTGGGAAAGTAGTTGAGATTGTTCAATAAAAGTTTAATTGTACCAGTCACGTGGTGCATATGGAAGGGATTGGAGCGGTTGAACTGGGATTGGTTTCATAGTATAAGAGGATTTGGACTAAGGTTGAGTCTGAGGTTTGGATGGGGCCTTGCCCATATCATGAGCTGGTTTGGAGGCCATGGTGAGAGTCTCCCTATAAGAATTCTTGAGTAAGAAAATTTGGGATATAATTTTCAGTACCTTTAATATAAGTAATTTTGAAATAAAAAACAGAAAGGATAGATTGCCATCGAGCAAAAATTTGTTTAAAAGCTATATTTTCAACATCTTTGAAAATGATATTTTTTGCAACCTGACAGCCAACACGAAGTAAAAATTCTTGATTTAATACATTACTTTGAAATTTAGAAATACATAAAACAATAGCCAAAATTTCATTTTTAATAGTGCTATAATTCTTTTGGGTAGGGTTCCAAGTACTTGAAGTAAACCTAACTAATTGTTCTTTATTATTGAGAACTTGTTTTAGGATACTGCCATAACCTACATCTAAGGCATTGGTTTCAACTATTTTGAAGGTGTTAGGATTTGCTAACGTAAGACAAGGAAGGGTCTGGATATATTGTTTAAGGGTTTTGACAATTTTGGTATGCTTCCTAGACCAGGCAGAAGGATCCTTTTTAAGGTGCTGTCATAAAGGAGTAGCAATCTGATTTAAATTTGGATAGAATTCAGAGACATAATTGAGACTACCTAAAAAGTGTTGTAACTGATTTTTGTCTTTAACTTCATCATGAAAGTTATTAGCAAATTGAAGAGATCTTTCGATGGGAGTAATTGTATCTTGGAAAATGTAATGACCTAAGAATCGGACTCGTGTTTGAAAAAGACTAATTTTCTTTATTGAAAGAACTAAACCATTGTGTTTGACAATATTAAAAAATAAATGAAGATGTTTCCAATGTTGGATAATAGAATTAGAAAAAAAATAAGAACATCATCAATATAGACAATTGTAAATTGAGAATGAGAATTGAAAATATCATTCATAATTTTTTGAAATTCACTTGAAGTATTTTTCAATCCAAAAGGCATTACGTTCCATTCATAATGTTCAAATGGTAGAGTAAAAGCAGTTTTGTACCTATCTTGTTCTGCGATTTGAATTGCCAAAAACCTGATTTCATATCAAATTTTAAAAATATTTTGACATGGCAAAGGCGTTAGAGGAGATCTTTCTTGTTGGGAATAGGATACCTAATCCAATGAATAGCATCATTGAGGAGTTTGTAATTAATGACCATATGGAGAGCTCCTCTTTCAATTTCAACATTTTTGTAAACATAAAAGGCAACACAGCTCCACGGAGAATGACTATTGTGCATTAATTTTTTGCCAAGAAGATCTTTGATTTCTGTTTTGCAATATTCAAAAATTTCATGGTTCATTTGGATGGGACGAGCTTTGGTAGGGATTTGTTTTTCAGAGAAATCAGAAGAATAAGGCAAGGTAACGACATGTTTGTTTCGAGACTAAAAGGCATTGGGTAAATCAAAACGCACCTCATGTTGTAATTTAGTTAAAAATTTATTTATAGCTAATTGTACAGTTCCATCTTGTAAAGTGTTTGATTTGATTGTAAGTTTTTTCTTCTTTAAGAAATAAAAAATGTTTTTCTTTATGAATGATAAGGTTGATAGTATGATCAGAAATGACAAGATTTTTTTAGAGCATTTAGGTCTTTGGTACGAGGAGGACATACAAAAGAAAATGTAACTTTCTTATTTTTAAGGGTATAATGAATACCTTTAATGGTAACTTGAAAAGGTTGAAGAAGACTGAGAAAAGCATGCCTAAGATGACTTCTCGTGAGAAATGTTTTACAAGAACAAAAGAACTTTTGAGACAAACATTGTTATTGCAAATATGAGCATTGGAAAGTTTATATTGTATTTGAAGAGGGGTGCCTCCAGCAGCAAAAAGATGTTCTATAGTTTTTTCAAAATATTTGGTTGGGATTAAGCCTTCTTATATACAATTAAGATCAGCTCTAGAATTAAAAAGAGCAATGGTGTCAAAACGAAATTCTTTGTTAACAACAATAGTAATTTTGACATTCCATTTCTAATAAGATATTTGAGAAAGTAAGAAAATATCTTAAGAGTCAATTTTAGGAGGAACAGAGGTACTAGGAGAAGAATGTTGGAAAAGTAAAACCTAATTTTTGAGATTGTCAAGATCAATATTGGAAATATTATGTTCAAGTTTTAAATCTCTTAATTCTTTTTTTACTAAGTTAATTTCAATTTGTAAACCTTGAATAGTAACAGGGGAAGGTTTTGAAGGTTAATCAAAACGTTTGAGAATGTCATTAAGATTATAAGAATTATTTAAAAGCAAATTATCATGTTAAGATTTTTCTACAGAGGTTAGGCTTTGTTTAAGTTGGAGTATATAATCTTTTTTCACTTGTGAATCCTTAATTTTGTCTATGACATCAAGAAATAGTTCTTGTTCTTTGGTGATAACATTAATGGCATGGGTGATTGGACATTGGCAATTAGTTTTAACAACTTGTCCTGAATCGTGAGAGGAATGAGAAGTATGCTGTTCATCCGACGAGGATTGAAAATCAATTTTATCTAGTTGTAATTCTTCGTCAAATATAGACGTATCAAAATTTAGGAATAATTCATAAGTTGTTGCTTGAGTGTATCATCAATTTCTAAAGAATTAATTTTTTTATTCATGCAGCATTGATTTTTGTAATGGTCAACTTTACCACATTTGTAGTAAGTAGGGACTTTGCGTGAGTGTTTAGAAATATGTTTAGGTTTTGAAGGAGAAGATTTAATAGTCTGTTGTGGTTAAGGTTTTTGATAATAAACGTTGGAGCCAGGTTTTGGTTAACGAAAGAATTTTTGTGCAAAAGTAGTGCGAGGTTTTCTACGAGAAAGTTGTATTATGTGAGAATTATCAAGGAAATCAAATTGTTGACAAAAAGTAACTAGTTTTTTCTTGGAGGTGGCCAAGTCTTTTTGCAGTTGTTAGTGTATTTTGAAATTGGTGCAGATTTCTAATCCTTGTGTTGTGATAGCATTGACTAAATCACCATAAGTAAGTTGTTCGTAATGGACGACATCATTGTTGTTTTCTTTAAGTTTATCTTTGACCTTTTGGGAGAAGAGTTTGGGAAGATCATTTAGGATTTTTTTTTTCTAATGGCTTTGAAGACAGTCATCACACATCATAACTTTGGTTAGGAAAACATTTTTGTACCAACGAAAGTCTTGGAGTTTAGGACATCAGAGGTTATTGAGAATTTTAGAAGTTGCAGCTTGAAATTTGGAAGGTTTGCCTAAAAATTGTCTAGAGATGGAGAAGATAAGAGTGCTAACAGCATCTTCTATAGTTTGATTATCTTCAGATTTAACGGGAGTACCAGTTGAGTCGATTTTGATGGCAGTAAGGATTTGGGTGCGCTCATTGGAGGTGAGGAAATGATCCCACCATCCTTTAAGGTGGCTAGTAAAATCAGCTACTAAAACTTGTGTGACAGCAAAGTCGGAAGATTTTTATTTAGTTTTATAGGCTAAGGCAACTATTGTCATTTCTTGGAGTTTGTTGAGAATATTGTATTCGGTCATACCATCAAAATTTCACTCATACATTGTACTACCATGATAGGCAGCTTGAGTAAATTGATTTTGTTCTTCGAATTGCATATCAAGGAGAGCAGGTCTAGGATTAATTTTTTGTGTTATTATTTTCATGCCTGCGTTAAAATTTTCACTTCAACTTTTTGGTAGTGGCATTGAGTTCTAAAGGTTGAGAATCATTCATGGTTTGTTCAATGTCTTCAATATCAAAAAGTGTAGGTTGAGATAACGTATTAATAGTATGGGTTTTGCAAGATTGAGGAGGGTCAAGTGCAATGACAACCTTGAGAACTTGGTCTATTTGTGCTAATTTATGATCAATTTGAGAAGAAAAATTAGGATCTGATAATTTGTTTTGAAGATGTTGAAGAATTTCATGTGGTTTAAATAAAGGGGTTTCCGTAGTTGTAAGTATAGTTAATTGTTCTTTATGGACAAGGTGTTCGACACAATTTAATTGATCACCTATAGTTTTGAGGGATTGATTTGTGAAGTTATTTTGTTGCATAATATTAAAAATATCTGTGGCACTAGGATGGAGCCTAATCCGAGTTCTAAGTGGAGCCTTAGAGAATTTGTACAGAATAAGGATGTAATTTTGGCCCGTTCGGCCAGGTTCGCCCTTGGGCCAGCTGGGCTCGGCCGTGCCGAGGTCCCCTAATTTTCGGGCCGATTTGGGTCAAAATTAGAAACACTAGGCTCAAGCCCAACCCGTGGCTCTAAAAGTGGGCTTGGGCTTTAGACGTGGGCTGTTGGGCAGCCTTGGGCAATTATTTTTTAAAAAATTTTAGTTTTAAACTTTATAGTTTAAACTAAATTTAAAAATAGTAATTAATTTATTAATTGATAAAAAACTAAAAAGTAATAGAATAATATTAAGTATTATAGATTCATATAAACTATTAATTACATACAAAAAATACACTATAAGTTTATAATTAAACTTATATACACTAATAATTGGTAAGGTATCTGATAAGTGAACTTAAAATAGTAATTATCACTATGTAAGGTATCTCTATAAGTGAACTTATAATTAAAATACACTATAGGTATTTGCATAATTATAAACTAGAGGGACAAGCTTCGAACCGAGCTACCTAAGGGAAGGCCCAGGCGCACCCACAAGGGGGCGTGAAGGACCGGGCTTGGGCTTAGCAAGCTCGGGTCACCCATGGGCCTTGAGCCAAGCTTACATCCCTAAAAAAATATCACTAGATGTAGCAATGGTATTTTTGTAATTAAGTGTTATTATCATAAGAATTTTATTTTAAAATAAAGGTTTTCATTCAACCACAGTATACTGTACATAAATTTAGTATGAAGGCTATGGTTGTATAGTATTATTGTAATTATTATGAACACCTAACCTATTTTCCAAAAAATTTTTGATGGAAAGATAGCACCTTATGTTTTCGCAAATATTTGACGAATTTATTATAAAGTGTAAAAATCTAAGTGTCACTAGTTTGGAATTATATTATTGAAAATTTATCCTCTACATTTTACCGTGCCTTTATTTCGTGTCTTGCATTTTTTTAGTTTAATGCTATGTTTAGATTTTAAATTTATAATGGAAAAGGAAAGTGAATTTAATTACAAGTTTATTTTTTAGGATAATCTAATTAAAACTATTTTTTTGTTAAATATCTATTCATTTTCTTCTCATTTTTCTAATCAAACCAATAAAGAAAAAAAAATTACATTTTCATTCTTTTCTATCTACAAATTCAAAATTCAAGATCCAAAATGTCATCTGGTAGGAGATTGGAAGACATTCATAATTTAGTTATAAACAAACTAAAGGCAAACTCCAAAAGCCTGTACCCAAACTGGCAAAATTGAATAACTCTAGGATAATCATTCACAAACTCCTTTTTACTTTAATTCAGTCATGTTGATGTTTGATTGGGATGGGATGAATTGAATCCTATACATTTATTGCTATTGGATCCTCTGTGAGTTTTATCTCACCATCAACCCCGGATTATTTATCTAACCCACCCCGGATTATTTATCCCACCTACATGGGATAAATAGTCCAGACTCCAGACTGGATAAGTTATCCAACTTTTTTGTTTAAATATTTGGAATTTGTGAGCTCCATAGATTATTTATTATATTCTGTCCATTTGTCCTAGAAACAAATGCAAGTTTTTTAAGTTCACTGTATTAAGTTCACATAGTTCGTGTGAACGATGACCTTGCATTTGTTCAAAGAGGCTAATTGACCGAAGGTT
This sequence comes from Euryodendron excelsum, assembly GCA_033060915.1. Taxonomy (NCBI): domain Eukaryota; kingdom Viridiplantae; phylum Streptophyta; class Magnoliopsida; order Ericales; family Pentaphylacaceae; genus Euryodendron; species Euryodendron excelsum. Next base: position 15,339,203 of record CM065379.1, on the reverse strand, counting down.
TTATTTATTAAATTCTAGTCATTTTTTAAAAAAAATCATAAATGTGGAATTTGTGAGCTCCATGGATTATTTATTATATAATGCCCATTTATCCTATAAACAAACGCAAGTTTCTTAAGTTTAATGCATGAAATTCACATAGTTCATGTGGATAATGATTTTGCATGTGCTCAAAAAATTAATTGATCAAAGGTTTGGACATCCATGTCGCAAAAAAAAGGAGCAGACTATTAGTAACTAGACATGGAATCCCTAAATAAATTATCCTAAGGTTAGTGCAGTCCAATGTTTGCCTTTACTTTTATGAGAGAGAGAGAGAGAGAGAGAGAGAGAGAGAGTGGAAACTCATATATTAAAGGTAGAAATGGAATATATTGCTTAGATTAATAATTGTTATTGTCCTACCAAATTATGTTGAGATGTCATACTTAGCATGAGTATAAACTGACCATTAGAAGTAGACGACCAAAGGCATAATATCAAGCATATGTTGAGAAAATGATAATTGCTCTTTCTTAATCAGTTTAGGCTGAGTTCAACACAGCTCACATCATTGCATATTTCCAAATCTAAAATTGGTCCTCCAAAGTCCAAACTTATGCCAAATTGTATCTGCCCAAAATTGTTAAAAAGAAAAAAAAAAAAGTCTCAAATGGTATTCTTATTATTTTTTTAAATGTTATTCAGCAGCGAAAAAAAAGGGCTAGAAAGGTGAAGATAATTTAAGAATTTTAAAACGCAAAATCTTGCTATGTGCGTTTGGATTAGCTTTTTTACGGACTTTTTTTTTTTTTTTTTATAAAAAAACTAGCTAGCTTCTTTTCTATTTTGTTTTTAACTGACTCCATTACTGCATTCATGCTAAAAATATTAGCCAACACCTCACAACCAGTGGGATAGTGTAATCATTCCAATCACAGCCTGTGGATCACTCCCAAACCGCAGTACGAACTGACTCACTTTATCAGAACAATTCAAGAAGAATATACATTAAAGTTACAAACAAGAAGCAGGCTGTTGGAGAAAATTAGTAGAGAGTACCTTTTGACACAAAACTATCCTCCGGGCCTACTACTAGAACCCATCACATTTTCTTCCGAAATGATGAGAAATACTACTTTTCTTCCCAATAAAATTCAAAAGTAGAAGTTTCCTTATAATTCTGTTTGAAAAAAGAACCTAAGAATTTACTAGTCCCAGGTCAATAATCAAAAGCTTTCACCGATTCCCATCGACAAAAAAGTCAACTCATTGGGCTGCCCAAAAGGGGGTCACTGATCGAACGGTCAGTATCGATGTGATGAAGCGCTGGAATATACGCATAGGTCAAGCATTCATACATTACCATCACAGGCTCCAGAAAGAGGCATGATGTTTCTGCATGTCAAAAGGAGAAACAAAAGCTAATGGAAGTGTGTAAGCTGCAAAGCCTTGATGGAAGGGAAGGAATATAAAGTTTTCTCATTTGCTGCTGGTTGCTAGAGACACCATCTCTGTGTGTGTGTGTGTGTGTGTGTGTGTGTGTGTGGATTTTGGAGTTTGAATTATCTGCGGCCAGCTTCTCATTGTCTTTGATACCTGAAATCCAAGTTGTCTTTGCTGAGGAGGGGGTTTGGCTGCAACAATACCTCTAAGTGAATACAGTTACTTGGTGTCTGTGTAGTCCTTTTTCTTGGAGAACCCATCTGAATGCAGAAAATGTGCAGGAATCCCAGGGTGATCCAATTCATACGAACATTATTCATTACAAAATGCAGACAATTGAGGAAGTATTTAGACATCCCAATGAATAAAAGATTGTACTAACATCACATTATATCTGATTTTCAGTAGTGAGAATGACTATCTGAAATAGTTACAATATTACATATCATGTACAAGATCTTGCAAAAATGAACATGAAAATTTTCAAATCTTTTCTTCGTTCTTACCTGTATAAGACAGGAAGATAACAACAGCTTCGCTGGAAAATCTCGGTCCATCACATTGGACAGTCTTGTGGATTACATTAATTATTAGGTTAACCATCATGGTTAAATAATAGGTAACCAACAACAACAACTAGGACCAACACAAATAATAAGGATTCTTGAAAGATCTATACGTATTATATAGAAGTTTGGTTTGAATGCGTAATGATATTACCCAATAGATCAACCAAGAGAAATATGAAGACATGGGCTTTGGAAGATGAACTCTATCATAGGATAAAAGGTCCATAGTCAGGGTAGTATGAACTTATTCAGTACTCATGTCTATTACACTTTATTATGTGTTATTTATTTCATTGAAAGTTTCTCCATAAATAATAAATTCATGTTGATGATGTAACAAAACACTATATATTACAATTTAATAAGAATGACTATTAAGCAGTTAGTACTACTGGACTTTTTCCCCAATAAGAGGAACTCAAGCAGCTCTTCTGTCAAACACCGATTACCCACCTCACTATTTTGAGCGCCGCTTAAAACAATTTCAAGATGCAACAAAGGGAAATTTCTCGATAATCCAGCTTTTTCAATTTAGAAAGGTTTTTTTCTTTGGTAGGTAAGATAAGATTTCATGTGAAGATAACCCTTGTAACTAGTTGTATCTACAAATTTGGAAGATTAAGAAACGTGTATATCAGAGAAATGAAAACTTAAGCATCAAGCAGAAAAAAGGTTAATAGGATCAATATGTCTTGCTGGGTTCATACAGTAGCTTTGAAAAAGTTCGTTCATTCAAAGTTTGTTAAAGAGACCTAAGTATACTGTTTTTTTGGCTCCCATCAAAAATATTTTCCTCACTGGAAAAAACCAAAATTTTCTTATCAAATACTTAGCAATCCCAAGAGCCTTTTTAAACCATGTCTGACACCAAATTACCTTCGATTTATGCATAACATACAGATAGAGTTTACAAGTCAAAGAAAAATTTTGAAGTTTCATATGCGTTTAGCAGCATTATATTATTCAATAGCTTCACATAAAACAGAGGAAAGGATTAACATCTCCTGAAAGGTTCATCATCAATAAGCCCTTGGGCTATATAAATGGATTAACAAATTCAAGAACAATAAAATCAATTGAATAAAACCCATAAATAGTCCACAATATCAGTGTGATTTGCAAGCAAGGGAAGCTTCCATGCAGGAGCTTCACTCGGTTTTCAAATCAGCAACAGACCACAAATTAACCTGCAAACAAAGATTTACAATGACCTAGCTATGGTGAGCTGCCTCAGCAGTAAAACTCAGATTGAGGGATCATGTTACCTCCTCTAGAACATAAATTTGAATTCTCACCAACCGACAGGTTTCGCCTCAAGCTGAAGACACTCCCACTATCATTACCACGAGGCAGAAGCCGAGATCTCCCTCTGCCAACCAATCTTCCACTTCCAATTCTAAAACTAGAGCTTCCATATGAAGATTTCAACTTAGGCTCAACCCCATCAGCCTCACCCCGAAATTCAGACTCCCCATCTGTTCCAGCCATGAGATCCATCAAATTATTCCTGATACCCAAATCAGAGTACACTCTCTGCGAATTTCTCAACGCCCTAGAAAACTTAGCATCTATACCATCCAAATGACCTTCTTCAACACCCTTTGGCCTCAAATTCAACTGGGTCTTTCCGGGTTCGACTGGTCGCCCAATTGTCTCCACCATCAAGCATGGATTACTAAAACCATTCCATGAATGAAGAGGAACCAATTTACTCAACCCATTAAGACTCTCAACAACCTCCTTCATGGATGGCCTCCGCTCCCTACAAGACCTCACACACTTGGCTGCTATCACCCCCAATTGCTTCCTCACTGAAGGGTCCTTCGGAGGCTCAATCCTAGGATCATATATAGCTAAAAGCTTCCCTCTCCTTACCAATGGAATGGCCCAATCCACAATTGAAGGCGGCGAGTACCCAACATCAATTGCCTTCCTACCACTTATAATCTCCAACAACAGTATACCAAAGCTGAAAACATCAGTTTTAGTGCTCAAATTATCAGGAGTCACATAGCATGGATCAAGATAGCCGATTGTACCTGCCGGTGGAGTTGACCGGAGTCGATAATCATCAACATGGCAACGAACAGCCAACCCAAAATCGCCCAACCGGGCATTGAAATTGCTATCCATCAACACATTGGCCGACTTGATGTCTCGGTGGATCACCGGAGGGACAGAAGAATGGAGGGTGTCGATTGCCTTTGCAGTCTGAAGAGCGAGTCGAATTCTTCGGCCCCAATTGGGTGGCCGAGGACTCGAATGAAGGACGTCGTACAGAGTGCCATTGCTCATGAATTCGACCACCAAGAGGCGGTCGCTGGGGTCGCTCGTGAAGCCCAACAAATTGACGAGTCTTGGGCTGTGGAGTTTGGAGAGGATCTCAATTTCGTTCTCAACTTCGGTGGCGTTGTCAGAGGAGAGTCTAGGGGCGGAGTGGGTTTTCTTCACGGCGACGACACGGCCGCTGCGGAGGAGGCCCTTGTAGACCACGCCATGGCTGCCTTTGCCCAAAAGCTTCTGGTCGGAGAAGCCATTGGTGGCGGCTTCAAGGTCGCTGTAATCGAACTGTTGGATTTTGATGGGTTTTTCATGGTAGTGGATTTTCTTGGAGGGTGTTGGGGTGTGGGAATTGGAGACTGAGATTGCTGATTCAGCATTACAAGTAAGATAGCCCATCGAGATAGTTGTGACAGAGAACTATCTGACAATAAATATACAGACATATAAATATATATCTATCACTCAATCAAATTACATGGACAGACTAAAAAAGTGGAGCTTTTTGGAAGGTTTCTGAAGATGTTGGGAATGTACATCGTGGTGTTGCTGGGTTGATTGTGAGTTGTCCGATGATGGAGAGAGAGAGAGAGAGAGAGAGAGAGAGAGAGAGACAGCGGATGAGCTTGGGAATTATGGGATTTTTTAGCCTTAAAAATAGGAGAAAATATTGGCCAATGAAATTAAGTTATTATTACGTATATTATAAAATAGGATTCTTCACAGACAATTATGACATTTTTTACTAATTTATTTTACAATTAATGTGACACTTCTAACACCAATATTTTAACATGCTTATATAGTTCTATTTTATTGACTAATATATAAAATCAGCCGAGAACGTGAGACAAATAGTTCTGATTAATATTTTCTGTGAAGTAGATTGTATTAATGATTGTAGCCTGTATTTTCTGGTGCTCCAAAACCCTCCACAAAAGGGAATCTCAAGATTGTCAGCCATGGTAGCAAATTATAACTTTACAGACCATAGATGTGGTGTACAAATCAAATATAATAAAAAAAAAAAAACCATATATAAAGAAACTACATAATTAGTTATTCTATACGCATTTGGGTCAACTAGCATGTTTGTTTGTATACCAAATTAAAACAAAATAGTATCTTATTTTAGAAAATTAAACCTTTACATCACAGGCGAGGTCCACATGTCAAATAAAAAAAGCTATATATAAGGAAAATATTAAATAGACCCTGTGTTTGTTTGAACACCGTGTAATAATAAAAATTAAAAGTACTGGTAATTATATAGTTTAAACAAAAATTATATAACTCTTATGTGGTTTAAAAGTGAATACATAAAACTCTTTTGTAATTTAGACTTAATTGTAAAATAGATGAAAATTTTTAAAATTAATGATAATTTTGTCACATGATTAGTTTTGTCATTTCTTCATTTTAAAATGGAACATCAAAAAGATAAATTTGTCCTTTTATGTAAAAATGAAAGATTTTCCTTTGCATACGTATTTTTATCATTGCATATGTCATGGTTTCATCCGTTTTGCAGATACATTCAAATTATAAGAGAGTTATATACTCACTTTTAAATCATAGAGGGATCATTTAATTTTCGCTTAAACTACAAGGGATGAAGTGTAATTATCCCAAAAACAATTTTTAAAAGGATTTTATAAAATTAAAGATTTGCATACCGTAGTTGTGGTTTACAAGTAAAATAAAAGTAGCTATATTAAAGAAACCACATAATTAGGTATGTTATACACATTTTGGGTCAACTACCATATTTAAAGGTTAACAGAAAAAAGTTGTGTTCAAATTTTTTTTTTAAAAGTAGTATTATTTTTTTTTTTTGGAGTCATAGAAAATATTAATTAAAATTGAAAATTGACTTTGTTCATTGTTAGAAAAAAAAAATAGTTTTCCAAAAATTTTTAGTTAGAATAATTTCTAAGAAACATCGAGTTAGTGGGGGAGGGGGAGTTAGTATGCTAATAATCTAAATTTTAGACTGAGTAAACGGTAGAAGAAACAGATATTATTTGTTCCAAGCACCAAACTCCTGTCGCGGTTCGGACCGTGTCAAATATCATATCTTTGTTTTAACTTAAATTTATTTAGATTGAAAATATCATTATTATTGTTTTAGCTAAACTTTCTTCAGAGTGTCAGAATCACATTGATTGTGATTAATATCCCTCGTTTGCTCTTTCACTCAATCTATTAACAATAACTTTTGGGGTAATTATATTTTATACTTTTATGATTTAAGCAAAAATTACACAACTCTCATGTGATTTAAAAGTGATCATATAACTTTCATATAGTCTGGACTTAATGGTAAAATAGAGAAAAACCATTAGAGAATTTAATTATAAAATGGATAAAAATTGTTAGAACTAAAATTCTAACATTGATTCTATCACAATGACATTTTTATCATTTTATCTCTTAAAAATAAAATATTAAAAGAATAACTACATTTTACATTCTTGTGGTTTGAAAGAAAATCACAAGATCCTCGTATGGTTTAAAATAAATACATAACTTGCTTATGATTTAATTGTAAAATGAACAAAAATCATAAGAATCAATGGAGATTCTGTCAAGGAATATTTTTGTCAACTCATCTCTTCAAAATAAAACATTAAAAAGATAATTTTGCTTTCCTTTGTCAAAATAAATAGTTGACCTTCACAGGAACATTTTTGTCATTTTTCTAAATCTGTGACGACACCATTTATTTTACAAATAAGTCTAAATCATAAGAGATTACGTTTTTACTTTTTAACACAAAAAGTCATTTGATTTTCACACAAACTACAAGGGGATAAAATGTAAGTACCCTATATCAAAAAAATTATTTTGCCCTTTTATATTAAAATAATAATTTATCTTTTTACATAAGCATTTTTGTTATTTTATCAAATTTGTTGCTATTTCATCAATCTTGAACATAAATTCAAATCATAAAAAAGTTAGGCATTCTTGTTTTAACCACATGGGATTATTTAATTTTTACTCATACTACAGTAGGGTCATCTTATCTCGTGCATCCTGACTCTCCTGTGTGCATCAATAGACTTTGAAATGCTGACACAGGCATGTCCGGCCTTGAAAATTTTCTTGCCATGTATCACTGGAAATCTTGTCAATTCTATTTTCATTTTCAATTATTTTTGTTGAAAAAAATTCTGAGCTCATTTTACTCCACATAGGTCAAAATTGGAACAAGTTTAGTAAAACAATCCTAAGTCTTACATTTTAAATCTGATAAAGACGCATTTTATATGATTGGAAAGATATTTCAATGCCCTAAGATTGGGTAGAAGCCCACATTTGGAAATATGAGTTTGGGTCCCGGTAGGGACATTTGGATCAAATTTCTTTTTGCTCTGTTGGTCAAATGGGAGCATATAAGGATTTTTAAGGTCCAATTAAGTCTTAAACAATCTGGAAAGAGATTATGGCTCGAATTTTGATCTCTTACCTCAATTGAAATGAGCAAAAATTGAGTGCTTATAATATTAGAAACATTTTTACTAAAATAACGTTATTTATTTTAAGTGAAATGGATGAAAATATTCGAGCACTGTTAAAATCTCTACCATTTAGAGAAAAGAAGGAAACAATTATAGTTCTAACGGGTACAAAACAATGAAAGAACTCCAAGCACTTGGTGCTAACAAATTACTCGGCCTCAGAAACTTGATTTCAAAGAGTAAAAAGGACATTTTGCACTGAAGTGACTCTGCGGGTGCCGGTGTTGACCTGTGTTGGTCTCTGAGTACTTTTGTTACTCTAATGATGGCGATAAGTTGATTTTTGAGGTTGCTCAGCCTCGATTAATGTGTCAATTAACAAAGGCCAAAACAGTTATTAAGCTAAAGGCTAGGGTGTGTCGGTGTTGACCCGTTGGGTATGCAAGCACTTTCGTTATTGCATAAATGATGGCGAATTGGTTTAACAGGTTGCTCAGCCTCGGCAAACATGCTAGATTGCAAAGATAAAATTGTCATTTTGCACCGTGGCTAGCGGGCACTTGTATTGACGTGTGTAGAGTTTATGAATATTTACATCTTTGATTCTTTATTGATCATGTATTAAATTTTAATTATTTAAAACTTATCAATTTTAATGTTAAATTGTTTGAATAAAATATATTTAAATGTTCTGTTTGATTTGAGTTATAAACCTTATTAAAAACTTTGGATGAATTTGAGTAATTGAATCATTTGAGTCTAATTTCCTTTTTAATTGTTTTAATTCTAATTTTATTTTGCTTTAATTCAATTGTCTAGTTGTATTCACTTTTATTTTCATTACAATAAGTTAATAAATCAAAATAATCATCAAAACTCAAAAGATTTTCAGTCTTTTTTTTTTTTTTTCTTTAGATTTAATTCTCACAATTTCAATTTGATCCTAGTTGAGTTAATGCGAGGTGAGTGCTAGAACTCATATTGGGCTAGGTTCCTTGAAAGAGAACGATACTGGATTACCGATTTATACTTTATCGCGACCTCCGTACTCTTGTGAAGTAACTAACTCTAATTGTAGTACGCATTTGGAGTGAGTCAAATTTTGGCGAATGTTTATTGAATTGGTTTTTGAGGGTGCACAACTTCAAGAAATGTGCCTAATTGTTAAGGGACAAAACGGTTATTTTAACTATAATTGTTAAAAGGGCAAAAATACCCATTTACAATCATTAGTATAGATGATTGACTATAACAATTAAAAAAATAATGGACGAAAATAGAAATCAAAATAAAGTACTAGATTGCTAAATGTAATTAACCCATTAAAATTTGACAAGTTGAGGCCGTGAGCTAGTCTGCCTTATCATATGCAGATTTTAGTAGGTGCCCATTAGATGACTTCGAAAGTAAATTTTCACAATCATAGAGTCACTGATAGCAATTTTAGAAAGGAGAAGCCAAAGATAATGGAACACAGACTCAGTAATTTTAGCAACACCAAATCATCCCATTTTTGTGTTCTTTTTATTTTTATTTTTATCACATATAATATATAAGTCAATTAACATTATAAATGAATACAAATAGTTAATTTTATAACATCGGTTGAATCAGTTGAACACCGATTAAATCGATGAACAATGAACCGACACCTCTACTGATTTGATATTATCATAATTATGCTTATAACTTTTTAGACTATATCCACAACTCTTTGTTTCACCGCCTGATACCTACCAACTCATGTGAGGGTGTTATTTCCTTACTTATTTATTTATTTATTTATTTTTGTTGAAATAGCAATCACAAATTGAAAATTGATTCGTACTCCGAACAATTAAGTCAGATCCTTTGGTCATCCCAAAATTGTGAATGGACCATTTCAAAATTAATCCATTTCAAAATAGATGATAAGATGTATGTTAATGTTAAAATGAAACAATTATTGAACTCAATAATCTAACAAATTTGCTTTTTTAATAGAAGTTTGAAATTTAAATATTCTTTTATGGCATAAAACAGACTAAGTTAAAATAGGGAGTTTCAAGATCTCTTTAGTAGCCACAAATTCAAATATACTCATTTAAAAAGTTCAAAATTTTAATTTGAAATGGAGCAATTTATGAACAAGTAATTCACTTTATTATAAGTGAGAGAATGCATCTTATTTATATTTCTATTGAAGATGGCCGTGCAAATCTTGCTATAATTTGTACAAGTGTAAATGGATTCTTTCCCTTACTCCTCTGTATTTTAAAATCACAATTTTCATTATCGTTTAAAATTAGGCCACAATTTCGTTCATTTTGATGGGACATTTCGTTTTGTTATAAAATAGGATAATTCTTTCACATATCAACTATAATTTTTTAAAAAAATTAAGAACCAATTTCTTTTCTTTTTGGGTCATAGAAAATTTTTTTTTCTCACCCAACGTGAAGTAAGAAACTTGTTAGTTTGTTAGTAACAGAATATAAAGAGGTCGAATCTGGAGAATTCCAATCTCAGGCAATGATTGGATGATGCCAAAATGTTGATGGGCTGCAATTTGAATGTCGTTGGGCCAAGGATAAGGGAGAGGCCTAGGCCAGCTGGACAAACCAACTATGGCGGAACTCTAGTCTAGGTTTGGCTAACACCAGAATAACTCATAAAATACAAAAAATTGAAAGATTTGTTTTGCATCATCCATGATCTCAGAGGCCATAGAACATAATAGAGAACCGAATTTGTTCACCACCTCGCTATTGTATTACCAACTTCAAATCACTATAAATATAGGAGCTCGGAAGAGTTTTGTGAACAAGTAAAGAATAGAAAAATAAGATAAAGAAAGAAGTAGAGAGAAACTAGAAAAAAAAAAGCGGTATAAATAAGCTGTAAATATCATGTTGTATCGTTATTTTGTTTTAGTAATAAAGTTTTGAGTGGCCTAAAAGATCAACCCCTAAATATTTCAGAAGAACAAAAATGATAAATATTTTATAGTTTCTGAAGAACCATTCACTATATATACTTTGTGTTGAGTTATTTTCTCCGCCTTATAGTCTTTACTTTTATAACAAGATTAGCTAAAAAACAGAGCAAATTCCTATTATTAGTATCATTTTCCTCCTTTGCTTTTCGAATCACAATTTTCATTAGTGTTTAAAACTAGAGGTTTGCCAAAATACAGTAGTTATTTATAAATTATCGACAAATCAAGATAAATTCTGCTAAAAAAAAAGTATTTAAAAACATCCACACAAAAATGTGTCTACGGCATAGTTGAACTAAGAAATGGACATCTAGAAGTGTTCTATTTTTGCTAAGAAAAGAGAAGAAAAATCCAAAATCCCAACATAGACTATAATTGAAATAAAGAAATATTAAACTCTAAATTGAAATGAAAGTGCTCTAAAGAAGTACACGTATTCAGTAAAAGATCTTTAAGAAACAATTATTAATAAAGATTATTAAGTATAAAAAAGCTTGATAATGCATAAATCTTAATGACCCGAAAGAGAGATAAAGTCCTGCAATAAAAACAAATTCTTAGAGTGTTATAGGTGGAATGCCAACTAAGAGGCCTCCGATGGCAGAGTCAGAGAGCCAATATATATTCATAAATAATAAAATGATTCATGATGAATTGATTGTGTACATTGTTCTGCAATCTTTTAGTCTGGTTGTGAGGTTTTAGGAGAGATTGATAGTCAAATTTTGGACAAAATTCTCGATATTCGCATTAAGTTGGTCATCATTTGATCATTGGCAATGTTGACCCCGATTAGCAGAATAGACCTCTATGGCCAAGCGGATCTCCATAACTGAGCTTTACTAAGTCAAAGTACTATTTATCAAAGCTTAAAACATTAATTGGATTCAAACTATGTAATCTTTTTAGTTTGTTGTAAGAGGTAAGAATGTTTTACATATTAAATGAATGATAATCCTACAATTCCATTGGTTCACCTTAACCTTATTTAGACTATCTTAATCACAACGATTATGATTAATTTCTCCCCTTTCTCTCTCACTCTCTCTCTCTCTCAAATTCTATGCTAAATACTTATATCCTAGAAAGGCACCTCACTTCAACCATCAACTATCAATTTTTTTTTGAAAGATTCTAAAGAGTTCTAGAAATTCCAATGATGATTTTGGAATATTATAAACCATAGTTATCAAAATTGAACTGAACCGGCCAGTTCAACTAGTTAAACAAAAAATCAAATCCTGAATCGATTCGATTCAACTAATTTATAATGCAACTGAACAGAATTAAACGGGCAGTATTTAAAAAACCAATAAACCGACTGGCCGATTTTTAAAAAAAAAACCTTGACCATCTTTGACTATCAACCCTCTTTAAAAAATTTGATGTATTTGTAGTTCTCAATAGTTAAACTTAAGAACTAAGGGCAAAATTAATTAACACTTACCACTGTACCACCTGATTCCTTACATTTTATTTTGCAATATAAATTACATTTAAGATAAAACGTATATAAATAAATAAAATACATTTAATTTATAACACAAGTTGAACCGGTTAAACCACCGATTGAATCAATAAACTGTGAATCAATAACCTCACCGGTTTGATGTCTAGTACAATTCTGATAACCATGTTACAAACTATAAAATTCTTGATATTTGTCTAGAGATTCTAAATTACTGTCATATGAACAAATCTAAACTATCCATCTTAAGGCCTTATCTAATATAAAAGAGTGGTACTCCTTCAATATTACCCCGCCTTCACTTAATAAAATAGAGGTAGATAGAGCAAGCTTTTCTCATTCATTCCCTAAGTTAACAAATGATATTGTGAGCCTTTTGATCTAAAAGACTTCAATTCTTTCAAGAAATCTCTCTTTGCACTCTCCCATTTTCCGATTTTCTAGACTTGAGGGAACTTTGCTATGCATTTTATGTTTTGCAATGTTTGGAAGGACACTAGCAGTACTTATACTACACTATGCTAGATATCAAATATCCTTAATTTGAAGAAACAAGAATATGTTTATGGAGGGAGCTTTGGAAGTACAGAAGTAGGGATTGCAATTGACCGGAGAGGGACAGAGCGGGGTGGGCGTAAAGTGGGATTTCAGTCCCCGCCTCCACCTGAAAAATTCACCTCTATCGAGAATTAATTTTGACCTCCATCCTCGTCTTCAGCCCAAGCAAATTGCAATCCAAATTACAATTTGGAGGAACTCAAATCAAAATGAAGTTATACAATTTCATACAGGAAAAACAAGAAGCTTTTTGCCAAAACAATATTAAACAAACAAAATTAGGGAAAATGCAAAATAAAGTTAATTAAACACCATTTCCAATCCCAAATTGAACATACTAAAACTCAGCGAAACAAAGCATATACTGTGTAACCATTTTTTCTTATCGTGAAACACTTTCTTCCCACCAAATAACCGTCTCCAAACTTTGGTGAACAATATTAAACAAAACAAAAAAATTTTTTTTTCTGTTGTTTCCTGAAACTGGGGTAATTTTTTTTTTTTTTTTTAAAAAGAACCCTGAAAACGGTTTCTGGAAACCTAACAAACATGAAATTTTCTTAAATATACTTCTAACATTTTTCTATATTAACTAGATAGACAAGCCAGTTTCACATGTGCGAAATAACCAACATTGACTACATATACACACACATAGATATGAAACAAAAATCTTAAAATGATAAAATATAATAATTTGGGCATAAAAAAAAAAAATAAAGTAGGCTCCGGATACCCAAAAAAGTGTGTAATAAGTGTTGAAGTGCCAATAATATTAATAATAGAAATAGGTAGATAGGTAGGCAAGTAAGATTAATCACATATTTATATACGTGGTATTAAGGGATTTTACAACATCTAGCACCTAAATAGCTCAATAAATGCTAAAACAGAAAAGAAAACAAAAAACAACATAATAGGAAGGAAAAAAGTCATGGTCTAGTTCAATAAGTAGTCAGAAAAGATCCTTAATTTGCCTCCAAGAGTTATCAAACAACAATAAATTAATGAACTTTCTTCTCAATTAGGATCAACGAATTTATGAACCAAAGAAAACAAATTTATGATCAAAGTGTAACTAACAAGTTTGTTCTTATTGTGATGATGTTGTAGTTATATAACAACTGTTGCATTAAATGCGAGAACGAGAGGTTCAAATTTTCAATAATGTTATATCCCTGTCCACAATGCTAGTTTACATATCTGGATGAATTTCATTTGTGAGTAACAGGGATGGATAAAAGATTCTCATATGTGATACCCTCAAATGTATAAAGATAGCATCAATATATCATGAACACCAAGGCAAACCAATAAGGAGTTAATGGAATCAAATATGTGCAGTGACTGGGAAGGAATCACTTCATCTGAGAATTTCTATCATCCACCAAAACTGAAATATGTCAGTTGAACATGCTACAGAATATTAATTAGGATTTGCTTGATTCTATAGGAAAACATTAAATTTATTGATCATTACAATGACCATATCACATTATAAATACAGTAACTCCATGGGCAGTTTGATTATGTGATGAGACGGGAATAGTGTGGTCGCAACATGAGGCTTCACAGATCAATGAGGAACCCAGAAAGACAATTTCAGAGAGCTCCAACATTGATGTTAAAGCAACTGGGACAACAACAACAGAAGTGAATCAAATGGTTTGAAAGCAAAGCTAGTCCTGTAATGATGCTGAATAATTTCAATAGAATGCTGTAAAACAATGTGTATAACAAGAAATTAAAAAAAAAATAATTTGAGAGTTTGCTAACGATTCATTCTGTTTCATCAAGAGATCAAGTAAAGGTAATTTTTAAACAATTGATTCAATGGCAGAAGCAGAATACAAAAAAACTCTAATATACTTAGAAAATGTCAGCATTACCGATTCAAACCACTAATATTTAATTCCATAACATCTTGCTTAATTTTAAAACAGGCTGCACTAACAAATTTATTCTGAGTCCTTAATCGCGGATAGGAGAAGAATTTCTCCTTCAGCAATCAAAGTATCAATGACTATAAATCCCTTCAAACTTCCTTCTAGATGACTCAGCAGCACAAAGGATCTAAAACCCCAATCCTTGATTGAGAGAGAGAGAGAGAGAGAGAACCTAGTCCCTGGAAATGGAGGCGTTGGTCCGCTGGAGCTGGAGGCTTGGATGGTCAGCCCTAACCCTAAGCGAGTGATCTGGCAAACAAACGAAACCTTTTAGATCTGAGTTCTCTGGTGAAGTTCGAGTGAGAGAAAGAGAGGGGAACCTGGTCCAGTCATCGGTGGTCCCTGGAAGGCTGGAAGTGGAGGCGTTGGTTGTGAGAGAACCCTAACCAGTGAGTCGTTCAACCTAAGCCAAAGAGTAAAGGCTCCTTTAAAAAAAAATAAAAACCAGCCCATATAAAAAAATTTATAAAAGCAGGGGAAGGGGGCCGGGGTAGGGGGTAAATTTGGTCCATCGTCGGCTCCATACTCATTTCATATCCTTTATTCCTATCCTAAATGAAGACAAATTCGATCGAATTTCTACTTTTTTTTAGTTCATTGCCATCCTTAGATACAGAAGAATAAGCATGAAGAGTTAAAATTGGTTTTAACTCTTATTCTATGAAATTGTACTGCGGGTGAGTTTTGTTTATTTAGGGTTGAATCAACCAAGAGACAAATGTGAAGGAAAAGGTAGATTTTTTTTTCTTTTTTTAAACAGTCACGTATTTGAATCCTCTTTATTTCCTGCATTCCTAAACTTGAGAGAGCTTTGATCTTCATTTTATGTTTTGCTATGGGTTGGGAAGGAGACTGCTGGCAATATTTACCTATAAGATGCTAAATATACAACATTCTTGTGGGATATGGACTTTGCTCTTCATTTTATGTGTTGCCATGGGTTTGGGAAGAGACTGCTAGCAATGTTTATACTACAATATGCTAAACAATGTTTTGAAAGCTGGACTAGACCAGTCGGTTCAATCGGTTCAACCATCAATTGGTCCAAGAAACTGTTCGGTCAAACCCTTTAACCCAGCTAGGGTATAAAATCAAAAAGAACCAGCAAGAACCGCGATTGAACTGCCAACTGGTCAACTCGTTAGTGTTACATAACTGGCCGGTTTATGTTATGTATAAAAAAAAAAGATAAAAAAAATAGGGTTTCTCACATCTTTGGCTCTCCACTCTAGCGACCATCTACGTAGGTCTCCACTCTCTAGGTAATCTCTCTCTCTCCCCTACCATTCTTTGAACACTGAACTTTTGGTTCCCCAGCCGTGCTCAATCCTGTTGCCGAAAAAAATCTTCTGGTAGCATCCACCACAATCCACAGGCTCAGGCTTCAACACTAGTAACTTTGTACCCTCTCTCATGTTCTTGTTCTTGTTCTCTTATAATTTTTATATTCTATAACTCCTCAATTTTTAGATAAAGCAATATATTTAGATAAAGCAATATATATTTTTTGTTTCATAGCCCGGTTCTATAACTTCTGTAATAACTCTAGTCTGAATCTTGCTCTCTCAAATTATATATATATATATATATTTACTTCCGTATTCATGTATTGTAAGTTTTGGATTTTTTTATCCTTAATTGAAATGCTTGTAAAATTTTATGTGGTGTAAAGAAGAAACCCTGAAAGAATATGAATTCATTTTCAATTTACTGGACAAAATTTAGCATTGAAAGGAAAAAGACAGCAAATACACACAAATGCAATTCAATGACTTGGAAGATGTTTCCTCTTAAAACTTCTATATACTTTATTGGGGTAGCATGAAACGTCATTTTTGTGGTGCACTTATATGTGATCCCACCATCTCTGTTGCATTTGCATGGGGTTTAAAGAAGGTTCGGTGGAATAAGGTCCCACCAACTTCAATGTGATTTCAGGTTATGTGGCTACTTGATTTTCAAATAATAAATTGAATTGGAAGTTCATTAGTGAAGCCTTCACTATTTAAAAATCTGATAAACACAAAATTTTATGTTTATCAATTTTGGGTTTTGGCTTTGTGGTGTGAAATATGGCTCTCTCTATTATTTTTTCATTTTTGTATTCATGGAGTGTAAAGTTATGAGTTTTGGGTTTTGATTTTCTTGATTGAATTTACTTGTAGAATTTTACATTTCTCAGTTTTGGGTTTTGGCTTGTGTTGTAGAATTTCTATTTTGCAATAGCTTAGTATAGGAGTTAACTGTTCCCGAGGATGTGAGAGCTATCCCCTAACCCGAGGGTTGATTTCTTCACTGGTTTCATCCAGATTGTTTTCCCACTTTCGTATTTTGTCATACTATGAGCGGATCCTAGCTTTCACTCTCGTCTCTTCCCTTGTTGCCTTCTCTCTCTCTTTCTCTCTTCCCTATCTTTCTCTTTCTCCTCTCTTTTTTCCTCTATTTCCCTAATTCCTTCCCTCTCTCTCTAGCTCTTACGCCACCAGTTCTTGATAGTTAACAACTCTGTTTTCTATCTTTGAAGGAAAGTGTCCTTAATGGCCTCTCTTAATGAAGATAAACCACAAGAAATATCACTATCTTTGGAGGAAAGATCAGCTGAATCACATCCAAACGCAAATCTCCTATTGGTTGGAAAAATCTTTGCTACCAGGAAACTGAGGAAGTAAGGGGTTATGAACATACTCAATGGAACCTGGAGAGAGGGTTTCATGATTTCGGATTAGGGCAACAATATTTATGGATTTGCTTTTGAAGATGAAGAAGGTTTAAAGAAGATCCTAGATCAAGCTCCTTGATTTGTTATGGGGAATTTATTGGTCCTAAGGAAATGGGAGGTGACCAAATCTGTTGAAGAATTAGAATTCTCTTTTAACCCTTTTTGGGTCCAGATCCATGGCCAACCTCTGAGTTTCATACCTATGTCAAATGGAAAGTTGATTGGGGAAAAGCTAGGGGATACGATAGCAGTAGAAGGAGTGGGCACAAAGGTTGGAAAGATCTTAAAGTTTTTGTGAATTATAGTGAGAGTGAATGTTACGCAACCTTTGAAGAAGGAATTCAAATTGCAGAGAGCTGAGAAAGATGAGTTCTGGATTCAATTCAAATATGAAAGACTTTCAGACTATTGTTATCAGTGCTGCCAGATTGGGCACAGTTTGGAAGATTGTAAACATGGGATTGCAAAAGGGTCACCATATGAGTTTGGTCCGATTCTTAGGGCTAAGTTCCATATCGAAGAGCTAGGAAGAAATAAACATAGAGAGGAGGAAGATGTTAACTCACAAGCAAGATCGAACAGCTATGGCGGCAATGGTGATCCTGGGATGGTGCGTCGTTTGCACACTCCGGGCAAGGAAGGTCCAGCGGAAGAGGTGGAAGGACTGTAAAAGCTTACAGAACAGATGCCATCCAATCCGGTATCCACGCGCTCCGTACTGTACCCTACAGATACGTGTCTAGAGCAGGCGACCTCCTCAAGACTGGTATACAAGAGCAGCAGCAGGCCAGTGGTGGATAGTGCGCATGATCTTAAGGTAGTACAATGTAGGAGTGAGGAGAATCAAAGAAATAGTCATCAAGGAGGGGGATGGGATCTGGGTATACTATCACCTGCTGCTATCAATATGCCACGTAAGCAAAAAGAACAACCGTCAGAGTATTTTGTAGAAGAGCCCCATGAGAGCCCTGGGAAAGAAAGCATATCTATTGGATTGGTTGGGCTTCTATTGGATTGGTTGGGCTTCAGCCTAATCCAAACTCAAATGTCAGGCCCAAAACTACTCAAGTTGTAAGAACCCACGAAATGCTACGACAATCAAGAAGCAACCCAGGATTACCTAAAGGTGATCTAGGTAAACCCAACAAAGTTGTGGGTCTGGGGGAGGTGAGCTTAGCCCAGGTGTTTGATTATCTTCTCTCATTAAAAAGGAAGGCGCAACATACACCAACAACAAGCCCAAATTCAAAGATTCAAAATAAGGGGCTTGGCTTCAGGGCACGAAAGAAGGAAAACAGTGATGACGGTCAAATTCAAGAAGTGAAATCAGCGCTCAATGATCATGGTCCCACCTCCAAGAAGGGCAAACGAATTGTGGTGGTGAAGAAACGAACAAGTAGAAAACTTAGCTCTTGTGCAACCAAAAGGGAGGAAGCGAATGTCAACTGGGTTAATGTTGATATTCAATCCGTAGAGGCGGGCAATTTTAACTTTGTTGGTAAGGTAGTTATAGAAGCTTTGGAGGATATGGATGTTGTCCCAAGCACCTGTCCTTATGAGGAAGAAGACAATAATGATGAAAGGGTGGTGGTGGCTAGCCCCTCACAGCCACAAGATCCATGTTAATATTATCATAGAATTGCTAAGAAGTCGGGCGACCCTTGACAGTCCGTTCATTGTGAGAGACAATAAGAGCTCATAGCCCCTCCATTATCTTTTTGATAGTAACAAAGAATAAAGATAGGAAGTTAGAAGAGATCAGAAGATTGTTAAAGTTTGAGAATAGTCGTTACGTCAAACCAAAAGGTTTATCAGGAGGTCTTGCCTTGTGGTGGAGTAATGACATAACCAGTCAGATTGAAGTTTCAGGCCCAAATATAATCCATACATATTGTGTCTCTGCTGGGGCTGCTATTCAATGGGCGACTTCTTTTGTGTTTGGTTGTCCTTCTCTAAAAGGAAAAAAAATAAAGTCTGGGATTAACTCAGAATGATTGCCAACTCTAAATCTAGTCCATGGGTGTGCATTAAGAATTTTAATGATGTTGCAGCCAACTCTGATAAAATGGTTAGGAAAGCTACTAAAGTTTTCAGGATTGCAGGATTTAACAGAATGCCTTTTGATTGTGCCTTGATGGACCTTGAGTTCAACGGTCAAAAGTATACTTGAAGGCAAAAAAAGGTTGGTGTCATAAAGTTAAAGAAAGGTTGGACAGAGCGTGTGCTAATGCTAGCTAGAGGAATCTTTTTCCCCTAGCCATGGTAATCCATGACCCAATTATCCTCAATATTGCTCAGAAACTTAATAAGGTTAAGAGAATTTTCAAATTCGAATCTATGTGGACATTGGAAGAAGAATATGAAGGGGTGATTTTAGAAGCATGGAGGGAGAAGAGAAATGGTTCTGATCAGTTCAAACTGCAGAGGAAACTTGACAACTATGAGTTTAAATTAAAGCAATGGCATCGGGACAAGTTTGGCTTGGTGCAAGCTGAAATATCTTCGTTAAAGAAAAAGCTCCAAAAGAGGAGGATCCTTTGATTAATAATCTAGATAAGTTATGGGAAAGGGAATAGATGTACTGACAGTAACATTCCAGAATTCAATATCTTAAATTTGGGAATAGGAATACACGTTTCTTCCACCTAACAGCTATTCAACGCCGGCAAAGAAATCAGATCGTTAGGCTTAAGGATAATCAGGGAAGGAGGAAATCTGATCCAGTAGATATCACAAAGATCATCTCAGACCACTTTTCTTGGATCTATGAAGGAAGCAATTTTAGAGATTTCTCAGCTGTGCTTCATATGATCGATCTAAAGGTATCCCCATGATTGAATGATAGGCTTTGTAGGCCAGTCTCGGAAATGGAAATTAAAGAAGCTACTTTTCAACTAAGACCTCTAAAGGCTCCAGTACCTGATGGCTTCCCTGATTTGTTTTATCAGAAGTACTGGAACGAATTTGGAGAGAGCTTATACAAAGCTGTTAAGGCTTTTTTCAATGGGGGTTTCTTGCTCAAAGAATTAAATTAAACCTTTTTAGTGCTTATTCCAAATATTCAACATCCTGAGATGATTGGCCAGTTCAGACCTATAAGCCTGTGCAATTTTTGCTACAAAGTTATCTTAAAGGTTATGGCAAATTGGTTAAACCCTATGGTGGATTCCATTATATCACCGGAGCGAGCAGCTTTTGTCCATGGTCATCAGATTCAAGACAATATTACTATAGCTCATGAGGCCTTTCATTTTCTAAAACACAAGAAGCAGGACCCATTGCCTCAATGGCCATCAAGTTGGATCTCAACAAAGTTGATGATAGGGTTAACTGGGATTTCTTAGAAGCCGTGATAAGGAAGATGGGGTTTGCAGATCAATGGATGGGTTGGATCATGCAGTGTGTGTGCACTGTTAGTTACTCAGTCCTGGTTAATGGAGAAAAGATTGCTGCTATATCCCCAAAAAGAGGGCTTCGTCAAGGTGACCCTATTTCTCCGCACTTGTTCCTCTTAGTTTCACAGGCTTTCTCATCTCTACTCAATAAAGCTATGTCTCTAAGACTAATTGTAGGCCTTTGAATTAGGAGGAAATGTCCACCTTTGTCTCATCTGCTCTTCGTAGATGACTCACTCATTTTCTTAAAATCTATTATCGAAGAATGCTTAACCTTCAAAGATTTGCTAGGATCTTTTTGCAAAGCTTCAGGCCAGAGTGTTAATTACCATAAATAAGATATTTTCTTCTCCCCAAACACATCTCTATCTGTTAAAGAATTGATCATTCAGAGTTCAAGTATGAAGATTATGGATCCAAAAGCTAGATACCTGGGCCTACCTGCTTTGTGGAGGCGATAAAAAATAGAGGCTTTAAGTTTTATTCGAGACAGGCTTTTCAACAAGTTACAAGGATGGAAGCAAAACTATCTTCCACAAGCAGGCCGTGAAATTTTATTAAAGCTATTGTTCAGGCAATTCTTACTTATACCATGATGTGCTTCAAAGTTCCAGATTCTTTATGTAAGTGTTTCAACTCTTTAATTGGTTGCTATTGGTGGGAGAAAGATGAGGGTGGCAGGAAGATTCATTAGAAGAACTGGGACTCACTATCAGCTCCGAAAGGCATGGGGGGAATGGGTTTTAGAGACCTTACAAGTTTCAATGTTGCTCTTTTGGCAGAACAGTATTGGAGGTTACTGTCTAACCCAAACCAGTTATGGGCAAAAGTCCTAAAAGGAATTTATTTTCCTAAATCTTCTGCTTTGGAGGCAAAGAAAGGTGCTTCCCCTTCCTGGTTGTGGACTAGCATGATGGAAGGAAAGGAGTTACTTCAATAGGGGCTAAGATGGAATATCTCTAATGGAGATCTGGTTAATGTTTGGAAGGACAAATGGATCCTGTCGGTGAAAGGTTTTAAAATTCAATCTCCTCAACATCCAAGGTGTCAGGTGGAGATGGTGAGGGAGCTTATCAATCCACGAAGTCACAGGTGGAATGAGGATCTTATAAGAAGAACGGTTGGGCATGAAGAGGCAAATGCTATTTTATCTATTCCTATTTCTGCATCAGGAAAAGCGAATTCTCTAGTATGGGACTCATCTCTGTCTGGGACTTATGTTGTGAAATTAGGATATACCTTAGCACACACTCTCAAAATGCAAGCTAAAAAGAAGAGGCCAGAGTCTTCCCAGCAGATTTCAGAGGTAG
This sequence comes from Euryodendron excelsum, assembly GCA_033060915.1. Taxonomy (NCBI): domain Eukaryota; kingdom Viridiplantae; phylum Streptophyta; class Magnoliopsida; order Ericales; family Pentaphylacaceae; genus Euryodendron; species Euryodendron excelsum. Next base: position 15,317,092 of record CM065379.1, on the reverse strand, counting down.
TTTGGAAGAAAGTATGGCATATTCCAGCCCCTCCAAAAATAAAGCATTTTGTGTGGAGAGTTCTGCGAAATGCTCTGGCTACGGGGGAAAATCTAGCAAGAAGAAAGTGTTCTTGTTGCCCCCTTTGCCGCATCTGTAAGGAGGAAGGGGAGTCAGTTGAGCATGTGTTGTTTAGGTGTTCGTGGAGTCACCCTGTTTAGTTTGGAAGTGGCCTTTCTTATTGTGTGAATCCAGATGCCATCCCCTCAGTGAATCAGTGGTTCCAATCAACATTTTTAGGGCCCAGTTTTGATGCCCATTCTTTGTCCCTCATTGCACACCTGTGTTGGAACATATGGAAAGCTCGAAATGAGTTCATCTTTACTGGATTGCTTGTTAACCCCTAGGCAACTATTCGAAAGGCTAAGATGGCCTCTTTTGATTTCCTTCAAGCTGCTTATTCGCAGACTCCTATTAGTAGGAGAGATGATTCAAATAATGTCAGTAGAAGGTGGACTCCTCTAAGAGAGGATTATATCAAGTATAACTGTGATGGTGCTTATAGTGCTAGCTAGAAGAAGGGAGCGTACGCAGTCATTGCCGAGAACTCCTGGAGAAACACTGGACGTGAATTTCAGTAGAATTAGTTTCCTCTGCTTTGACTACTGAAGCTTGGGCCATTCGAGTAGCTTGTAGTATGGCTAGCAGGAAAAATTCTCCAGCTATATTTGAGACGGATTCAGCAGTGGTGAAAACTTGTTTGGACAATTCTAGTACAGGAGATCGGTGGGAGATTGCCTCTATCGTCGAAGATATCAAAGCTTTGGCCAGAGATAAGGCGTCGTCATTTGTTTGGGGTCCCCGTTTCGTGAATGGTTGTGCTCACTGGTTAGCTGCTCAATCAATGGGAGGAAAATGCTATCACCTATGGTGGTTTTACCAGACAAGATGTTGGAGTTGCTTCAATTAGATATCCCTTCTTAGTCTGTGTCTGCCTGTTTTTTCCTTTTCAAAAAAAAAAAAAAAACTGTTAAAATGATTATGTTTCTTTCACTTGACCATAAAAAAATTTAGGTTTTTAGGTAAATTTTTTAAACTTTAGTTCATATTTTTATTTATTATTTGTATAATAAATAATATATATAGCATAATTATGATATCAGAGTTCGATTCCGGTTAAACTAACGGTTAAATCAGTAACTTGTGATCAATCCTTTTTTTATGGTTCAACGATCCGATTTTTAAAACATTAAATTTGAATTTTCTCTATTTCATATGAGAAATGTGTTATATGCACAGGTATCATCCTCACTACAACTAGGTTAATTATCATAAAAACAAAATAATCAATATTCATATATATGAGATAACCTTGATAAAAAAAAAAGATGCACCATTAATTATTCACCAAACTAGGGGTGAATCTAGGAATTTTGTTGAGCAAAAATTATATAGAATCATACACGAAATTTTTACAATCCCTAAACTTATACTAATTTAATTACGAAATTTAATGGCAACTAAGCCTAACTTTAACAAATTAAAATGCCATATTTAAATGCAATAACAAAATTCTAACCCTAACCCAATAATTGACACAGTTTGTAGTCATATAATATATTAAGATTTAAAAACACAACTTTCATCAATGAAACCCAAAACAACAACTCATAAAATAATATAAAATAGATAATAAAATCAATTCAAATGCTCATTATTTACAAGAGATAGACAATATAATGTCATATAAATATGAATATGATGACAAGTTTGCATTTGATGGGAAAAAGATCCCCAAAAAAATGGCACTTAGTTAAGGAACGAGAAAAATATGATATTGACAATACAACATGTCATAAAAGTTTATACTATGTACATATTAAAAATATTTTCTTCATTTAAATTTTGGAACTCTGCAACGAGAAAATGAAGGTTTATTGCTCCAATTATGAACTATTTTGTACCAAAATAAAAGAATATATGGAAAAAAATTCAAGGACAAAAGAGAAATGACGAAAATTGAGTGTTATTTCAATAATGTAAATCGACTGTTTTGATTGATTAAAAGTATTTTAATTTAGTGTATTGTACTTTACTGTTAGAACAAAGAATTGGAATTTGAAACTTTCAATAGAAGGTTGAAAATTTTGTTGTTTATTTAACCAAATAAGGGAGTGTTAATTAGATTTAGTGGAACAATATACCGCATTATAACTTAGAATAAAATCAATAAAAATAGTTAAAGCTACAAAATAGTACAATGTAAAACTTTAGAGGCAACTGCCTCCGCTCGTCCCATCCTCGGTCGGCCCCAAAACAAGCTCTACATGAGATAATCTTGATACAATATCATGAGAAAAAGACATTGGTTCACAGACACACCATGAATCACCCTAAACCCAACCTTGGCGGAATATATGGCATATGTCTCCTATTCACAGTTTGCAGTATTCATTCTCTCTCAGGATGCTCTTTTTATAATGTCAATTTAATCAAAAAAATTGAAACCTGTTTTACTTTGCTCTTAATAATAAGGATTTGAGGTATGAACAAATGGATTAGAGGCGTGATATGAGAAAGAAAATAAAAGTCATAGTGGGTTTGGAAAAGGGTAGGGTTTAAATCACCCTAACCAGATTATATCATAAAATCGTAAATATTTTCAGTATACTTTAATAACACAAAATATACTTGATATATACAAATAAATGTTAAAGTTTTAATGTTACTTTTTATTTTTAAGATTTAGCCTCTATCTTTCTCAATTTTATATTGTGTTGGTATTTGTAAAAGTTACATTTTTCTTATGTTTGAAAAATCATTTTTATTTTAAAATTCAAATGGATTTAACCTGTTTCCAACCTAAACTCCAACAATTAGCTTAAGTAGGATGAGAATGAGATAGAGAGTTTCAAACCGTCATGAGTTGGGAAAAGATGTGGGGTGGATTTTTTTCTGTTAAAAGTGGGTTAATATTTAACTTAACTCGTACCGAATCCGCCCCTTGCTATTCCTAACTCTCATGCATTCCAAATAGCCGCATAGGAAGTGTTCTATATCAACACACAAATGCGAAATGGTTCTCTTTTCCTTCTTTTGTCTTTTACAATCTTCCATTATAAATTGCAACAAAGTTGAGGAGAAGAATGGCCAAACGAGGGAGTGGTAGATGATAAATTGCAACACACAATCGAGAACTTACTACCTTCAAACACAACAAATGTAGCTTGGTGCCATATACCTAAAAGCATTTGGGGCAATTTTTTTGAAGTGGGCATGAAAATGACACCTTTTGTAATACTATGCCGTTCAGTTTTAAGGTATAGTTGCACAACAGGAAGAACCAGCACAATTTGATTTTCTGAAGCAATAACCAATAGAAATTTCATAATCAAAATTCCATATTCACAGCAGTTCTTTTTGATCAAATTTAGAAGTTTGAAACAAAAGCATAACTTTGCAGAATTACCAAGCCAACCCCATTATTGCATGTGCAGCTTCGAATATCTCTCCAAGTGCAGCCATATCACCTAGTTAAATTTGTAGACTTCAAAAGAATGTTTGAAATGTAAAATATTATGATTTGGCCATAATGATGTGCCTAAACATTTAATATTTAAATTTTTTTAAAAATGCAGAAAGAACAAGAAAGACTAATTTTCTAAATTACAAATGCCACATAGCCACAAACCCATATCAAACATGCTCTTCAAACAAGTTCACATTAACGTTTACGTGCCTCTGTCTTAATGTTGCTAGAAGACCCTAACAGCGTAATAATTTAAGTTTTACAATGCACGTTCCGCAAAATGGTACATTTGTGTTTCAAAACAATTAAATTTAGTGATCCAAAAACATTTTCTACTTATTTCCTTAGCATTTTCATTGGCAAAGAAAAAAAATAAAAAATAATGAATTAATTTTTTTCGACAAGTACCTATTCATTTTTTTTTTTTCATTTTCAAAGAAAGAAAAAAAGTTAGTTTCTTTTACATTATTTTCTTTGCAATTCTTTTCCTTTTTCTACATGAATCCAAGATCTCAGCTTTAAAAAAAATCCTTGTCAATCTTGTCTTCATCCAACATAATTCTTGAGTTTCCAAATAGAATGATTAAAACATTAACCCATAAATAAAATTGAGTTGTGGCAAATGCCATGCTTAGATATAAGAGGCTTCAAAGGCCTGATGTTACTTTAGGTCACCATGAGATAACCACCAAAGTAAAGCTTTAAAGAAATGGGCATGGATAAATACGGACTCGAGCCACAAACAAAACAAATGAGAAATAAGGATTAGGGACACATAGTAATTAAAAACTAGGCCTAAATCTATTTTAATACCGCGTATAATGGGTTTCTGGCTATTTTAATTTTTTGAGTCTTAATTTATACTACATATATTTGGACATTAGGAATGGCCCCCTTGGGCCATGGCCCTATATTCCTTCATCCATGGTTGTGAAGTCCTACTGCTTTCAGTCCAATGCAATGATAAAAAATGAAGAAATTACTTGTGTAATTTGACCAACCTCATCCTTACTTCACCTTTTATATAATCAAAGAGAAATGCCGCTATCTAACAGGCACGGCTGTGAGTAACAAAACCCCTTACTCAAATTTATCTCTGCATAGGCACAAAAGTCAGAATAAAACAAACTGAAAACAAGCCATAAACCTTTTGAAACTGTTCAAAACTATATATACATATACATAAATGGATACATATATGTTTACTGAAGAACTTTTCGTTCTTTGTTTGCCGTTGCTGTTACCATCCTAAGTCATTACTAATCACATAAGAGTAGTGCAATCAAAACAAGTGTTAATTCAGCCTACATATGGATCATAATGGTTTTCTTACTTCCTCTCTCAGAAAAATGCAATACTTTACACGAATTGGTCCTCATTCTAAACAGTTGCATAAATACAGATGGAAGTTCAAAAGGAAATCCTAGATCTGCAGGATTTGGAGGTTTGTTTCGAGATGAAGGTGGAAGATGGCTTCATGGATTTGTTGGAAAATCTGATGATTGCAACAGTACTGAAGCTGAATTATGGGGCATATATAGAGGCCTAACAATCATGTTCGAGAAAGGGATCTATGAGGTGGAAGTGGAAACAGACTCGGAAGCAGCTCTAACACTCATACAAGAAGGAGATGTTCAGAGTTTCCCACAGAGAGCTCTAATAGAAGACTCTAGATTTTTATTGAAGAGATGCAGAAGTACACTCAGACACACTTTGAGAGAAGGAAATAATTGTGCTGATAAACTAGCTAAAATGGGAGCTGACCAGAATGAGCGTCTTGTTCTTTTGGAAGACCCACCAGATGAGCTGCGATCTCTTTTGGTGGGAGATATGGTGGGAATGACTTTTATTAGGGAGTAGCCCAGTTTTTCTTTTTTTTCTTTTTCTTTTCTGTCTTTTCTGTTTTATTCCGAAGTATCAAAAAAAAAAAGACAGTGGACATGACGTGTCCTACATTAGCAGAAGTTGACAAGTGCAAAAATATACAAAGATAGGGTATTATTAACCAATCCGCTCTAAAAAAATGACAGTATCATAGCTCAGAAGATCGCATCTTCCAGACATTATTTTCATCACCTCTAATGCTTAACATATGAATGCAGATTGTGATTACAATGAGGAAGAAATGGAAAGGGAAATGGAAATTATAGAATCACGAAGGAGTCAATTGCCAGTCGATTTCTAAGTGACTAAAATTGGTTGAACCTTTGACTCTATCTAGAGCTGCTTGCCTGTATTGCAACAGCAGAAGTGACCCATTATCCAGTTGTTTACCTGTCTCGTCACGTTTCCTTTTCCGGGGAAGTGTCCTCGAAAAACCTTTCCACTTTGATTCAAACTCACAAGCTGCAATAGATTATGTTATAGGGAAGACAGTAAGTTGCCTCATCCACTAAGCAATAGTATATCAAATAAAAAAATATGTTTAGGTAAAACCTCCAGAAACAGCCTAAATTATTGTATGTCATGCATTCAAAAAGCAAAGTTTCATCAGCAAGGAAATAGGGAAAGAAAGGAAATACATGCTTAAGCAGTAGCTAACACTAACAGAAAAATATGTCATTAGCCAACTAACAAAGGTGGAACTGACAGACTACATGCGTGTAGGTCAGACTCTCAGAACACTAGCTGAAAAAGTGCAGCTACCACAAACTTCATAAATATCTTCACCATGAAAACGTTAGTTTGTTAAACAGAAGGCAATGGATTTGTTCAAGTTATCTTGACACGCTATTTCACTGTAGAAATTATCATGACTGGCAAATTGTATGAGATCTGTAGTTACTAATAGAGACTAAGTCAACTCTCAGTGTGATTAGCTGACAATATCAGTCTATCACAGAATTTATCAATCACATAGCTAGGCACGGCAACCATCAAAATATTAGCTTGTTGAGAAAGGAAAATCACTTTTACTCAATATTTCACTGTGTCGTGACTAGTCAATTGCACAAGTTCCTTACGTGCAAACAGATATTCTGTTTCTGCACAATTTTCAAAGCTTTCAATGACTCTCTACTATGATACAAAGGCTGGAAGGTTGGAAAAGTTGAACAATTGTTCTATGCCAGGGTCTGACGCTTTAGAAGAATCTTCATGGTATCAAGCACATCAACCAAGCTCCATAGAGCTATATATTGAAAACACCAAGTGAAGTTTCATGACCATCTCACATAAGAACACCTCAAAACTAGTTGGTTCAGCAGTCACTTTAGTAGGTGAAAAGTCATCCAAAATGTTTAAGGGCAGGAATAGATAGCCAAGTAATCAGCAGAAGTACTGCAGAAGAAACTGTCGCAGAACAAGCGAAGCAATATATGCTGAAGCAACATCATCTACGTATTCTTGAGTTCATTGATTCTAACTGAAGACATAGCAACACACAAGGCAAAAACATAGTATTTACTCCAACAGACAAGCACAGTAACTAAATGAGAATGGCACTCCACCAAATCTGTGATGTGAGGTTATGTTATAGGTAATTTTTTATCTCCATAGGGACTGACAAATGAAAACATAGCAAAATCAGACATTGAAGAGATTAGTTGACAACAGCAAAGAGAAGGGCACCTAATTCCAGTAAAATAGGATTTAGAGGAAATGCACCCAATTATGTTACCTGGACTCTTCCAAATATGTGAATTACCCGTATCGGACATTCGACACTAGTTGGACGTGTATCTAACAAGAATGTATAACTAATTGAGTTTACTATAAAATTAAGTACAGGACTTCCATTTTATGTATGAAATGCTATATTTTAACTTGTAAATGCCATTTTACCTTAAAAAAACTAAAAAAGTATTTAAAAAATATGAAATCTAGCCGTGTCCAAGTGTCATTGGACATAAGAATTAAATAAATTTGACACTTAGACACGTACCCGCACCCGACACCCGTACCCGAGTCCAGGTAACATAGGCACCCAAGTGGGCGCATGAAGCTTGTGCACCAATCTCCAAGCACTAGCTTTGCAGACAATATAATCAAACAGTGCATTAGCAGTAACAAAAACTTCAATATATCAATGTGTGTGTATATTTATATATATGTATGCATATTAAAGATACAAAGACTTTGATGCAGTCATGCAGAATCTGCTGACAAAGGTCAGCAAGGAAGAACAGGAAATAGACTGGTTCTTGAACATGGTTTGATCATCTAAAACCGTGCAGCCTTGTAGAACAAGAAACCTGGTCACTATTGTAGTTGCCAAAGCTAGGCTACCTGGAATGGGATCATTCTATTACGACAAAAGGGAACAGGAAAATGGGACACCGCATGCTCTAAAATGTGATACGATAAGGGTAGCCTTGTATAGATTACAGTACCAGAATTTATGGTACTTCTAAATGTAAGAGCAATTTTCTTTTAATAGTTAGACATCCAATAAAATATAGCCTATTATTCTTCAAATTAATGATGTTAAAACTACAATATTAGGAGTCTTATGGCTCGTTTGTTTTCAATTTTGTCTTGCCAAAACAACATTCTCTCTAGATTCTAGTTCATTATATTACATTTCTTTTCGTACTAAGGAAATTTTTTGGGGGAAAATTTTTTTGAATCACGTTGGATAACTAAATTCACTGTTTTGGAACGAAAGTGTACCATGTATACGAATGAGAGTTCCAAAAGGAAGCAGCTATGGTAATAGTGTTTTCAGGTATACCAGAGCAACTGCAGTTTACTTAAAGTAACTGAATGAATGGAGCAATGGCAACATGGAATGTCAAGAGGAAGCAAGAACACTAGAATTGAGAACTCTATGAACATTGAGGAGCTTAGTCACAAAAAGAGGTTGATATCCAATCCTTAAACATATGGCAATGTTATCTCACAGGATTTTAGCTGATATATATGTTTTTGCAATTTACAGTTTCAAATGGCATTGCAGAACCGATTATTAGTCCCACGATCTTCTACAGCATTAGAGCTAGATAAATACCTTCACTTCGTTCCTTAAATCCCTGAATAATGCATGCACAAACCCAAGGCCTTCCTGCACGGGAAGCTTTTGCACCACCTTTCAGTTCACCATTATGTTGTTTCAGGCTATAAAAGACTAAACATCTTTTAGAAGATTGCTGACATATCACCCATACACTATTAAACCTCTTCCAAATATATAAGAAGAACTTAGAAAGAATAAAATGTTTTTCTGACCAAAAAAATCACAATTGAAGATGTTTTACTCCTGCATCACAATTAAAAATGTCTTTAAAAATATCATGCCATTATACATTATACTAAGATACTCAGCAGAGACCAAATTCAAAAATCCAATTTACGAGGTTCAAAAAAGTCTATCTGCAAGTTAAATATAACAAATTTCATTACAGTATTTTAGAGGGATCTTTCCCTATTTCTTAATTAAAATAGGAACAAGTTACGCTTCTCCTTTATTTGAGCTCGAAGAAGCAAACAATAAAATGAAATTCTACCCAGTCCGGCCAATCTATCATCTTTTTGTTTAGGAAAAATGCCAATGAAGTGTGCTTCAAATGGGGCAAGCACCATACTGCCAAAGATCAAGCAAAGCACACGCTAAAAACATTGTTTGATTTCATGACAGATAAAACCAAGTCAACTAGTTCTTTCTTTGTGTGTTATAGGTGATAGATTCCATAGGAAGCACGGTCACTCCACCGAGGCCCCCATATGCGTGTCGGACACCTCTAGGATGCGGACACACGTTGGACATGTTTGACATGCCGTCAAACGTGTTAAAAAAAAATTTCTTCAGACATTCCGAACATAACTTGGGCACGCATGTCTCATTTTGGACACTTTGTGGACACGGCGGGGGCTCTACCACAAATTTTAAAAACAAAAAATGGGGTATATTTTGTAAATTTAAAAACTTGAATCTGAAAAATAAAAAAAGACAAAAAGGTTGAGTTCTTTGAAGTCGATCGAGAGAGAGAGAGAAACCCTAGCCGAAAATTTTTGCTTTATTTCTGATTTTTTATATCTCTTTGTATGAAGTTTTTAGATTATTTCTACTTTTTAGAATAACCTCTGTATAAACTTTCTTATTTCTATTAATGATTTATGATCTATGTTATGCACATTTATTAACAATGCCTTTTGGCCCTTTTCAGATAATGCCCATCGTATTATTTTCCAATTATTAAGAGTATTTTAATGGTTAATTGCTTGAAAACATAAGGCGCTTCTACACTCTTTGACTACACATGGTTCTTTAATTAAGTTATGAAAGACATGGTTCTTTAATTTTAATTAGTATTATCTTGAATTTTTTATTAGCTTTGGATAATATATTTATATATAAATATGACATATAAAATATATATAAAATCATATATTTTTGCCGTGTCCCCACCGTATTGTGTCTTGCATTTTTTTTAAATCACCACGTCGGCGTATCCGTATTGTGTTGTGTCCATGTCGGTGCTTCTTAGTAGATTCCCCATAAGGGTTATACTAAAGAATCACCAAGCTTTTCAGTTACCGAAATACATAATGATGAAAAGATTTTCTTGTGAAGACGTATTGCTGATCACGTGTCCCTCTAGATTGGAAATGGGTTTTAGGTAATGGCCTTTGCCTAAGCACTCTCACTCTCACTCTCTCTTAGCACAAGAAGTTGTGGAAAAATTCTAAGGCTCACAAAATTGTGGGATGTAGTATCATGAGGGGGGTGCCAACAATGTGACAAAGATGGTGAAGGCACAGTATTGAAGCAACAGGTTGCAATGATCAGATCTGGATTTGGATGACTTGTTTGAGCAATGCTCAACTAGGTAAACAAGGTTACGGAAATGTCACCATTCCTATTTGTTCTGTTTTCAGGTCTAACATAATAGATTTTCACTCATCAATTGCCTATGGGCATAGCCCATTTTGGGCAAGGCCCATAAACTGCTTTGTGTCTCCATTGCACTTGGCCTTTCTCAGCTCCTCCATGTTCTCTTGGTTCATTCTTCCACTAAGTCATACATAAGTTCACATTTTATTAGAAGCAACAACTTGTTAGTTTAGGTCCTTGATCATCACTGACTGAATTACAAGGCCTCAACAACTGTCCTTTCTTCACCTCCATCCCATTCAATTTGAGCATCTTATTTCCAAGGTTTTAGTTTCTTAAATTCTGGTTGTTCCCTACATTTCTACATCCAATTATCACGGAAAATTTCCTCTTTTTTTTTTTTAATTTGAAAAGTAGCAAGCTGTTAACAGATGCTCAGGTTCTCATTTTTATTAATCATTTTCTTTTTCCTTTCCCTTTTAATTCTTTTGGTCGGCATAGGTGGGGTTTACAGCAACATGGTTTCTAAAGTTGCATCTATACCTCATACAGAAATAATGAATTCAATTAAAACATAAAAGGACCATATTCTTTGAGTATTTGGTAATATGATTCTGTTACAGTCCTTAGCTTGCAACCCATGCTTCCTAATCCCTAGCTTGCAATTCATATCTTTCCGAAATCTTTGTAACACTAAATCAACATTATTTTGCTGTTTCATGTTCATGATCTTACCATCAATATGAGAAAGCACAATTCAAGATGATGACCTTGAGCGTTCCATAATAAATCAAGACAAATAGTGAACAAGAAAGATTCATATCTGGCTTAATCCCCCCAATTCAAAGTAGTCAATTAGTAATCCCTAGAGAGAGAGAGAGAGAGAGAGAGAGAGAGAGAGAGAGAGGGATGTACCGGCGAGAGAAATTGGTGGTGACGCCAACATACGTTTTGATGGGGATGTTGGTGGAAAGAATGAGGTATACAGACCATGTAAGCGTCGATTGAAAGCTCTTCGACGAAGACGATGATGAAGATTTCGATAGTTTAGGGCTAGGGATTGGGTTAGGGTTACTATGGGGCTTCAAAGATCGGAATGCTCTCGGCAGTAGCCTCGCCATTTGTCTGCTTAATCTGGTCCGCGTCTCAGATTCAACGGTTCTCTTCCGGGGAGGAGGAAACAATACAGTTCAAAGAGAAATTGAAACGATTCCAATTTTTTAACGGGAAATCGCTAGAAGGGAGCGGATATTTCTGATCCCTATTTTGCTTATCCACACCTCCAAACAAGCCTCTTTGTGCAACTGTATTTGACAAAATTACCCTTAGATTCACCTCGAATTTAGCAATCTCCCCAACAACAGAACCTCTACCATCTCTAATCATGGAGAATTTTTTTTCAAGAGACCACATCATGTACCAAGATCCAAGTTTTTTTTTTTTTTTTTTGGATGGGGAAGGCCACAGCCCAATTACAAAATATCAGAAAAATCTAGCCGAATTAAAGGAGACAGAGAATGCGGAACTTCCTCATTCACACTTCTAAACCTTCAGCTTCACATCATTGTGACTAAATAATGAGCTACTCGATTCCCCTGTCGTAGAACGTGGGATACATAGAACTCCGAAAATAATTCTCAAGTCCTCACCCGCTGCTTGACTGATATGCCCAAAAGGAAAAAGATGACAATCAAATATATGAGATTATATTCAGAGAATCCCCTTCCAATTGAATGTCTCTTAGGCCCAACTCCATTGCAAAATTAGCAGCCTTGTTGCTAGCAGCAGTAGCTTCAACGCAGTCTATATCCCACCATATACGGGACCTGTTCTGTCATAGCAGCAAGGACCTCAGCCCTATGATCCAAGTTAGAACTTGGTTATATCCAAGCTAGATTATAAAAGGTGATGCTATATGAGGAAAGAAATTCATATAAAAGTTTTTTTTTATAAAATAATATAGTTAAATAAGAGTCTTTCTCTTTAAACAGAACATTTACCGTGCTTTAAAAAAATAACATTTTTCAAATAAGGAAAATGGAGGGAAAGAGAAAGGATGTGAGTGGGGAATTGTAAGCAAAGTGGTTTTGAAAATAAATAATAATAAAAAAACTTCTTCCCCTTCTTTGAAATCAAAGGAAAGGAGAAAAGCAAGTAATATAATATAATAACTATTAAAAAGAAAATGAGAAAGAAAATAAAAAGGAAGTGAGAAAGAAAATCACCTCCCCCCCCCCTTTTTTTTAATTTCTTTAAATTTTCTTTCTCTTGTCTCCAAACTAAGAATCACATAAAGGAAGTAATGAAATTATTGTTTGTCTTTCATTTTTTTTTCTTTTAATTCCAAATAGAATAAAGGATATTACCCTCTTTTAAATCCTTTTTGGTACCAATATCTTCTTCTTTTTTTTTTTCCTATATCGGAAGTAAACGACAAAAAAGGAAAAACTACTCTCTAATAGTAACTTTGCCCAACATATCTTGCACCAGTAGGGGCCTTAGCTATTCCGGAGTGTCTTCTAATATGATCAACTTTTCTCCTTAATCATTTCCTAACTTAGCCAATTCATCCGCCCATTCATTCCCCTCTCTCAAAACATGTAGGAGGGAGCACTTGCACCGTTTGGGAAGGAAATTAACATTTTCTATCAGTGACCTCAATAGGGATGCTTGAACTAAGTCTTCAATTATTAGGTCCACTGCATCCTTTGAGTCTGCCTCAATCTCCACCTCCTAGAGACCTTTTTCTAGTATAATTGTTAGTCCCTATAAATTCCCCACAGCTTTGCTTCAAGACTTGTGCAATCATCCAATGTTCCCGTGTAGCCAAAGACCTAGTTGCCTCCATCATCTGTGAATAAGCCTCTGAATTCAGCTGGTTTTGAGTTACCTCTTGAGCTCTTTTGGTATTAATAATACATATTAGACGAGGCTCTAAATTTTGTTATTCATGTTGGTTGGTAGAAAAACTGATGCTATTTTTAAATTTTGAATTTGTTAAAAGAAAAAATATCGTAAGGGATGAAATTACTTATAAATATTATTTTTTATGAGTACCAAATAAAAATTAATTTTTTTTTGGAAAATACTACATTTTATTCACATTTTTCTAATTCAACCAAAATGAATTTAATTAATTTATTTATTTTTTTTGGCATTTTTTTTCTTCACAAATCCAAGATACAAGTGTATCATGAATTTAAAAGTTTTCAGTTCCAATCAGGCTCATTATCAGTGATCGAAGGGACGCAAGAAAACTTTGACGTATGATTGAGTGGGTGTGTGTCAACATGTAAAAATCATCACCATGCATGCAGCTATTAACATTTCTCTCGAAACATACGTCCAGATGATTAGTTAGGGTAGACAGTCAGTGGAATTTTTTTTTCAGTAATGGGAAAAAATACTCTTGGATAATTGTTTATAAGTAAGATAATAAATTTTAAGAAATGAAAAGAATACGATAACATTCAAAATTCTATATATCGATAACAAATATTTTTTTACACAAAATAACGTTCAAATTAATATGACAAACTACAATAATCTCTTCCGTTGTTTTATATTATAAAACTTTTGCAAAATAACTTTATTGTTTATGGTGTTAAATGTCTCTTTCAATATATGTCACTAAACAATCGTACGTCTACTCATCTCCCATGTTATTATGGAGTGAAGCCTTAATGATATTCATTGCCAAAAAAAACTCTTTCAACCGATGCAGTTGCAACCAATAAGAACAATGTCAACTTCACAAGCACATATACCAATAGATAGACAATATCCTTATTCGTTTTAATTAATTTTTGAACAAGCTCACCAATCCTTATCACTTATGAAAATTAATTATTAGAACTTACACTAGAAAGTAGATCTCAAGTTGATAATCAAATACCATAAGGTGTGAATTAATCCCTAATTTAATAGGTAAATAGGTTTGAGTTGAGTAAAAAAAATTTTGAAATGGGTATTAGATTTGACCGGACAAAATTCATTTTTAATTAGACCGAGTTAAAAAAAATTTATTTATTTTTTTTAAAATTCAATGGAGGCAACCCACGCCACCCCGGCCATACATTTGGTTAGTGCGGCCATACATTTGGTTAGTGTAGCCAGTAATGCTACAAGAGAGAATATCAAATCGTTTCTGGTACTCTTCCTAACCATTTTTCCTTTAATTTTTTAACTACATATATAGAGGAAGAATTAATAAATCTAACTTCATGGCTGCATAGTGCCATAGACAGTCCTCCCCTCCATGTATGCAACTCCTTTAATGTAAGACAAGGATGTGAATACATATTGTACATATAACTAATTTCCTGCTATGCTTTCTATTTCAGGCAAAATTAATTGACCCTGCAGTAAAGGGAACACTTTAATGTTCTTAGATCATCTACAGATTTCGTATACGTTAGAAGGGTGGTTCTGAAAGAATTTCAATTTATCTATTTTTGTTTTTTTTTTAACAAAAAAGCTCATTGAAGAATGTCAAAAGCCGATATGGATACGGTGGTTGTGAATCAACAAGGAAAACCCTGCATAAATTGAAAACACATGCTAAACGTTGCATGGCCAGAACATTTGATGATGTTATCATCAACAAAACTAGAATTGAATCTTATTAAATATTCATCATTAGCAGTACAAATCAATGGCCTCACAAATGCCTAAGGGAAAAAAAATGTTGGAAGCTAACCACCCAAAGCAACTCACTGGATGAACCGTTGACAAAAGCTATGAGTTAAAGATATATAACTCAAAACCCAAACTCTATTTCTCAATACTACAAAATATGAACGAAAAACAGTCAGCAGAGTCCATTAATGTCCTGAGAACTATCTTCTCTAACTTCCCTTAGAAACAGCATGAAATTTGAAGCAATATGAGATATTGGCAGAGGGACGAAAGAATCAAAAGCCTGCCGTCACCTATCTGAAAATGTGGGTTCTTGTGTACATAGAGAAAGGGATCAGTGCCCAATATATCCATGCAAGTGAAGAATAGCAAACGGGGGTAGAGATGCTGGGTGGAATTTACCCTTTCAATTCATCTCACATTCTGCCGAGTCTTGATCATTCGTTTGAGAGTTGCTAGCCAGAAATTGCACTCATCCCAGTCGCTAGTGGTAAGTTGCACCTGTACAAGGCAGAATCCACAAAAGGATCAAAAAGATATTCGGCTCTCCAGATCCACAAAGAAAGGAAAAAAAACTGCACTGTAAAATTCCAAACTCGTCTGTAGTTGCTTCTCTGAATAAATATTGGAGGTAGGAAGAGTGGTACCTGGATTTGGAGGGCAGTACTGAAATCACCATTGTCCAAAGCCTGGCAGAGCTGAACAAGCTTTTCAGCGGCATTTTTAGATATGTCCCCACTGTTAAGTTTGGCAAACAAGGCACCTATTTTCTTTGAATTGTCTTCTATTTCCCGCTTCTTAGCTGGATTTGCACGTGAACCTCCAACGGCTTCTGATGTCTCGTTAAAAAGTCTCGTCAAAGTTGTGATAACAGACCTTTGCTGGCCTGGAGAACACGATACACAAACAAGCAAATTATATTAGAACAAACGCAAAACAGAAGACAGCGTTAGGTGACTTCCAAACAAGTTCAAACCATTACCATGACTAAGCGCTCACACAAGAGAGAGAGAGAGAGAACAAAAAGTAGACAATGAACGCACACTATTTAAAATAACCACAGCAAATTTAAGGCGGAACCTTTTTCTTTGTAGAAAAATATTAAAAAAAAAAAAAGAACAGGAAAAAAAGCAAGGAGATTTGGAAATCGAAGTCTATTTCTTTGAGTGGCTAATAAGAACTCTGAAATAGTTCTATACTTACATAAATTGTTTTAAGAAAGAATAGTATTCTCCAATAACGATCACATAAAAATCCTAGGTGTCGGGGTGCTACATATAGCATGAAGTGGCTTGCTTCAGAATTATACAGTCATGTTCATGTTCAATAGCCAAAAGCTTCTGTGGACCATATCCACACAGGCACAAGAAAGACCACCAGATCTTTCGGAAAAACATTTAATATGCTATCTTAAGATTGCATATAGAAAGACCGGTAGATACCTTAATGACACGTGTAGACCAGGAGTGCATGAAACATTCTAAATTATGCAATATGATATATCTGTACCCATAAATAAAAAATAAAAAATGATATCTCCTACTTGAGCATTATTCTATTCCTCAATACGCACAAGCACACATGCACACAAGACACCATTCTTATTTTAACAACTGCGTCACAGCTCTCTTCTATGCCTATGCTTGTTGCCAAATTCCGCCCCATCCTTCAAGTATATAATCAATTTTCAAGTACAATAATCAGATTACTCCCTGTAGCTGCGCAATAACTATTTACTAAAAAAATAATTTCTTCCAACTTCCAAGCAATAAACCAGTCCAACTTCCTCGTCCTCTTAATTTGACTCGATCAAAGTTGCTACTGGTACAAATCGTTTCATTCTCTTGATATGTCAAAAAAAAAACTTAGCAGAAGCAGAAGAAGAGGAAAAGAAGAATCGGAAAACTAGATTACTACAAGCATCCTATTTGGATTTTGAAACAAAAAATTATAGAAGGATATGTTCAAATGTTTTAAGGTTCAATCCTTTAGCAATACTTTGGTTCTTGAGAATTTAAGACTCCTGAAAGTCTACTTTTTATAGTTGAATTTTCAGGAATTAAGTTTGCCTTCCGTTGTAGTTAAAATTTCAGAGATAACATACACTTTGGAATGTTTATTGCCAGTAGAAACCAAACTAAATAAAAGACAATCTTGGCCATCTTGTACAGATTTCAACTCAAAACATCTAAATTTTATAAATAGAACACTTGAAAACGACCAAACACCCCTAGACATTGATCAACTGTACTCGCATCAAAACTGACTGCCCCCACAAAAAACTTTATTTCTGGATTAATAACATAAACATATAGTCAACACTGCTAATAAAGTCATGAGTGGCACTTAGGTAGGAGATAAGACTCAAGTCTCATGTGACTTGGACGGTCATGGATATTGTGGTTCACAAGAATTTTATAAAACAATCAAAGACTTTTTGAGTTTTGTTGATCACAAGAATAAAAGTTCTGGCTTCAACCTGCACAATGACCCAGAACGAATCAACCTTCATTGCATGGTAAAAGCTAATAAACTGAAACTGACCTTCTACAATTCATACAATAAATGATACTAAAAAAAATGTGGATCCTGGTCCGACTCCAAATTGACATGCCATAAACTTCCTAGGGAGCCAATGATCCACGCAAGAGAGATCATAAATTCTTTAGATGACTAAATAATTGGGTTGTGGATAACACTTGTTCTTTTATCTATTTAAAGAGCATAAGTGCAGGGGGTAAAATTTGAAAATGGAAGTATTGTACTAGAAAGAATAATGAGATGAATTATATAAATGTCCAAACCCCCTTCTATTACTTGAAAACAGGTTGACACAAACAAGGCCACAACACAATAAATCTGGGACAATGAGCAGTTTCTGAAAGGTGTCCTCATCCTTGCATGTTGACTGAGGATAAAATTCAATTTTAACTTTCTGGAGAGAGGTCAAAGACAATGAGCACGGCCACTTGACGTGACCACGATATCATTTTTTACAGACACACAGTAACATCTTTTCACATCATCTTCCTACATCATAGAACCCGCCCATCAATGTCAAGCAACAGGAGAGAGGATTTTTGTGCATTTTCCATCAATTCACAAGGAGAAGGCCATATGTTTCAATCCCATTTCAATTCATAAGTCAACAATTTCCTCCCTCATTGCAACATGCCCAACAACTCACACGTTTGTAGAGTGGGGGCGCCTATATAAACTTCCAATTACTCAAGTGAAATAGTTTTCCAAACTTATTCCCCACAACTAGAAGTTTTGTAGAAAGGGGTGGTATCTCAATATTATTTTTCCTTTCCTTTCTCTGAGTATGAAAAGTCCCCCTTTCTTGAAATTATCTCGTTTCTCATATCATTTTTTTAGCATGTACCCATAGTTTGTAACATTTCACATTCATGGACTTTCAACAAAATTAGGCATCTAAAGGTTCCACACCCCATCAAATGTTTGGCAAAACTGAGCTTGCAAACAAAGAATTGAAATCTGTAAAGTTCCGAGTATAAGTGAAAATTTTTGCAACATATAATATAACAAAAAGAAATAAGGTTACCAGGTACATTTGAAGTATCAACCGTCTGTACTGTTGGTGGCGGAGCTGCAGGAGTTATGGCCGGTTGCACTTGTGCTGGATGAATAGGGCTGGCTGGTTGCGTCGGACCCATCCCAGGTCTTTGAACTCCTGAATTTGTAATAGGCATAAATCCCCTAGATGCTGGGGTTGGAGCCAAAACCTGAGGTATCTTATGCCCAGGAACTGGACCTGCTTGAGATGGAATAGGGCCAAGTGAACCACCACCAGGAGGTCCAGCTAGATAATTAGGGTTGCCAGTTGCCTGAAACAAATACGAACAGAAAATTATAGTATACAACTCCATTGAAACAATACATCAAAAAAATTAAAAGGAACAATAAGAAGAAGAAGGACATACATACCGGATACAACTGAGAACCCAACGTGGGCTGCTGGTATTGCTCTGCATTTCTCAACACAGGAGGGGTTGCAGGAATGAAGGGTTTCACTGTAGGCTGAGTGGTAGCAGGAGGTGGAGCAAAGTTCATCTGAAATAAGAAGTTTAAAAGAACAAGAAATTTCAATGTAGTCAGAGCTTGCAACATACTTTTCTCAGCAATAACTGACAGAAAAAAATGGTAAATTTACTAAACAAACAAACAGAAAACTAAAAAAGAACAAAGACAAATTATCCAAGTGAAACTGATGAACAAAAGGTTCATGCCATAACCATCCAAAAGCTAGAAATTGCAGTAAATCATTTAGCAGTTAGATATACTTAAGATTCAAAAGTTTTTTCTGTCTGTCGGATCTATGGCCAAACCAAGCTTTTAGGCAGCCAATATATAATGAAAGAACGAACGTCTATCAGCGTAGCAAGCAACTAATATTATCAAATATTACAAGTGTGATGCATCTCATATGAATCAATTATCTACTTCCTAGTGGAAACAAACCCAATGATGCAAATACCGGGGGAACTTGTGGTGCCTGGGATGGAACAAACATATGAGGCTGTGGTGCTGGCTGATATGGGGCAGGAGCTCCATATCCTCTCCCATATGAAGAACCAAATGACTGTTGGTAACTTTCACCATAAGGACTTCCAGGAATGCTCTGCTGCAGTTGCGATGGTGCTGTTTCCTATACAATAAAGAAAGGGCAAACCACTAAAACGTGTCACTATAAGCACAGGATCAGATTCTACGACGGTTACATGGCTGTTGCAACAGAAAAGTATCTAGTGTTGAAAAGATACGAGCTTAAGTACCAGATAATAATGTTGAGAAGCCTCAACTGCACCAAAACTGGATTGATCAGCACCATATACAGATCCTGTTTGGGATTGAGAGCTGTCAAAAGCCATAGATTTGGGTACTTCTTTCTCTGTCACAACAGTGAAACAAAAATATCAGCTGGCACTAAGGTTGTAGTTACATAACCCACTTGGGACAGGCGGTAAAAGAGCTCATTTCACTTTGAAAATTATAAGTACAAAAGAATACAATATATCCACCAAACACAATAATGTAAAAGTAACACTAATCAACTTGGAATGGCATCATAAACAAATAAACCATCTTCTGAATCACATAACAACGTATTAAAAGAGTGAACTAGAAGTAGGAATCTGTACCCAAAAAAATAAAATAGAATAACATAAACAAGAAGGAATATCCACTATAAAGCAGCTGCTACAGACCACAACCTTTGTGTAACTGCTGCTAGGTCCAAGGGAGTGCTGCAGCTAGATATATGCCCAAGAATCAGGAACTTCCTTTCTAGAGCCAATTTACCAGTCTTCTCCCAAACCCTCTAGAAACAAGCTCTTAACTAGGATCTATCTAATCATCATCAAAAGTTCAAAGTTTAAGCTTAAATCATAATAAAAAGCTCTTTAATGCCAGAAAAATACAAAGGGACTCAAGTCACAAGACTTACACTCTGTTTGGATGGAGGGGAGGGGAACTAAAGGGAAGTGTTAGTTACGAGGGAAAGGGAAGGAAAGAGCAAGGAAAGGAAGAGAGGTATGCCTCCTCTTGTTTGATTAACCAAGTGGGAAGAAAGAGTGACCTTACCTTCCTCTTATTTGGTTTGACAAATAATTAACAATGGGAAGGAGGTGTATACTGTAGTTGTTACTATTATACGTGTGTGTACTGTAAAACCCTTGTTTTTATGTCCTAAATTGAAGGGTATAATTGGTATTTCCAATAAAACAATAACAAGCATTTTACTTCTGTTTCCTCCCTATTTAGGAGAGGAAGGAAAGTGCTCAAAATGTGAGCCCTCTCTCACTTCACAAACTTTCCATCCACTTCCCCTTCCCCCCGCCCCCCAAAAAACAAAATCCCAATTTTATTGTCTCTATTTCTAAGATGCAATGATGCTAGATTCTTCATTCAAAAGCAGATTTATTTGACAACTATATAGAAAATTCTTAGCGAGATCTAAACTGCAAGTTCAAATCTTCCCAAAGCTTGGATCAATTTTCGTTTGATCTTATGAATTGAGAGAAGGAAAGACGGGGGAGTAATTTGCATCCTAAATGCTGTCTTGAATTAGTGATCCTAATATGTAGAGTTTTGAAGTTTTATAACTGGTTTTCTTTGGTAAGTAGGTTTGTAGCTGCCAATATAGTACTGACGTTTTCATTTAGTGTTTTCTCTTTCCTATTTGATTTTAGCTTTCAGGAGGACATTTACTACAACCAAAAAAAAAAAATGGAAATAACCAAGAGTTTTGAAGGTTTATAACTGGTTTTCTTTGGTAAGTAGGTTTATAGCTGCCAATATAATACTAATGTTTTTGTTTAGTGTTTTCTCTTTCCTATTTCATTTTAACTTTCAAGAGGACATTTACTATACGCCATGAAGCACCGATACGGATACGAACACAGATAAGAACATGGGACACGACAATTTTAAAAAATGGGGAACACAGATATGCAAAAAATTATTGTTGTTATATATTTAATTTTTCATATATACAAATAAGTATATAACATTCACATACCACTAAAAATATTTTAAAATCCAATAGTCAATAGAATAGCTACAGTAAGAAAAAGATGAATTACAGTAATAGCAGATTTGGGCAGTGAAGAAGAAGAAAAAAAAAAACAAAAATTTTGGGCAAAAGAAGAAGAAGAAGAATAACAACAGAGTTTAAGCAGTGAAGAAGAAAGAGAAAATAAAACCAAAAGACAAAAAGAAGAAGAAGAGCAGCAGCAGAAGAAGAACAAAATTTTGGTCAGTGAAGAAGAAGAGGAAAAAAAAGAAAAAGAACATAAATTTTGACAGAAGAGAAGAAGAAGAAGAAGAAGAGCTTACCCAATCCAGTGGTATGCTTGCAATGCTATTTCTATTTTTTCTCCTTTCTTCCCACTTTGCCTCTTTCTCCAGCAAACCAGCAGCTAGGGCTTCTCTAAGCCTCCAATAATAGAAATGTTTTGATTTTGGATTGAAGCACAAACACATTGTTTAGGGTGCCATTCGTGTGTCAGACACACCACGGACAAAAATACTCAAACACGACAAAATACGTGTCGTGGCGTGTCCAAATTTTTATTTTTATTTTTTAAGCTGTGAACACGTTTGGGACATGTTTAGGACACAGTGAAGGTTGAAGTGTAATTATGAAAATTTTAAAATGGGGTATATTTTGTAATTTTTAAAACTCCAATATTAAAAATATAGAATATTCCAAAATCAAAACATTTCTATCGTTGGAGGCTTGGAGAAGCCCTAGCTGCTGGTCCATTGAAGAAAGAGGCGAAGTGAGAAGAAAGGAGAAAAAATAAAAACAGCGTTACAAGCATACCACTGGACTGGGTAAGCTCTTTTTTTTCTTCTTCTTCTCTTCTGCCAAAATTTCTGTTCTTCGTTTTCTTTTTTTTCTTCTTCTTCTTCTTCACTGACCAGAATTTTGTTCTTCTTCTGCTGCTCTTCTTCTGCTTTTTATCTTTTTGTTTTATTTTCTCTTTCTTCTTCACTGCCCAACCTTTGTTGCTGCTGTTCTTCTTCTTCTTAATTGCCCGAAATTTTTGTTCTTTTTTTTCTTCTTCGTCTTCTTCTTCAGTGCTCAGATCTTCTTTTCCTTCTTCGTCTTCTTTTTCAGTGTCCAGATCTGTTACTGCTGTAATTCTTTTTTTTTCCTCCTCCTTTTTATGCGCTTTTTTATCTTATTTCACGTCCCTTTCAACTGCTTGTTTCACTACTGCTTTTTCTTTTATGTTCAATTTGCTTACTGCTGCTATTCTATTGAGTATTGAGTATTGAATTTTTAAATATTTTTGGTGGTATGTGAATGTTAGATACTTATATTTGTGTATATGAAAATAAAATATATAACAATAATAATTTTTTGCCATATTCTCGCCATATCTGTATCTCCCATTTTTTAAAATTACCATGTCCCATGTCCTTATCTGTGTCTGTATCGGTGCTTCATAGTCCTCAAGCGTCAATCAGAATACAAAATTCAAAAATTCCTCAATGTTTGGATTTACCATCCAGAAATCCGACTAAACGAGTGAAAAACTACTCTTGAACCTATAAAATGGATCCTCAACTCCTTTAAAAGATCTCTCCTCAAATAATCCACATCAAATACTAAAAGAGCCCAAAAGTCGCACTGATTACTTGAGAACAACCACTAAACCCCAAGCATAGCTAAAATCATCACCCAAAGCTCTCTTGCCACCTCACAATGGATAAGTAGATGGTTGTCAGAGACTAATGCATGCTTGCACATAAAACACCAATTGACATCAATATATCATCTCTGGATGACGTAGTCTAATGGAGGAGAACCTCTCCATGGACTGCTGCCTATAGAAAGCAATACACCTTAGAAAGTGCTTGGGAAACTCGAATCATTTCCAAGGGAAAAACAACAAACAACTTCCCTCCAAGGTTCCATCAAAAAATTGTATCTCAAACAACCACAACCTGGACAACATCCTCATCATTTCTCTCAAATGCTCAGACTCCCTTATAACCTTTCAAGCAAAACCACCAACTCGTCAACCTCCCAATCCTTCAAATTCCGCCTAAATGAAATAACCCAAACAAATGACGGCAGTCAATCATGGCTTGGTAGTGGTTGTTTGTATCTCAAACAACCACAACCTGGACAATATCCACATCATTCCTCTCAAATGCCCAGACTCCCATATAACCTTTCAAGTAAACCCACCAACTTGTCAACCTCCCAATCCTTCAAATTCCACCTAAATGAACTAACCCAAAACAAATCAACGCATCTCCATTCACTACAATCCCAGAAAGAGCAGTAAAGACCACCTCAAACTTTTCTTCCCCACCTCTCCCCTTTTCAATTGAATGTGACCCACATGTAAACGCATCTATGTGACGTTGTAATTTTAAGACTACATTTCCTGATCATATTGTTTGCTAATTCCATATCACTCTCGTGGGAAAAAAAAAATTAGTAAAAAAGCATAGATAGCTTTCCAGCTGACATTGACTTCAAAACCAAAATGAAGCTGTAATAGGATGTGTGCCCTGTTAAAATAAAAAAAACACGCCCTAATATCCAAGCCCATTTACACAGCATCCTTTATCCTGCTGTCCTCAATGTGCAGCATGTCCATACAGGGAAGGTAGAATGAGAATGCACTATCAGAGGAATACACATGAGTGCACTCAGAGATTTCAACAAGGAAGATTAAAAGGCCAACCCTAAACAAGTCACAACTATGTCCACGTAAGAAACTGTAGAATGACAGTACCATCACCACTAAATTTGAGCTCACTAAAAAACTTGCACCTCGGAGGATCAAGAGGCCTACCTAAACATGTTATAAAGAAGGATCACACACAAAAACAAGTTTCAATAGAAGCATACAATATGCATCAGAAAGGAAAGGAACGGAAGTTAATATTAGCTGCATTTGGCTTCTGACAAAAGGGATTAAAATGAAAAATATATTGCAGTCATTCACTCATTGTCCAAAGTTAATTTGGAAAACTGATAAAATTAGACAATGAGGCAAAAATGTCCACTTCCTTGATGAACGACTGAAGAATGCAATGATACGCTGACATACACAGA
This sequence comes from Euryodendron excelsum, assembly GCA_033060915.1. Lineage (NCBI taxonomy): Eukaryota > Viridiplantae > Streptophyta > Magnoliopsida > Ericales > Pentaphylacaceae > Euryodendron > Euryodendron excelsum. The sequence goes on along the minus strand of CM065379.1, from coordinate 15,292,570 downwards.
ATGGGAGGGGCCACATCTCTCATAAAAGGTAAAAGGGATCATGCATCTCATCTCCTTATGTGCATAAAAATTACAGGATTTGATAATACAGTAGGAATTATAAGAAAATGGGCAAGGAAGGTAGAGATGAGACAAAAAACAATTAAAAAAAAAAAAACACCACTAAAGATGCTCAGAAATGACTGTCCAGAAAAAAGCTCATTAGTGGGCAAGAGTAAACAGCACAAGAAGACAACCATTTTCTTTCTTTTTCTCTATCCTCTTTTTTTTTTTTGGCGGGGGGAGAACAGTGAATTTAAAATAATTTTTTGTAAAAAATATCATATCTTCCCTACACATGCCTAAACATCTGTGACTGGCGTATTGTAGACATTGCCTCACTACTACAACAACAGAATGTGCCCTGCTGATGATTGATAATATGCCGAATTGCCTAAGGCAAAGAATCTGTCCGTCTTTTATTCCTATCTTGAATATTCTTTAGTACTGCTTCTATAGATCACAAATTAGTATAGCCATGGTATATGTGAAAAGCAATGTGCTTGCCACTTTTCTGCCCAGACATTAAGCTTAAAACAGTAATCAGAAAAACCGATAAACTCCCAATTTATAGATTTCTTTCTCAATGAAGCATGTGGGGGAAGGAGTCAACTAAAAGAAACAATTGGACCCAGTTGAAAGTATATCCTGGAAGTCTAAGCGAAAAACTTCATACAGGACAGAGACGAAAATTATGAAAATAACTTCGCCACAACACACTAGTCAGGAAAAAAATAGACAAAGAAGGTCCACAATACTACATACAAACCAAACACACATACCAATTTCTGTTGACAGCGCAATACGATCTCGTAAGATCATAAGCTCATGAGACAATTCATCAGTTCCCATAAGTTTTAAGTACTCCATTGCTGTAGTTAAAAGCCCTTGACTTGCTAATATTTCAGCATATTTCTCAAGAAGCTTGCACAAAGAAGCGCTAAATTGCTTCTGTCCAGTTGCCAAAGCAAGGACTATAGTCTTTTCCATTAAATCCTAACACATAAACAGATAAATAGTGTCAACTCTCAAGCCATAACTTATATTTTTAATAAAAAATCAAAGGTAGCACAGCACACTTACCTGAAGAAGATCAACATAGGATTTCCCCTCATGCTCTATTGTCAGACACCGCGACCAAATTTCCACTGCCTTGTCAATATTTCCAGCACATATATAACAAAGAGTCGCAGCTAGTGTATTACCAACAGCCATGAGCCTAGAAGCAAGTGTGTCACAGAGCAAAGTCCACTCCTCTCTCTGTGCAAACTGTTCATGGATGATAATGAGATGAATAATATGAACATTTTAGTAAATGCAGTGCAATCAAAGGATAGTGTCACTATTCAATACTTATTGCCACTATTATCAAAACTTAAGGCCATGATCTGTTTGTCTTGGAAAAAAAACCCATGGGAAAAACCAGGTTAAGAGGATCATATCCTACAAAATTGAAGGAACTCTTGCTATAAAAACCATATGTAGGGGCTTTTGAGTCTCTCATCATAATATGACCAAAAATTTCACTCCAAAAGGCAAGAATTTCTAGAGCATTTCCTGCAAGCATTGCAACAGAAATTGGGTACCAGTGATTTCAGATCCCTCATCCAAGCAAAAGGTACTTATTTCATCATTCATCATCACGTAAAAAAAAGAAACTGGAGGAGTAGTAAAAAAAGGCCAACGGCAAGAGTGAACCCCCCCGCCTGCAGGCAACACCAAACCAACCAACCCACCCCCCCATGCAGGCGACACCAAAACCCAATCAAGAACAAGAAAAATACCTCCCAACAAAAGAAATGGACTATTTAATAGTTCATTCCACGCTTTTAATACAAGCATAAGTGACTTTCGAAACTAATCTATAATTGAAGTTGACATGACATTGAAATATCACAAAAGCTATACTTTCATCTGTCTAAGTGTAGGAACTTACAGTACAAAGAAGAGCAAGTGTCTCTTTCCAGGATTTCAGGGGCCTGGTGGTCACAAGGCTCATGAGATCGTTGTTGACCATTGCAGCAACAACCTTACAGTGAAATAAAATAATCAGTAGAAACATTAAAATACATTGGAGTAGCCAATAATTCATAGTGAATATGATGAGGCTCAAATCATCATCTGCAAGTAGAACCATATCATGACTGAAGAGAAAAGACAAACAGCTACACAACTTCCAAGGAAAGAAAGCAAAGTTTTGGCTACCTTTAAGTAAGGAGAACTGCTCATCTTAAGGTATTGATTACGTGTGCTCTCCCACAAGGAAGCACCACCAACATGAGCGATAACTAGAGCATCAGCCATTTTATTTGCAGCTATACAATGTGCAACTGCCCCTTTGTAGTCCCCAACAACCAATGCACGATGAATGGCATCATCAAATGATGGGTCAGCACTGTCCTCTTTTCCATCCATTTCTTGTTGCATTTCTTCCGTACTGAGAACAGAACCTCCAACAGTAAAGTTATCCCCAGAATTTGACACAGGTGTTTCAGCTTTAGGACTTGGAAGATTGTTAAAGAAATCTTCCCCATTATCAGACAGCAAGGTGGTGGAGGTTTCTTTATCCGCCACATGTCCTCCTTTATCTGCTAGTTTTTCTTCAAGAGCAATAGCACTTACTTCCTCTGAGAGATAGTCTTGCACCATAGCTTTTGCTTCAATAGGTGAACTGAAACCAAGATGGGTAAGCAGTTTTGTCCTTGCTGTCCCATCATCTTCAAACATAACCTTTAAGAAGCCCCATGTTTCCCTGTCATCCTCAGATCTGCCCAGACAATACAGTGGAACCCAAAGATCTTAAGTAAAAAATCAGTTCAGTATTTAACAAGAGAAAGGAAAAACAAATTCATCACTTAATTCTGAAAACATACTCAGAGTCTTGGGATTTTTTATCACATAAAAGCCGCAGTGAAGATCTCTCCCCATTATGTATCGCAGCTTCAAATTCAGAAGACCGGCTCACCAAACTGTGTTCTGTAACTAAGTTATGCACATAAACCTGGAACAGAGTCAAGGTAACGACCTAATAAGATGCAGATAGAGAACCAAGCAGAAGAGAACAACCGCTTAAACATACCTCTGAAGCTCCAGCTGAAGCATCCTTCGAGCAAAATGAGACAAGCTTGCCTCCAAAACCGAAAGACACCCCTGCTTTAAGTTTATACCATTTTGGGGCTCTCAGCGGTGCTGCACAGAATGGAGAAAATAAGAGAAAAATAAACAACAAAAAATATCAGGAGGGGGAAAAATGACATAGAACATGAGTAACTCAGTATTATGTAGAGACATCAGGGAAATTGTAACTGAAAAACTAAGGAAGAAATAAAAAGCAAGTAAAAGACTTGAGCAATCATGTCCCCTTTAATGATCTATAGAGATCTCAGGTGTAAATTCTGAACAGAATTTGCACGTATCCAAACCATTTCAATTGACTCTCTATTGGTTTGTCACCCAAGGAATACCAAGTTTTTCCTTTTCGGTTTCTTACTTATCATCCTGCCTAAGAACATCTTATTTCTTGTAACTGCAACAATCTGAATCCAGAATGTATGGAAGGCAAAATATGCCATGAAAATTTGTCTTTTGTAGTTGAATAGTAAGACTCCAAGATATCATAATCCTAAGCATTCACCGGTAGGATATTCATCAAAATACTAGAGAGAGAGAGAGAGCATTGGGTCCTAATTCTAGTGGCATGATATAGCAATCTAAGCCTTCATGTTTGAAAATGAAACTATACACTAAGTCTAGTGGCATGATATAGAAATCTAAGCCTTCATGTTTGAAAATGAACTATACACTGGAACCAGAGCTTGTCACCTAAGAATACATGCAGCTAATGATCTTAGAAAATTTTCAACATGTTATGACTCTTATTTACTTAACTGCCTACTTGAATAAAAGGCGACAGATAAAAAAGAAAAAAATGTGGGCAACAAAATACAACTATATGCAGCTTATGGTCGGCATATTAACCCTGGCTTCTAGTACATACAACATACACATATGTAGAAGTTCAAAACCAAACAGTAATTCTATTGCACGAATTATAGGGAAGCAAAATGATCAAAGGCAGACAATCTAATCCTATCACTTGATGTTAAGCTCTAAAAATTTCAGAAATAACTCTAAATTACAACAGCGGCAACATCTAACAAGTACATTACCTGCACCAAAATCACCCTCCCCAATGCCAAATCGGCTACAACCCTGCAGAAGAAAAAAGCATGGAATGTTAATTTGTACGAAGATAACAAAGACATTATTTCTTTGATCATCAGGCCAACCATACAGGAATGTGTTCTCCAAAGTTCAAGGAAAAAACAAAAAACACAAAAACACAAACAAAAACAAGAGAATTACATGAAAGACCAATGAGCATGCTCTCATGCTGCATGCAATGCGGAAAGCATTTGAGGAGACCTATGCAGAAATGGTGGAATATATACTCTAAATTTGGTATGATATATGAGCAGCCAGATGTTAGCATATCATCGCAACAAAAACTGTTAACCCCAGTTCAGTATTACTATGGAGTCTACTTTGTAAGAACATTATTTCCTTGACCGCCAGGCGAACCAGACAGAAGTATGTCTCTCCAAAGTTGAAGTAGAAGAGAAAAAGCACAAAGACACATAAATAAATAAATAAAAGTAAGTGTCACATACACATGATCATACTATAATGCAATGCGCCATGCAATGTGCACAGCATCTAAGGAGACCTTTGCAGAAATGGCACAAGTATATCTGCTTGTGCTTTTTTCCAGCAAATGATAACACGGCTAGTTTACATATCATCAGAACAAAAAATATTAACCACTGTTCAGTATTACCATGCATCAATAGGTTCTAATTTCCTTTCTATTCAACTAGTAAGTTCACTTGTTTTATGATAAATATAATTATTTAGATATGTTCCATGAATTAAAATGACTGAAGAGTTCCTCTGATTTGCCAATACATACAATTTTTTAAAGGTGCTGATCTTATTGAACCACTGCGATAGATCAAATAAAAAGTTTAACTAAGAGGTAAAAGAAAATGTGACAACGACCGCAGAGGATAACCACTCCCCCGCACGCTCGTCCCCAGTGCCAAATTCACTTTATTGTGGCCTTATTGCAACATTTTCCATAAGAAGCATATAAAACCATTTGTTGTACAAAAACCCATTAACATAACAGTACCAGAATTTACCTCAATATTATAAATGCCAATTTTTCCATCAAAAGAAGATGCTGATATAACACCAGGTATCTTTGGATACCAGTGTACATCAAAATTCCAGTTTGTTCCAGCAGGCAATTCAGAGACAATCTGCAACAAATTCAACATCGAAGTAGTGTCACCATGTTGTATTCCCAGGGGGAAAAACACACACCACACACATGCACACTCAAAACACAGATAGAAGGTATAGAAGACAAAAATTCCAAATTCAAGGAGAGGGGCTGAAGCTGATTTACACATTTACCATAGATGGAGATGAGGGGAAAGAAAAAAAGAAGCCATTAACATCTTACTCTACCTCTCCAGAAACAATGTCCCAGCAAATAGTGCGATTATCTTTGGCACAGGTAAGCAAATAGGAGCTGTCAATGGGACACCACGACATCGCAATTACACCTAGCGAAAGAAGTGCAGGAAACAACAGATAAAACAGCAAAATAATAAGCATATAATTTGATCTTGAACAAACAGGAAAATAAAAAACATGTATCCCACACGAGAAAAGACCAAAAGGAAACTCTGCTGACGAAAATGTAGAACTGTAGGTAAAGCTTCTGCTCAATTTAGTTGCATTCAGCCTAAATTATCCAATATCTTTTTTCCCCCTATGGACTACAGTAGAACATGAATTTCCGTCCCACTGAAATAACATAGCATCCAATCAGGAATCATAAACAGTTTCCTCAAGTCTTGATGACTCCAGAAGTGGATGTGACTTGTAAAACATTATTGAAGCTCTGTTGCAAGTGAAATGCAGTATTTCTTCAATGAAATAACTGAAACTCCCCTTTAAGAAGAATCCACAAACATGATACCAATACCAAGAATCAATTCTGCCATAATATCCTGTAAGCCAATAGGCACTACTAAACCTAATACGTCTGGCCATCTCCAAGCAGGTTAGTTCTGTATTCTTAACATGAGAAGCCTTATCTACCACTGAGATTTGTGCAGTAAAGGTCTTACAAAACTTTCTGTAACACTGCATATTACTAGTTTTACTATAACTTTTGCTCCAACAAGAGAGAACTAAAATTTTCATTTACAACGTCAAATTAAATAGTTGAGAAAATATTTATCACTTGGACACTTAATTTTGTCAATTAAAGCTCATAATCACACAACAGGTATCATATGCTTGATAAATATCGTAACTTACAATGACTGATGCCATTAAGAAATGCTTTAGAAGATTAATAATTTTCTTAATTTATTGGGTCTGCCAAAATTAACATATGAACATTCAATCATAAAAATTACACAAAAGCTTGCATGTTTCTATGAGTATTTCAATGTAGCATGGTGAAGATAAAGCCCAGGTATCAATGCGGTTAAATTGCACCACTTATACATGTAAAAAGTTACAAAACATTCCAAAGATGATTATGCTTTTTGTTTGGTTAGTCAATAGGCCAGAAAAAGTTTATTAATCATTTCAAAGAAACCGAATACTTGTAGATGCCCAAATTTGAGACTGATGCCTACTGCTATGTCTTATGTTTATGATAAGGGTATAGAATTCATGGTGCTTAAATGCCGTATGCCGCAGGATACTGAATCCTAGAGATTTGGCATGGCAACAAGCTGCAATGAAGCCTAATCCCCAGGCTTAGGTCCCAGATCAAGTATTTGTGAGAAAATTCAACTGCCATGAGAGATTACATGAGTCTTTGCTATGTTAATTGGACCTTTCATTCCTTTTTATTAATACGTAAAGTAAAGTAAGAAATGACTACACTGCAACTACAAAATGCCCCTTCACCTCTACACTCCTTAAATCCCCATTGTATTAACAAAAAGTCAAAACCAACAATTGGCCTAGGTCAAGATTAACCCATCCAGATAGGCATGCCGATACACCATGGCATGGGCCCTTCCAAAATATGGAAATTCTTTCAAAAAGCAGACAAATCTTGCACCCTGGACGAGCACCGTCAGACACCTATGCTGAAGATCAAGTAACATAGACTATTTCACGGCAATTGAACAAGCTACGAATAAATGCTTATCGTTATAGTATCAGATAAAATTATTCACATTATATGAAAGACCAAAAAATACATCTTTTCCATGATTATCTCCATGCACTTGGAGAAAAACTTATAATGTAGGGTAACAGCTTTTTATTTATTTATTTATAAGTAACTAAGTAAATGTTACAAAACCCAAATTTCAAAGAAGAATACATTGTAATGTGTAATGCTACTAGAATTAACATGGAAGTTTATGAAATTCCTTGTGTATTTCCAAACATTCCATCTAACATATATTTCAAAGTACTATTTATTGTCTTCAGGTATGTTCCAAACTGATCAACAGAGAGAAAAAGAGAGAATAGGATAGTCAAAATTAGACATTCAAATCCTCAATAATTAGAAAATAAAGCAAGAATTTGCTGGATGACATACCTTTAGTGTGGCCCACAAACTCCCTCACTGGTGACATTATATTCCGCATATCCCAAAGCTGCAGGGAAATTTCAATGTGAATTACAAAAGCAACATTTATTACACACATGTTACTCCTAGTGACACAAAAAAAAAAAAAAAAAAAAAAAAACAAAACAAAACAAACAAACAAACAACAACAACAACATGCTGAGTCAATACCCTCAAAGAAGGCGCACTATCATCATCTGAAGCAACAATAAGTTGAGTGGCCACATCAGGGTGCCATTGCAAAACAGAGGACCGCCTTCTGTTTGAATCAGAAAAACTGCCAATTGAAAGTCATGTCAGTGACTGAAAATAGAAATTTAGGTTATAACGTTATGATTACCTCCTGCAAAAGTGTCTAACAAACTTTGAATTATTGAAGCAATTACCTGATCACTGGCTTTTGCTTCTTTAGGTCCCAAACCACTGAAACCACAAAAAAATTATTTTATTCCCACCTGAAAATAAAGAATTAGGTGACTAAGATAAATAGATAGTTTCTTTGCTCACCAGTTGTCCCATTATATGAAGTGGATGCTAATATATGTTGAACTTTGCTGTTCCAAGATAAAAATGAAATTTCACCTTGAGTAGCAGATCCACTGCCCTGCATAAAGGTCTCATAAACTGTGTCAGCTGCTTTGAGTAGATCATGCTCGATGACACTAGAACAAAACAATTGGACATACACAGACATATATATGTATATTGTGTATATAAACAAGGAGAGAGGTTCTTTTGGATAAACTTTTAGATGCTAGAGAGGGATTTCAAAGCATAGATGCCTTCTGGAGTAGAGATAAAGCTGTTTTAGAAAGTTAAACTGTGGAAAAGCCAAAAAAAAAAAAAAAAAACACTGAACACCAGTTGCATCACTAAGCTTCTATACGTGTCAAAGTTGGAGCAGATAAGGTTTACACCTATGTTACCACAATACTGTATTACCCTAGCGAATTACGTTTTTGGAACGTGGTACTCTAGCGTTCCAAAACGGTCAATCTAGCGATCCCAAACTTTTTTTCTATTTACATCTTTAAAGGTTACCTAACGGAAGAAAAAAAATCAATTATAATGAACAAAAATATAAAAAGAATAAAATTTTGGTATAACAATATGCAAGAAAATGGGCCATAATACTCCTAGAATGTGTTTTTATATGATTAATTTGAAAAAGCATATATCATGTTTTATTAAATGGATGATTATTAAAGAAAATTCTTCCAGAAGTACTTTAATTCTAATAGTATACTTTATAGAAATTTACCCCTAACGTACCATATTTTAGAACAAGTGGCGTACCACGTTCCCGTTCCTGTTCCACGTACCGGAACGATCCGCGTTCCAGATAACATAAGTTTACACAAATACAAGACTTCACAAATTCTTCAAATCCTATCCAATATTAGACTCAATTTCTAAGAAGCATGGACACTTCTAAGACGGTGCCGAGACTGTCAGAAACCAGCACTCGTAGTATGTTCCGACATGTGTCCAACACACCCAAATCCAAATCCAAATCCAAATCCAAATCCAAATCCAGCCTGATGGCATACCATATCAGAATTATATAATGCCCTATATAGCTATGTAATCGAATAGAATTCCGGATGAATGGAATCAATTCATGTCTAGCTCCAACTGGTGGCTACTAAGTCAAATAAAGTTGAAGCATTGAGAACTTGCTCCATCAACTTTCTTGCTGTAGTTGAATAAAAGGATATCATAAACATGCCAATCTATAAGGATTTAAGGCCTAGCATCATACTCCCTCCTTTTCTGAACAAATTAAAATCAAGATGAAATTTTGGTTTCAAAAAAAGAAAAGGTAAACCCCTACGAAAGTGTCAAATCACTATACACATTTATCTATGCAATACCATTCACAGACTCAAGACAAAGGTAGCACTCATAGGAAGCCACAACTCAAAGTACAAGTATGAAAATGTCATGCATCGAGTGCTTTATGTGCCCCAAAGTTGAAGTGAAACACTTCCAATCAGCTTTGAAAGGGAATCTAAGCTAAACAAAACAAAGAGGAAGACCCTTGCCCAATAGAGACTACTAAGAAATAAAAGAACAAACCCAAAATCATCAAGGGAGCATTATTTCTTACTAATCTACATTGTGTTCAATATTTACAATCTATTCACTATGAGCTTGAATCTATTTCATCACCTTCCTTTTTTTTTTTTTTTGATGGGTATGGGTTTGTTTTCGGAGTAAATTACACTTTACCTCCCTAGGGTTAGGACCCAAAATCATGGAGCCCACTGCATTTTGATTTGTGACACTAACCCCCTTGTGGTGGCATGTGAAGTACAAACATTAATTTTTCCGTTCAAGGTAAACAAGTGTGTGTCTCACAACACAAAATTTTGAATTATTTAATTATAGCGCGTGGCAAACACTAAAAACATCAAAAGTACAAAAATACCCCCATCAACATTTTTTCTTCCTTTTCCTTTTCTTCTTCCCCCCACAGCCAAACGCTGCCCCCACCCCCGGGTTGCGAGGCCACCCTTGCTATACCATGCACCATGGCCAACCACAATTTAGCCTCCCTCTCTACAAAACCATCCCTCTTTTCAACCTCCTCGACCTTAAACATTAGACATCCACCATAGCCGGTAATGGAAATTCTTTGGCCACACCTACCATCACCACCATGCACCCTCCAGCCACACCAAACCACTCCTCACCCTCACGATACCCATGTTATCTGAACTATTCTAAATTTGTGAAAAGGTATAGGATATGTGTCTGATATGGTTAATTGAACATGCATCTAACAAGTATATAACTAATTAAGTTTACTATCAAGCTAAGCATAGGACTTCATTTTTTGCATGCAATGCTATATTTTAACTTGTAAATACCATTTTACCATAGGAAAATAAAAGAATTATTTAAAAGGTATGAAATCTAGCTTTATCCGAGTGTCCTTGTATATGAGAATTAGATGAATTCAAATTAGACAAGTACCTACACCCAACACTCGTACTTGAGTCCAGGTAACATAGCACGATACAGCTCACAAGACACCCATGCAAGCTCTTCACCTCTTATGCCCTGGTAGACGCACCACCACCTTGCTGCCACTCCACCAAACTACCATGGGTGGCACCACCACCATCACCGTAGATCTACCATTGCACCACTGCACTGCACTCTCTCTCTCTAAAAAGTAGACCCACTTCCCTCTTCAAGAAGAGTTCCTGTGGTATTCTTAACTAAAATATCTACATCAGGAATGTGGTTTTCTGGGATTTCCCTGTATCAATAGCCAGAGCTAGAGAGTACAGATGTACAGGTACACAATATAGTTTACTGATCTTTTTCTTGGTGTTTTCTTCTGAGATACCATCATTTGTTTTTAATGCCAACTACTTTTTAAATCCCAAGCCCTCACGTTTGCTTCAAAATATGTTTCCATGCTCATTCTTAACTATCAAGTATCTCAAAATATGACAATTGTTTAAAATCTGTATTAAATGAACATGAACCTTGATAAAATTTCGAATACATTTTTGGCTATTAGAGATAAGAAACATAGAACAAGAGTTAAATGACCTCAATTGAACAGTAACCCTTAACACCTAAAATTTAGTTAGGAAACATTAAGTTGGTTTGGTTTCGTGGCATTCTTTATCCTCCTCCTTTTTTGTTGTGTGCACGCATGAGTGTGAGTTCAAATGCGATAATGGGTAGCCCTGTTCAATATATTAGTTTATTCCTATGGATAAGTGATTGTAATCTTTCAAAGAGCAGTGAGGCAAATATTGCAGGGTGCAAATCCATTCATTCTTTTCGTTATTGACCTGAATTGCTGTAAGGGCAGAAAGCATTCTTCGTTTTGCTCGTCCTCATTGTGTTGGTGTACATTGCTAATTTATTCTATGAAATTCAGGAAGAAGAAAAAAAATAGGTCACTTTAACAGGATAGCTTGTGTGCATATTTAGATATACATACCTATATATAAGCTACTAAAATTGTGTAAACAATTATTACTTCTAGAGTCCAATGCTTTGAAACAGCTTTTAAGCACATGATTCCTCACCAACAAGAAGAGAGAGAAATAGAAGGGGGTTTGTATTGGATGGTGTGGCCAGAGATGTGGAGATTGGGTTACTATGGCTGAGGCTGTTGAAGGACATGCCTGGTTATTTTTGTGTTTTTTACATTTTCCGTTACATCCATTCACTTTTGCAATGTGGAAGCCACCATAGGGGGATTTAGCGTCACAAATCAAAATGCAAGGGGGCGCCGCTCTAACCCGGGTTTAAGCTATAATTTTGCCCTTGTTCTTATCCAGGGAAGGGGGAGGTGCTCAAACCATGAGCTAGACTATACAAGGCCCCAACTATTGTGGCAAGCAATTGGCTCATCACATTCTGTGTTAGTTACCAAGTCTCATTTATGCAATTTGCCGCAAACTGGCTCCAATTGCGCAAGCAATCAGGCTTAAAAACCAAGCGCAAAAAGTAGGAAAAATAAGAATAACATGAAATTCACCCAAAAAAATCACAAATCTGAAATTTTATAATTCAAGCAATGTCCTCTCAAAATGGAGATGACATTTGCATTTATAAGCAAGCTAAAGAGATTATTTCATAGTGAAACATTTGAACAAAGAAAGTTACAAATGAATGAACAGGTGGCAAGTAACCATGCAAATACTCCATAATAAGAAAGGAACAAGTGGCTTACATGAAACAACTTAATGGCAAGTCACAAGTGAGTCACATGCAAGTAGTATTAATTATAAGTACGTTAAAAGTTAGATGCATGATGCAACCATGTCAACGACAAGTAGCAGCTATGTCCCTAATAGATGACCTTAAGGTTAAGAAAATTTAATAACAAACCTACAAAAAGCTACTATAAGCTAAATCTGACAATAAAATTAATTATATTGCTAAGTTAAATGACAAACATTCCTTTTAACCGCATTTCCCTTCACTTCTTGCAAAGCAATAAGCCGCCTTACCTAGCAAAACAACCTTACATCTTGATCACATCAAAACTTTTCAACAAACTCAGGATTTGTTTTCAATGTTAAATATCAACCTCATCCCTTCGATGCAGAGCATGGAAGAAAAGAAAAGGAAAATCATTTTTTTGCAAGGAGCACGTTCAAGGGACTTTCTTATGAAGACTAGGCCTTATATGATTCCCAAATTACGTTTACTAGAATGTTGTTGGAATGATTTGTTTATAGTCTATCCAATTTTTGGAGTCAAGGGTATTTGGTAATCTTAAGTTTTACTAAACAAGGAAAGTGGGTCCATGGGTTGTCTTATAGGTCAAATAATGTTATAGGATCTCATATAGGCTACACTTGGTACGAGGGAATGGGCTAGAATAGAATGCCAATTCCCCATTCCCACTACCATTCCCTATTTTGGCATTGAAGTTGGAATAACTATTCTGATGGAGTGGACTCTCCCACTTTTTTCATTCCATGTGGAATAAGAGAGAGAAAGAGAAAAGAAGAAGAACTAGCACTAGAGCCACCAGCCCCACCCCTTCAGCCATCCTCCTCCGCCACCCCATCAACCACTACCGCCCACCTCACTTTCCCCTCCACCATCAGCCAACCCTAGCCCCAGCCCCACCCTCTCCCTCTGTATGTGGCAATGTCTCGGTTTAAGAGAAGAAAGAGGGAGGGAGAAGAAAAGAAAGAGAGGAAGAAGAGATCGGTTCTCTCTAAAAGGGGTTTCTCTATCCAAATTTTTTTCTTTCTATTCCAACATTTAAGTTGACCTAAACAAACAAGACAATGGGAATGGTCGTTCAATTCCCACGCTATTTCTTGTTGCAACCAAACAAGAAAATTGAAAAAATTATTCCATTCCATTCCCACCCTATTCCATTCTTCCATACCAAACATGGCCAAAAAGTATTTACTTGATCTAGAATGTTCTTGTTGATTACTATCAATTAGTTTCCTATTTTGAAGTCACATTCCTAGTACAATCAAGAGAATCTAGGAGTTTAGAAATACCAATATAATCATTCTATTTATCGGAATTGAAATTTCGAGTATTTGTGTGAGCTTTTCAATTGTTGTGAAATACCTCATACAATCTTAACTCATGGGCTTATTCGTAAAGAGTTATAGTTAGATTTCTTATAATTTTCTTTATTTCTTCTACTACTTATTCTTCTTCTTCTTCTTCTTCTTCTTCTTCTTCTTTTACTCACAAAACACTATTGTTGGGTTACTGTTTGCAACCCTAAAATAGTGCCATTTTCAGCCACAAAACAGTACATAACCAAGCTCAAACTGCTCTTACCATTTACCCTATCCGTCAGCCATTAATTTCACAGTTAAAACTCTTAAAATGTCCAAAGAATTCCAGCAGCTAATTCTCGAAATTATAAAATCACACGTACTGAAAATCAAAACTCACCTTTCCCATCTAAAATCCCTAGAAGCTTCCTTTTACTTTCTAGAACCCTAATGCTAGGAGTTTTCCTAGCCTAAACTGAACACAAATCCAGCCATAGGCAATTCCATCCCAAATTCCTAAAGTTATCCAATAGCACCCTTCCCTTCTTATGTGACTACCTTGTAATCCCAAAAAGTGTCAACATATGCTACTATTTCTTACTAATCAACAATGCCTGCATGAGTTCACATTCCATCTAGCGTGTGTGCATATGAGAGAGAGAGAGAGAGAGAGAGAGAGAGAGAGAGAGTTCTCTTGGCATTAAAAAGTTATTTTATATTTCCACACACAATTCTTAATTCAAGAAAATTCAGGGTTTTCAAAAAAAAATTGTTTGATGACAAGAAACTCAAGGCCATCATTTCTATATTAACACAGTATATAGCTTGCATTATGATAAATACTAGTGACCAAACAAGCTTTACTTTAGTACATGTTTATTTGGCAAATAGTTTGGAGACGAAGAATGTACTTTCATGTGCAACATAGATCAGAACATGTCCCATACCTTGAGAGAAGGAAAATGAGTAGGTTCTTCTGGTTTTGATATATCCCATATACAGATTTCACCTTCATCAGCACCAGAAGCAAGATGGTTAGGTGAAAGGGCATTAAATTCCAGACCACGAACCTGGAAAACAGATATGATTTAGGAGCAACCAAGTCAATTGTATCATCAGAAGCCTGAGAAATGTGAAAACAATCACAAAATGGAGAATCGAGAAACTTACAGGCCCTCTATGCCTCAAAAGCTGCGAAACAAGAGCATTCTCACTTGCCTCAGAGCTGAAGGGGAAAAAATTATACTACGTAAATCAAGGTTCAAGTAAGAAGAACTACACTTTATTTTCTCCTACAGAGATGATAAAAAAACTATCAGAGAAGAGAAGACTAGAGTATCCATTCATAATAATTTTTGTCAAGAATCAGGTTCCATTTTATACAACCTAAAAAACAAAGTCCTAATTGCATACATAACACTACAAGTTACTCCTTTACCAGATAAATCTTTAGGTTTTAACTCAAAGTTTCAGGTGGGCTCAAAATGTATTGCACTCTTCAATTGGCTAGGAAAAAAGGAGCCAAACAGCACAACAGCAACTGCCAATTGCAATACAAGGCAGAGATATCCTAATAAAAGGTGTAATCCAAATAGAATGGCGAAGTGCCTTGGCAAAGAAGTTTGTTTGATAAATTATTATGGTACCAAGTGTGCATATCAAAAGTACACAGCCAGTATCCCGCCAGTACAAAACAGAAGAATTAGAAAATGATAAAGAATGCTAAAGAATGTTATTTCAGCAAACATGGATACCTGCAGTTCTCAATAATTGAAGCCCAAGTAATCCAGAGATCACAACATAAGAAAATGCATTACATAGGAAAAAATTTGATAATATACTGTAGCATTGTAGATACAGAATATAACTACTAAAAAAATACAGAATTTGGCAAACGACAATACATAATTCAATTATCCTACCAAAGTATAAAACATTAACAATCTTCGATCTACTGCAGTATAAGTAACCAATTGAGTCAATTCATTTACTGAAAGCTTGAACTTTGTTTATGTTCCAGTGACAAAATGTAGCAGTCCTTAAACTAAGCCACAATTAATCAGGCAATTCATTTGTATTAACTAATACAATAAAATTTCCTTTTTTATAAGTAAAGAATACACTAAAATCTCAAAAATGAATTAGAGAATTTGAATCGAAACACAATTTAGACAAGATCATTACCGGATCAGAGGGAGAGGATTCCAAATGCCAATGTTTCCATCCACTAGACCACCTGCGATAAGACCGAGAGAGAACTCCTCAGAGCCTACCGGGTTCTTCCCCCACGACAACCGGTTGAACCGCTCAGAACTCGTTGATTCCCCGACAACAGGGAGTTCACGATCGTCCGACTGGAAGTCGAGCTTGAAGATCTCAAGACTCGCCGACGAACTGAATGACAGATCCACTGCCCCCGCCATAGTCCCCGCGGCCAGGTACGGCGCGTCCGGTGCGAACGCCACCGACGCCGATCTGTTCACCCCCTTTATGGACGCCATAACCAAAACCTACTGATACAAACACAGTTATTTCTAGAGAGAGAGATTGAGGATCTAGAGAATGGAGAGGAGGAGTTACTAGCCTTAGGGTAATCTTATTGAGAATTGAGGGAATTGGATGCAAGAGAGAAACACATCGTGAAAAAGTGATGTGGGTGCAAGAAGAGTTTTTTTCTCTCCCCCTCTCCTTCTGTCACTTCAGCTCTTTTCATTTCACGATTTGAGGGTTTTGTTAACGGGTTGAGCCGATCCCGATCTTCGGATCAGACATTGCTGATTCATCACCGGGCCTAACGAGGGTACTCCACGATAGAGTCTGAGTTTGGGCTTTTTGGTGAAACGACAAAACAGAGTAAAAATTTCAATTATTGGAATTTTTAGAATAAAAAAATACAAAAGCAACGAAGTAGAGTTCCTTTTTTTTTTTCATCGAAAACGTAATAGATGTTATAAAACGTGTGTTGATGGATGATCAAAGGATACACCTAATAAGTATTACATGTTGCCTAACTTCACTTTCGGCATTCATAAAAAGAATCTCGGGAGATAAAAAAAAAAAAAAGGAAAAAGAGAGAGTAACAGTAGAGTTTTATTCATAGTGAGAATAAATGTTCAACTCATATGGTCAAAGTAAAGATGTTAATTTTTATTTTTTATTATTTATTTTTATTGTTAATTTTTTTATGTTTTGTTTTTATTTTTTTAAATAAAGAATATGTTTGGTAACTTAAAATAAAAACATGCTTTATATTTTTATTAAATTTTAATATAAATAAAATATTTATAAAAGTAACTTTATATATATCTATTTTAATATATAAATACAGAATCCTGAAAATTGCGTATCTCTTTTTAATTGTCAAAAATGCCCTTTAAAAGTTTGTAAATTTATTTTACTTTATTAGTTAAAACAATTAAGGATAACTTTGACTATTTACATTTCTTATGTAACTAAATGTTAGTTTTTCTCATCACCCTTTACAACTGTTACAAATGAAAGAGTTACTCATGTATTGCATGCGCCCCACCCTCTAGTATATATAATGCATATAGCACGAAGCTTCCTACCTCTTTTCCTTCGATCCTCTCTCTCACCTTTTTTCGCTTTCATCCTCTTCTCTTTCTCTTTCTCTTTACAGTTTATTTGAAACTCGAAAAACAGAAAGAAAAGATTAGGCCTCGTTTGGTAACGTTTAATATTTTTGTTTTTTGTTTTTTTTCAAAAAAAAAAACGGCGTTTGTTTAAATTTTTTTTTTTTAATTTTTTACAAAATTTGAAGAAAGGAAACTAAAAACACTAAAATGAGTGTATTTTCTCTTATTAAAACATTGGTCTAGTATTTTTGACGCAACGATAACCTATAAACGCCCATCACCAAACCACAAAAAACACACAGTAAAAACACACAGCAAAAAATAAAAATTGACTGCGTCACCAAACGAACTCTTACTATTTGTTATTTTTTATTTAATTTTAAAAAAATAAAAAATTCAATTAATTTAAAATTCCCCCTCAGTTTTTCTCTGGCATTTTCGTTCGTGTTGTCTTTTCCATTCTTTCTTTCCCTTCCCGCTCCCAGTTCCAAACAGGCTGTTAGTCGCCTTTCTAGTTCTTTTCCCTCGGCGAACCCATCTCTCTCTCTCCGCTCCGCGAAGACTCAATCGAACCCTTCCTGACTGATCAAGTTATCAGTCGCCTCTTCTTTCTTCTCTCTTTTCTTCTACAGCGGGTTGTGGATTTGGTGGTTGATTAGGTGGGTTATGAGAATGCCCTTTTCTTCCCTCTTTCTTCTCTGTCGCTAAGCGATCGTGGCTGAGCAATCTTGGGGTGCGAGCATAACCCTTGAATCATCGATCTGAAACAAAGGCAGAGGAAGAGAAGAAGTTTGCGAAAGAAGGGGAGGTGTCGTCAATCGGAGGAAATGGAGGAGGGTCCGGTCCGTGGGAGGAGGGAAGGTCCAGCCAATGAGGGCTACTTCTCGGAGCTTTGTTAGCATTTCATTTGAAGTTGAAGTCTCAGACATCTGTTTTTTGAGATCTCTTTTTTGAGAGAGAGGTAGATGGAGAGGGAGGAGATACACAAAGAACTTTGATTCTAGGTGAATGGTGGTGTTGAGTCGAGGAGGCGGCTGAATACAAAAAGGCAAACAGGTGACTGAAAACCCTAATTTTTTGCCCTGTTTTACTGCCCACACCTCTAGTCCTCCATAAAGGTACTGTGTAGTGTGTAAATCCACAGATGATTATTTCAGAATCTTCTAAACCCTTCAGCTGTTAAGCAAAACCCTAGAAATTCTGGAAACCAAAAAGACGAACTATGTTTTCCAATTGGCCTAACCCCATAAATCTCACAAAACTACTGTTCTCTTCTCCGCCACCGATTTCTTCCCTCCTCTACAAACAACCACCTGCTTATATATACACCCTGAAGTGCAACTATGTAGATGTGTACATGAAATGGAAGAAAGACTCGTACTATGACTCAATTGAGTCCATCAACAAATCCATTGAACTCAAACCCTTAATTGCTCTCAAGAACTGCATCACCGCTGCACCCGACAGAAGCATCCCCATCTCGGCGGTGTCAAAGAGAGGTAGAGAATTAGGGGTACCCATTAAGGTTGCTAGATTCCTGAGGCAATACCCATCTGTATTTGAGGAGTTTACTGGACCCAAATACGACCTACCATGGTTTAGGCTGACCCCAGAAGCTGTTGATCTTGATAGAGAGGAGTGTGAGGTTTATAGGGACTGTAAGGTTGATCTTGAAGAGAGGTTGAAGAAGTTTGTATTAATGGGTGTTGAGAATAGGATGCCATTGAAGATAATTCAAGGGATGCAGTGGTATTTGGGCTTGCCAGATGAATTTCTGCGAGACCCTGAACGGAAGCTTGATGGGTCTTTCAGAATTGTGGAGATGGAAGATGGGTTGAATGGATTGGCTATTGAGAGTGACAAAAGGGTTTTGTCTGTAATGCAGAAGAATGTGATGAAGAGTGGTGGGTATGGTGGGAGGCCAATGGAGGCAATTGCATTTCCACTGTTTCCATCAAAGGATTTGAGGTTGAAGAAGAAGATTTCGAATTGGTTGGATGAGTTTCAGAAGCTTCCATATGTCTCACCTTATGAGGATTATTCAGGTTTGAATACGGATAGTGATGTCTCGGAGAAACGGGTTGTGGGTGTGCTTCATGAGTTGCTTAGTCTCTTTGTTGAGCATTCTGCAGAGAGGAAGAAGCTTCTTTGCCTCCGGAAATACCTGGCATTGCCACAGAAAGTACACAAGGCTTTTGAGCGGCATCCTCACATGTTTTACTTATCTTTGAGGAACAAGACTTGCACAGCGATATTAAAAGAAGCTTACTGTGAGAAGTCAGCTATAGAAACTCATCCTCTATCATGGGTTAGAAAAAAGTACATTAACCTAATGAAGGAATCAGTGGTTATCTTGAAAAATAGGAGAGTGAATAATCATTCTATTGATCATCGAAATGTGTGTCCAAAATTGGACTTGGATTATGAAGAAGAGGACAGTAATGAAATGGCAGAGGCTTCTTTATAAATGATATCTGATCACATATATGGAACGAGGCACCACATAGCTTAAAAGCAGGCACCTTAAGAGCTTGTTGAGTGGGGATGGTCAGACGCAAAGACAGATGAAATGATATCGTTTAGTAAAGCATTGCTTGTCTAAGCAAAGGCAAAGAACAATGATTTGACTAAAATTAATGGACTACACCTCATACTGACATTGATGTGCTAGCTGATGCCATGGATATATCATGCTCCTACTGACTATCACTCGGAAGCATAACTTCCTGTGAGTACATTACTCTTGGAAATCATTATTCAATGGAATTGTTATATAGATATACAACTAGAAGATGATTCAAATCTATGCAATTATATTGAGAATTTTTTTTGTCTGTGAATTTAATGGTTCTATCTTTTGTCTTTAATTTGCTGTTGTGCTTTCAGATTAATTGTCGGGACTTTCCTTACAATTTTTTGTTTGTAGAGTCTCATACCTATAGCATGAAAATTTCAATTATTATTTGCTTCTGATTCTGAAATCTTGTGTATAAGATTATCGCTCTCAGAAACTGATATGGTTTGTTATATTCAATTATTGTATTTTATTTTGATGGGATTTTGGACTCAGAGTTGCCCTTGTGTGGTTTGCCATGATTTCTGTTTTATTTATGTTGCTCGCATATTTTTGTTCTGTATTGTAATGTTTGCTTTTCAATTTTTGTTTCCGTTTTAAATTGCTTTTTTGTGTTTTTGTTTTCCGAAAATAATCTGGTGATGGTAATTCTGAAAAAGTTACCTGAGGAAACTAAGAAAAAGCTTGCTGGGAAAGGGTGCCTCGCTCAAGATGGATACATCCTACAATATCTACCAGTCCCTCCAAACTGTTTGTCTGTGCCAGACATTTCTGATGGTGTTACTGTCATGTGTTCGGTTAGGCATACTTGATAATCTGATTCATGGCTTAACTCTTCTGTTTATATGAGTTGGATTGAATAATTGTTATCTTCATGTTGCTTTCCAGGATCTTTCTATCTCAATGCTTAAGAAAGTTCTGAAGCAAGTTGAGATTATCAAAAGTTCGAGGTCTGGAACACCAAATTTTGAATCTTATGAAGTTGAAGCCAATGATTTGCAAGCAGCAGTTGCACAGTATCTTCAAGTTAGGGGTACTGCCAAGGTACTTAAATTCCTTGATGTGGTCTTTATTTCTGACTAGGATTACTCGTGTAAGTGTTGGGTAAGTGGAAGAAGCTGTGGCCCTTTACTTTTTTGCTCATGACTATTTATTTATAACAACCCCCCATCCCCTCAAATAAAAAAACAAAAAAAAAAAAAGAGAAAAAAAAAAGAAGAGAAAATCTGCATTGAGGGTTTGAGATTTAGCTTGTGATACTTCCTGTCTAGGAACATAGTACGTCTGTTCGAAATTACTACATCAGCTTTGGTTATATTCCAGTGCATTGCTTGTTTGAATTATCGGAGAATCATGATAAATGATTTTTAGATGTTGTTTTATTTATGGCACTGGTTTACTATATCCTTGTGACATTTGTTCTTTAATGATAATAGGTTCATACTAATTGACCTTTGGCAATCAAATAATGCAAATTTTCTTAACTATTACTATTTTTGTTGTCTTACCATGCATATTTCTTCTGCAAGTCATCTTGTGATGTAGATACACGATTTGGGATTAGCAAGGCACCGAATGCTTCTTCTACTAAAGCGTGGCTCGAGAAGATGAAAACCCTCTTCATCAGAAAAGGCTGTGGATTCTGCTCAGGGAGTGTTATTACAGGTGATGCATATAAAGGGGTCCATGAAATTGAACTGCCTTTTGAAATTGCACAAAGTATAACATTTGAGGAGAGAGTTGTTCAACATAACATGCAGTTTCTGCAGAAGCTGGTGGATGAAAAGTTGTGTTTAACCTTTAGAGATGGTTGGTCAACATACTTACTGAGGGAGGGTTCAAAGCGTTATACATTTTTAAGACCTGGTCAAGTGGTTCATTGACTGGTAATGGATGGGGATATTGTTTTCATTAATTGGCCACCGACCAATCATTAACATTCCCTTCAAGCATTGTCAGTGTATGTTCACGATGACCATACAGTGAAGATCAACCCTCTTATATGTGGGCCTCTTAGTGCTGATTTTGATGGGGATTGTGTTCATTTATTTTATCCTCAATCCCTTGCTGCAAAAGTAGAGGTTTTGGAACTATTCTCTGTAGAGAACCAGTTGCTTAGTTCTTATAGTGGCAACCTCAACATGCAGCTGGCCACTGATTCACTGTTGTCTCTCAAGATTTTGTCTAAGAACTTCTTCTTGACTAGAGCAGCTGCCCAACAGTTAGCGATGTTTGTGTCGAATTCTTTGCCACAACCTGCTTTGTTGAAGGCCCATAGATCAGGCCCTCATTGGACTGCGTTACAGATATTACAAACTGCTTTACCCCATTGCTTTGATAGTTGTGGGAGAGACTCACAGTTAGTAAAAGTGACATATTGAGAATCAATTATAATAGGGATGTGATGCAGTCAACTATTAGTGACATTGTTACCTTCTTTGAGAAGGGCCCAAAGGATGTTTTGAAGATATTTTAACTCTTTACGGCCACTGCTCATGGAATATATATTTTCAAAAGGTTTTAGAGTGGGCTTGGAAGATTTTTCAATTTCTAGAGTGGTTATAGAAAATATTGAGAATAGTATTCAAGATGTTTTGCCATTGTTGTATCACTTGCGGTTGACTTATAATGAGCTGGTAGAGTTGCAATTGGAGAATCACTTGCGCCTTCTGAGAATGCCTATTGCTAATTTCATTCTGAAATCCTCAGCAATGGGTAATGTGATTGACTCTAAAAGTGATTCAGCCATTAGTAAAGTAGTTCAACAAATTGGGTTCTTGGGGCTGCAACTCTCAGATGAGGGGAAATTCTACTCCAGGAACTTGGTTGGGGACGTGGCTTCTCTTTTCCAGAACAAGTATCCCTTTCGTGCTAAGTACCCGTCTGAGGAATTTGGGTTGGTGAGAAGCTGGCTTGTTCATGGATTGGACCCATATCAAGAGATGGTTCATTCTATCTCTGCCAGGGAAGTTATTGGTTGATCGTCTTGAGGGTTGACAGAACCTGGAACATTGTTCAAAAAGTTAATGGCCATCCTTCGAGATGTTGTTATCTGTTATGATGGCACTGTAAGGAATGTCTGCAGCAATTCGATTATTCAATTCGAGTATGGGGATAAGCTTGGAACAAAGAACTTTTTCCCTTCAGACGAACCTGTTGGTGTTTTGGCTGCAACTGCCATGTCAAATCATGCATATAAGGCAGTTCTTGACTCTACTCCAAGTAGTAATTCCTCATGGGAGATGGTGAAGGTAATCGTTTTTAAAATAGTGAAAATGATGGTTCTGGTTTTTCAGATGGTTTCAATTTGATGCTAGAGTATCTGATTGATTTTATCTGTTCAGGTGATACTGCTTTGCCCAGTCAATTTCAAGAATGATCTCTCTGACCGCTGGGTAATATTGTATTTGAATGATTGTGATTGTGGGAGAAAATATTGCCATGAAAACGCACATATCTTGTTAAGAATCAGTTGAAAAAAATCAGCCTAAAGGATGTTGCAGTTGAATTCTTGATCGAGTATGTTCTCTCTTTCTCATTGTACCTGTTTGTTGTGTATACATATTGTCATACATAGAAAATGAGTACTCACTTTTTTGTCAAGGTATTTGTTGTTAATTGTGCCAGTGTTGTGTATAGTAAGAGTTTAAAATCAAACCCCAGCAATCTGGACTACAATTGTAGACAAAATCAGGAGAGAAATTAGAGGATGAAAGATAAGAAGAAGAGGAAGAAAAGGAGGAAGAAAAGAGAAGAAATAAGAGGATGAAAGAGAAGAAGAAGAGGAGGAAGAGGAGGAAGAAAAGAGAAACTAGGCCATCACACTAATGGGTATGCACACCTAAGAGGAGATCTATCTGACATTCACAAATAATAGGCTGCAAATGAGATCTTCACCCACCTTAAACTGGACCAATACTGAGCGTTCTGGGACGGAGGGGAAAAAATGACAGCGCGAACTTTGTAAATACTGTTGGGATTGACTTGATTGAGTCAAAAAAAAAAAAAAAATTAAATTGAAGTTGCTGGCCCGTAACGTGGGAGGAGGCCTTCAGTTCAATAATAATGTTGATTTTGAGTTTGTCTTGGTTAGATGCCAACTTGCATATTCGTATTGGTGAAATGTTACTTTCTAAAAGACATAGCGCAGCAGTATGGTTGGTCTCTGTTATCACTTGAGCGAGTTTGAAATACAGCAACAATTTCTCGGCATAAAAGTAAGGCTGCACACATCTTGCCTGTCCATATTTCAATATTAAGTATTGGCATGGTAGCAAACGAAGTCACTATAAATGAGTGCATGATTGGATAAAGTCCTATCATCATGACCCCCCAAAAAACAAACAAGAAATATAGCTGAATATTTTATTTATTTGGGGAGTGCCATGCCAACCAAGGAGATATCATGCTAAACAATAAATTTAGGATTTGCCAAAAAAATCATGTCAATTTAGTGAAATTTGGATGTGGAGAAGGCAACCAAACTTCAATAGGCTCTGTTTGGTAGCGTGTATTTAAGCTTCTTCGTTTTTCTCATTTGGATTTTTAACTTAAAACACAAAAAACTAAATTTTTTTTGCTTTGTTGCTTTTATAAACTAAAGATAAAGAAAAATGCAAAAAAAAAAAAAAAAAAATGGCTCATTTTGCTTATAAACTTAAAAAAAGTCAAGTCAAAAAAAATCCTGTCAAACGGGCTCCTAGTACGAACTTGGATCAAATAATTTGGATCACGTTAGAACAGTGAACTTCTAATTTTTTTTGGTTGTAAGAGAAAATTATAGAAATTCATAAAAATATAAGAAAATTAAGATTCAGAGAAAGCCATGTTAAGCTTTTTTTTTTTATTTTATTAAATGACTCAAATTCTGTCTTGTCTAAGAGAAATTTGGAAAAATTTAGTCAAGTATTTAGAGATATTTAGGAATCCAGAATTAAATTCAAATTCAGATAACTCTTCATTATAAAACACTTCATTTCATGCAAGATATTGAGATAAATGTAAGTTTTCTTATTTTCTAGTAATTATCTCTTGCCGTAGAGTAAATTAGTTTTTCAATCAGGATTCTTAAAAGTGGGCTTCTTTTTTACTTGAAATATAATTATTCTTAAAAAATGACCCTGTTAATTAGAAACTAATTTTCAATTTATGGTCTATGTGGTCTCATTATACGTCAATTAGTTAAAAAAAAAAAAAAAAAGGTGTGCCAATATAAAATTTTCAAATAAAACCTCCAATTCCTACACTTTGACCAGAGGTTAAAAACCTCTAGTCCGAGTGACAAATGGTGAAAGTTCTTGCTATGACTGAAGGTCTTCATTTATAGCGGTGGTTTTGTATAATTACGCAAATTAAAATAGTTACCACTTTGAATAGGGGCCTTCAAAACTTCCGGCCGAGTGGAGAAGTCCTTAGAGAATATATTTTTCAAAATTTGGAACTTGGATTTATCGAGGGTAAAGTAAAGGAGAAAGAAAATGTGATGAAAAAAAAATAATAATAAAATAGTATTTTCTTTTTCTCTTTTTTCTTACTTTTTTTACTTTTTCTTTTTTATTACCAAAATTTTAATCCAAACACAACCTTACTCTCCCGACCTAATGGCTCATAATGTGGTTAAATCAATCATAATTAGGAAATAGTTTTTAGTTAACACTCATAATTGCCGAAAAACTCATTTGGAATAGTAAAGCATGAGGAAACGTACTTTTGGTATGCGTAAGAAACTCGTTTTAAAATTTTGAAGAAACATTCCAAAAACACTTAATAAACGTTTTAAAACCGCTTAGGAAACTTTTGAAAAACTAAGCGAAAACTATTTGGAAACTTAAAGTATTGATTTTTTATATTTTTTTCTTAAGTTCTAACTAAGTATCTATTAAAATATTTATATAGGATGTCACTACGCTTCTCAAATGTTTTCACTAAATTTTACAAAATTTTCTCACTAAGGTTCTTATTAAGTTTCCAATCAATTCTTAATTATTTTTTTTGTTTTTCATTTTTTCTGTACTTTTTGGCCACTTTTTTTTGTTTCGTTTCTCCTAGCATTTCAGCTCTATATTTTGACAACTATAGTTAACACTAATTTGAATTTTTTTTAAAAATAGAATATTTTGGTTTTAGGTTGGAGACAAATCTCTATTTTTTTAAATGAGGGGAGAATTTAAACTGTTTTCTACTCTTTCATTTTCCTAAATGCCCTTATAAAAAATCAAATATTACCTATCCAATCGACACCCAATCGGAAAAAGGACCTTTTCGCCAAAGGGAATGCTAAGGACAGTCATTTTGACAGTCGTGTTTGGGCCATTGCGGTTCTATAGCTTACACGTGTATTAGAACAATAGAGGATAACCATTCACCTAGAAGTACCGGTTCCAAATAAAACAAAACAAGTTTGAGCCAAGGGTACGAAATTTTCTCTCCTTACATCAGAATGTTAGCCCTTCCACCACCTCTTCCTCTCTCTCTCTCTCTCTCTCTCTCTCTCTCTCTCTCTCTCTCTCTCTCTCCACCTTCCTCATCACAGGCCCAAATCAACCTCGCCATAGCAGCCTCAACAATCTCCACCTAGCTGCCCTATATAATTCTTTTTTTTTTTTTTCTCATTATCTGTCACTTTCTTTCCTTCTTCACCCACACTGTTGAACCACCATTAACACAACCTTCACCCTTTCTCTCCAATACCTCCCTTTCACTCTCTAAAAATACCTTCACCTCCAGTGATCTGGGGTCACCACCTTGGCACCACCTTCCTCACTCACTATGGCTACCCTACTCCTCACAGACCCGCCTCTATCTTTCTAGAACCCACCTCCCCTGCATCTCACCCTGACATCGTTGTACAACGCCACTCTATGCGGCTGTGGAAGCACAAACTCTTTTTAGCCGAACCATCGGCAAACCCATCTCTTCCTCTCTTTACACACTCACTCTCTGAAACCTTACAACACTCCCACCATGGTGGGTTTAGCTGATTTGAGAAGAACACTTTTATCCATTCATTTTCAAAATGGATTGAGAATTGAAAAAAATTAATGAAAGGAAACTCAAAAAATAATAAAAGAGGCTGGCATTTATTGATATCACAACCATGTGTTGGTAGTACTGTAAAGATGGAGAGAAGAGGGGTTGGAGAAGGAGAGATGCAAAGGCAACTCCACAGTAGATCTGGTAGCAAAGGGTGGCACTGGTGGTGGATTTTAACTTTTGGAGCAAGCTTTGTGGTTGGTTGATAGGTGGTGGTAGTGTCGCTTTCTTGACCAGACTTGAGACCCTCTTGAACGCCTGATCGGGCCTTGACCAGAGCCACACCTTGGCTCCCCTAGGCTCTCGAACAGACCAGACCTTTAGGTGTGCCTCCCACTCTGTTCGACCTCATCACATTGACAGGGCCCACAATTGACACCAAACACTGTAACGCGCACTCAGAGCGTGGGTGTGGAGTGTGCAAGAGATAACCACCCTACCCTTGATGCAGTTCTGACACACATCACGATAGAGCGTGAAAACAACCCTCTCAAGTGCCCTGCCACAGACCTGACCCTCCAATGGAACACCGCCACGTGAAAAGGTCACCAACCATTCCCATGTATGCATACAAAGGGAAACAACGGCCTTCTTCTTCAATACGCATCAAAGAGAAACCCTAGCCAACTATACCCTAGAGTAACATTATTCTCCTGAATCTAACTTGAATATCGGAGGGCTTTTGGCAGGCACCGCATTGGTGTACTTAGAACAGGAAATCACACATCAACGGGAGAGAGCTCGTCGTAGGCTTGGCAGCAAGACACCATGAGATTGCTGCATCATCAGCTGGCATCGTCTGTGAGAACGACTATTCTTGTGATTTTTATGGTCTTGACTAGGTCTGGGATTAGCACTCACCCTGAAAGAAGCTCAATGGTAGATTCAAGTGTAGAGAAGATAGCTGCCTTCGAGAAGATTGTGGTTGAAATGATGGCAAACATGCAACAGCTGGCCCGCCATAATGTAAAGTTGCTTCAACAAGTTCCAGCTCCATCTGGAGGGATTCCACTACCAGCTGCCCCGCCGATGGTGGAACACGAGGATCAAGAGGTTAATGGAGAGCCTACCATTCCCCCCCACGACAACGGAAACGAGAACAGAGGACGGGTTAAGGACCCACTCTTACCCCGCGAGCCTTACGTTGAAGAAGCACAAACCAGCCATGCAGTCCAATTGAGAACGGAGATGGTAGGCGACAAGCTGGAAAACACCCATACTTGGGATGAACAACTAAGGGCCGTGCAGGCCCAGATGATAGGAGTCTTGGCGACTATGGAGGCCAAGGCTCCAAACACAGTGGATGCACTCATCAGAAGAACAACTTCACCATTCACCTAGAAGGTGATGGACTACCCCCTTTCCTTAAAATTCAAAATGCCAATGGTGGACGCGTTTGATGGCTCCAAAGACCCGGTGGACCATTTGAAAACATTTAGGGCATTCATGCACTTGTAGGCAGTGCTGGACAAGATCATGTGTAAAGCTTTCCCTGCTATGTTGAAAGGTTCCATATGAACCTGGTTCAATAAAATCAAGCCAGTAATGGTCACAACCTTTACTGAACTTAGCAAGCTCTTCGTGAGCCACTACATTGGGGTGCAAAGACAAAAAAGGCCAATAGCGTACCTGTTGACCGTAAGGCAGAAGAAGAGGAGACCTTGCGGAAATACGTAGGGAGGTTTAATCAGAAGACTCTAGCGGTGAACGACGTGGACGAAAAAGTGGCCGTCACAATGTTCATAAGTGGCATAAGAACTGGGAAGCTCCTTTTCTCTTTGTCAAAGAGGCAACCCTAGGGCATGGCTGAGCCAATACTTCGAGCTCAGAAACACAAGAATGTAGAGGACGCTATGAGCTCCAGGTGAGAAAATGACGAAGGGAGCAACTTGTGCACAGATAAGAAGAGGTCGAGTGGTACCTCGAATGAGAAAAGGGAAGTAAAGACGAACCAGAGCAGCAACGGGTCACAAAACAGGGCAAAAGACAGACGCAAGCACTATCGCGAGCTGGACCGAACATTCACCCCCTTAACGACAAAGCTGAAAGATGTCCTGATGGACATAAGGGACGATCCGGAATTGAAATGGCTAGAACGCCTAAAGATGCCCTCGAGCATGCGGAACCGAAAGAGGTACTGCAAATTCCATCGCAATCATGGTCATGACACAGAGGACTGCATCGACTTGAATTAATAGATTGAGGATCTGATCAAGAAGGTCAGACTTGGCCCATACGTCGCGGGTTGAGACCGAGAGCGAGGGGATTGACACAACCCGACACGAGCCCCAACCAACAGCCAGCCCATTGGAGAAATAAGGGTCATAGTCGGTGGGTTCGTGGGAGGAGGGGAGTCCTTTTTGGCATGGAAGAAACACGTTTGGGAGACCCGAACCGAGGCAAAAGTAATGCTAGTCAGAGCACCTAGCAAGAAGACGAAAACGAAAGGCCTCGTGATCAGTTTCACAGAGAAAGAAGCTGCTGAGCTGCTTTAACCACACGATGATCCTTTAGTCATTTCCTTGGTCATTTTCAATTTCAAAATCTAGAGAGTCCTGATCGACAACAGGAGTTCAGCGAACATTTTGTTATGGGGGACCTTCGAGAAGACACAGATTAGCAAGGACAAGTTGCAGCAAGTCAACTCTTTTCTGGTCAGTTTCACCGGGGATCGGGTAGTTCCCCTCGGGTTTATCATCTTACCGGTGACGCTAGAAGAGGAACCATATCGGGCAACTAAGATGATCCACTTCTTAGTGGTAGACTGTCCGTTGGCCTACAACGCTATTATTAGACTAACGACATTAAATAAATTCAAAGTTATCATGTCCACCTACCACCTCAAGGTTAAGTTCCCAACTGAGAATGGGGACGGTTGCGCAAGGGGCGACCAAAAAGAGGCTCGGGAATGCTACATGGCTTCCTTGAAAAGGGAGGCCAGCAAAGAAACCCTGGTCATCGAAGAGCTCGAGCCAAGGAACGAAGAGGAAGTTAGAAGAGGCGAGTTGGCAGAGGAGCTAGAAGACGTTCCTATCGAGACACAAGGGCAGAACAGAATAATAAAGATCGAGGCTGCTGCACCAGAGGAGCTGAAGCAGGAGTTATGGAGATTCTTGAGGGAAAATATTAACGTGGATATGCCCGGTATTGATACAAGAGTAGTAGCTCACTACTTAAATATCGATCATGAGGCTAGGCTGGTCAAACAAAAGCAGAGAAACACGCGCCAGAAGGGAACGATGTAGTGGCTGAAGAAGCCGAGAAGCTGGTTCAAGCGAAGTTTATTAGAGAAGTGTAATACCCCATCTAGCTCTCCAACATCGTTATGGTGAAGAAGTCTAACGGAAAATGGAGAATGTGTGTCGACTTCACTGACTTGAACAAAACATGCCTGAAAAGATAGTTTCCCTTTACCCACAATTGACCTCCTTGTCGACTCTATAGATGGGTATGAAATGCTAACCTTTATGGATATTTTTTCAAGATACAACCAGATCCGGATGGCCAAGTGCGACCAGGAGCATACGGCCTTCATCACTGACCGGGGGCTCTATTGCTACAACGTAATGCCGTTCGAACTAAAGAACGCGGGGGCAACATATCAACGACTAGTCAACCTTATGTTCAAATCACAGATCGAGCGCAATGTGGAAGTGTACGTGGATAACATGTTAGCAAAAAGCAAAGAGGTCTTTAGCCACTTGCAAGACCTCGAGGAGATGTTCTAAACACTGTACAAGTACTGGATGAAGCTTAATCCCGCTAAGTGTCCTTCGGAGTAGCCTCGGCGAAGTTCGGTCTCGCATTGGGGGATTGAGATGAACTCAGAAAAGATTCAGGCCATCATTGACATATAAGTACCCTAGACAACAAAGGATGTTCAGAGGCTAGCAAGACGTGTGGCAGCTCTGAACAGGTTTATCTCCAGATCCACTGATAAGTGCTTACCCTTCTTTAAGATTCTACGTAAGGCGTTTGAGTGGAGTGAAGAATGTGAAGCGACTTTTAACCAACTTAAGCAATATCTGAGCTCAGTCCCACTACTCAACCAAACTGTTCCGGGGGAAGAATTGTTTTTGTATTTGGCAGTTTCAGCTACAGCGGTGAGCTTGTCTTTGGTCAGAGAAGAACGAGGAATCCAGAAGCCAGTATACTATACCAGTTGGGCACTACATGGGGCAGAGGAAAGATACCTGAGAATGGAGCTCATGGCCCTAGCACTGCTAATAGTGGCTCGGCGCCTGAGACCTTACTTCCAAGCCTACACGATAGTGGTCCTCACAGACCAACATTTGAAGAGCATACTACATAAGCCAGAGACGTTGGGACACTTAGTAAAGTGGTCGGTCGAGCTCAGCTAGTTCGACATCCACTACCGAGCTTGGCTGGCGATCAAGGGGCAGGGTGCTGTGGATTTTATCACAGAATTCACTAACCCTCCCACTACCACCCTCGAAGACGATTCCATCGATAGCCATTGGGTCTTAAACGTTGATGGCTCCTCCACTGATGATTCAAGTGGCGCTGGTGTGGTCCTTGTCACTTTTAACGGTCACAAGATTGAATATGCTCTCTGTTTCAAGTTCCCTGCCACCAACAATGTTGCCGAATACGAAGTCCTCATTGCCGAACTCAAAATGGCTCGGTGATGGGGGCCAAACAGATAGTTATGCGAAGTGACTCTCAATTGGTGGTGGAGCAAGTCTAGGGAGAGTATGAAGTTAGAGAGGATAATATGAAGCATTACTACCAAATGGCTAAGAGTTTAGCCAGGAGGTTTGCAAAGATTTTGCTAGAACGTGTCCTAAGGCTCCAAGACAAAGAAGCAGACCGGTTAGTCAGGATCGCCTCGTCTAATGAGCCAGACCCGAACGTCCCAATAGAGGTCCTTGATTCACTAAGCATCTAGAGTCTGGAAGTCAACCAGACCAAACCTGAAACTTCATGGATAAGCTAGATCAAGAGTTTCTTGCAAAGTGGAGCCCTATTGAAGGATAAAAATGCAACAAGGCAGGTACAGTACCGTTCGAGTAGGTACCTCATATAGAATGGGGTCCTCTACAAGAGGGGGCACACCCTACCGTTGTTTTGTTGTGCCACGGAGGAAAAGGTAGAGTACGTGATAAGAGAAGTTCATGAAGGAGTTTGTGGAAACCACTCAGGTGGTCAATCCCTCGCCAAGAAGATCCTGCGAACAGCCTATTACTAGCCTACCATAGAGAAAGACGCCTAAGAATTCGTCAAGAAGTGTGACAAGTGTTAGCGGTTCACTAACATCCCGAGGCTCCCCTCTTAGGAGCTGACCTTGATCCAGAGCCCGTGGCCCTTCGCCCAATGGGGAATCGACATTGTGGGATTGTTGTCTCTGGGTAAGGGACAGAGGAAGTTCACAGTGGTGGCTACCAAGTGGGCGGAGGCAAAGGCATTACTGACAATCACCGAAGAGAAAATGAAGACATTTTAGTGGCAGAATATTGTTTGCAGGTTTGGAATTCCTAGGATCGTCATCACAGATAATGGAAAGTAATTTGAAGGGAGATAATTTAACCAGTTATGCAATAACCTAGGCATCAGCCATCACGCTTCCTTTCATGAACATCCTTAGGCTAACGGTCAGGTAGAAGTTGCGAATAGGTCCCTCTTGAAAATCCTCAAGACCTAGCTGGAGAAAGCCAATGGCTTGTGGGTGGAAGAACTCCCTAACATCCTCTGGGCCTATAGAACAATGGAGAAGGTGTCTACATGGCAGACGCCGTCCTCCCTGACCTTCAGCATTGAAGCAGTTATCTCAGTGGAGATCGGCCTTTCCACCCCGAGAACGGTGTAATATGACCCCGAGACCAACAACGAAAAACTGAATGTGGAGCTAGATCTATTGAAAGAACAGAGGCTACAGGCAGCTATGAGGGTAGCATCCTACCAGCAGAGGATGGGCCATTACCACAACTTTAGAGTTCGACCGAAAAACTTCTCGTCGGGGAATCTTGTTTTAAAAAGGGTCAAGCAGTATACAAAAGATCCAAGGGATGGCAAGCTCAGACCCAATTGGGGAGGCCCCTACAAGGTGATCAGCGACACCAGGAAAGGGACCTACAGATTGAAGAACCTGGGCGCAAGGAACTGCCACATCCATGACACGTAGAGCATTTAAGGAAGTATTACTTGTGATAGGCTCCTGATTAATGGATTATCAATAAAATCGACCATTCAACAACTGTCAATACTCCCAGTAAATCGACAAGTCCAAGTCTGCTTGGTTCACGTGACCGAGCAGAGCCAGACGGCCTTAATGGCAATGGCATAGAAATTTGTTCAGTTCACATGACCAAGTAGAGCTAGACGGCCTTAATAGCAATGGCATAGAAATCAGCTCGGTTTACGTGACTGAGCAAAGCCAGACAGCTTTAATGGTAATGGCATAAAAATTTGCTCAATTCACGTGACCGAGCAAAGCCACACAGCCATGATGCAATGGCATAGAAGTCTGCTCAGTTCACGTGACTGAGCAGAACCAGACAGCCTATTCAGCTCACGTGAACCGAGCAGACCCATGCGTAATCAGCACGAACATCCTACTAGAGCATTCAACTATACAAAAGCTACAGAATATCCTACAAGC
This sequence comes from Euryodendron excelsum, assembly GCA_033060915.1. Classification (NCBI taxonomy): domain Eukaryota; kingdom Viridiplantae; phylum Streptophyta; class Magnoliopsida; order Ericales; family Pentaphylacaceae; genus Euryodendron; species Euryodendron excelsum. The sequence goes on along the minus strand of CM065379.1, from coordinate 15,259,026 downwards.
ATTCAACTATGTAATCAGCACGAACATTCTACAATCACTCTACAAACTAGTTAAAGCATTCAACACCAAAGGGTCGCATAAGAGATTTCTTATTAATAATAATAGGAGTACAAGAAAGCACGCTCCTTTAAAAAAAAAAAAACAACAAATGGTATACACCAAGTGCCTCAAGCCTTGGGTTCTGCCTTAACTGCCTTCTCTCTGGCTCCCCCGGCGGCTTTCCTAACCTTAGCAATTTCTTGGGCAGGACCCCCAGCCTTGGAAACTTCTTAGGCAGATTTCTCAGCCCCAGTGGTCCCCTCGGTTTCTGCAGCCTTCTCGGCAGCCTGTCTCGACGCCTTCTTGAGCACTTCCTCTAGGCTCTAGGGAACTCCCTCTTTTAGAGGATTGAGCCCAGCGAAGTCCATATTTGGGTAGGTCTCAAACGCCCTCTTCCTAGTGAACTCAAAGCTTTAGGTGAATATGGGCTCCAGTAGAGCCTGAAAGTCATCCCCATTCTGGAACTCTTACACTGCCTCGGTTTGGGCCTTGAGTACCTTCTCTAGAAAGGCGACAGACTCCCTCTCCAGCTCTTGCCTTCGAGCCTGCTCAGTAGTGAAGTCCTAGGAGCTTGTTAACTTGGGCACTTCCTCTCGCTTTCCTCACGGGTAGACTTAAGTTCTACGACGGCCGCATCCTTTTCAACCTGAGCAGTAAGCGGTGTCCTCTTTCAAGGAATGAACTTCTCCAATGAAGACGTAACTGGTCTACCTCTCCTCATTCAGGGCTTCCTTCGAAGCGCCTAGACGATGGCCTTAGGTCATGATCCTGGCCAGAGACTGAAATTCGAATGGAATCAGCAACAGAACAAACTCAAACCAAAGAAGAACAGAGTAAGGTAATCTTAGAAAGAAGCTCACCTTGAAAATATCGTGATTGGTGTCCTTAACCAAATAGGAATGCTGGTGCTTGCTCAGCCTCTATATATACATGGGCCTTATTGCATCCCCAGATCTCTCCCAGACCGTCTCCGTGCTGTCAACCACATTACAAAGAGTAGAGGCAGCAAGACTGGCACGTGATTGGGGCTTTGTTGGGACGACCGTGTTACGCCTCTGCCTGGCCGGTGGAAGAGGCTTTGTAATGGCAGCTGGGGTGGTGACCATCCCCTTCGGTGGGGATGCCTTCTTCGGTGGAAGGGCGGCTTCCTTCTCTTAGTCCATAGCTTCAACCATTATCTAGCATTTTGCCTTGGGGGCAACTGACCCGGCTCCCCTCTTCTTCGCCAAGAAGCTGACGTCGAAGCTTATTGGGTTAGACTTAGGAGGTGGCTGAGTCGCCACAGGATCGACCTATGAAAAGGACAAATCTGCGCACTCCTCTCACGTTCGGCAGCCAACGACTCCTTGGTTAGCTCAAGCCCCATGAGGTATTGAGCAAGCGCCTTGACTATCACTAGGTCCTTGGCATTATGGAACTTATACTCCTGGACCTTTTCTATGTCCCTCTTTCGCTTATTGGACAGAAGAGGCTTAAGTCGACCTGACACCAGCAAAACACCAAAGTTAGAACGGTTAACACTTCGAAAATAAGCAGGAAAGGGAAAGTTCGGTAAAGAGAGCATACCCTTCTTACTTGGATAGCCCCATTGCTTGGGGACCCTAGTAGAGAAGTTAGTCTCCCAGGGGCAGAACTCCCAGCCTTCTCCACTAACGAAGAAGAACTGATCCTTCCAGTTCTTATGCGACGACGGTAGCTCGCCGATCAAATCAAACCCTGGTGACCTGCTCAAGAAGTACCAATAGCCTTTTCCCCTCTCGATCGGCCTATAGCAATATAAAAACTCCTCAGGTGTAACATCCCTTTCGTGGACGATCTGCCAAAGGATCACGCAACCAAACATGATCCTCCACGCTTTCGGCTGAATCTGCCCGGGATAAAAGTGAAGCTTCTGCAAAATCTCCCTAACGGGTCAAGGAAACGGCACGCAAAGACCACCGGTTAGCACGCGCTCGAACACAGTGATCTCGCCCTTCCTGGCCAAGCACGCCCAGTTCCTAGGGTTGGGGACTCTACATTTCACCCCTCTCGGGATCTGGTAAGCCCTTCGTAGGGTAATGATTTTCTTCCTATCCAGAACGGAGGCGATCCCCACAGCTTTGTACTTGGGACCCTCCTCCTCCTCTCCCTCTTCCTGCTCAGCCTCCCTAGGTCGAGCAGCCGCCTCAACGGGCTAATCCCTTTCTCCCCCGACACCAAAGTGAGTGGCCCCAGCCTTTTCCAGCTCCAGAAGCTCTAGAGACGCCCCTAAGTTCCCAACGGAGGCCTCCTCCTGGGCCTCACGCCTCACAACCCTAAACTCCTTCGAATCGGTCTCTTCAGAGTCTGAACTCACATGCTTTGGGTTGGCCATTGTACCTAAAGGCTCGTCGCCCTTAATCCTATCAAACATCAATTTGAATAACGCACACAAGCCCCTAAGAATGGACTCTAAGAACTCCGACCTATCGACAAACCCTGAGAGGTTGGGAATCTGGCCCATTCCTTCGAATACCCAAACACAACGCGTTGCTAACCAGTACATACAAATAGGAAGTAGGCCTTACCGCAACACAAGATGCAGGCGGCGAGTTCGGAGAGCAATCAGCATTGCATCGTAGAGGACTGATATCCTGTCAATAGGCCAGAGACGATGGAAATGGAGGACAAAGGTGAAGGTTTGTTTCTCTTTTTCCCTCCGTGTTTGTGCAGAAAATTCGACCAAGGCAAGTGAGGAGGCAACAAGGGAAACTGCCTTACAAAACTCCACCCAAGTCTTTAAAATCAATGGCCCAGATAGCCTGTGGTGATTGGACATCAACGGCTGGGATTCGACACGTCTTTTCGACTTCCAACCGCCAACCCCCAACTGCCGAGTGGGGGTACATGAAGCGACGCGACGCAATAGCCCTAGCCATCATTGTGCTGACCTCGCCATAAATATGCTCTGGATTTTGCAGGTGGGCTGACCAGTGAAATTTTCCTCGCTCTGAGCAGATGGCTAATGAATTAGAGGTATCTGGTAATGTCACTTTCCCGACTAGACTAGAGACCCTCCCGAACGCCTAATCGGGCCCTGACCAGAGCCTCACCTTGGCTCCCTTAGGCTCCCTAACAAACCAGACCTTCGGGCGTGCCTCACTCTCTGTCTGACCTCATCACATTGACGGGGCTCATAACTGACACCGGACACTGTAACGCGCACTCAGAGCGTGGACGTGGAGTGTGCAAGGGACAACTACCCCTACCGCTAATGCAGTTCTGACACACGCCACGATGGAGTGTGGAAACGATCCTCTCAAGTGCCCTGCCACAAACCTGACCCTCTAATGGAACACCACCACGTGAAAAGGTCACCAACCACTCCCATGCATGCATACAAAGGGAAACAACGGCCTTCTTCTCTAGGTACGCATCAAAGAGAAACCCTAGCCAACTATACCTTGGAGTAACATTATTCTCTTGAATCTAACTTGAACATCGGAGGGCCTTTGGCAAGCACCGTACCGGTGTACTTAGAATAGAAAATCACGTGTTAACAGAAGAGAGCTCGTCGTAGGCCTGGGGGCGAGACACTATGAGATTACTGCATCATCAAGTGGCAAAGTGCAAATTCGATGTTAAAGAGAGAGAGGCAGGGATTGTCTTATTTTACTTTTTTGGTTGTTGGTTCATATCACTCAGTGGAATCCATGTGTTAACTGTGGAGACGGGGTGTGCAAAAGTGACTGTCAATGGCGATGGTTGCTAGCATTCCTCTTTCGTCAAAATAACAACCAGCGATAACAGATGCAGAATTTTTTGGCTTTTCGTCAAAACAACAACCAATGCCAACAGAAACGTATTTTCCCAGCATTAATCATACTTTATCGGTTAAGTGCTCCGTTAATTCTTTCATCTTCTACCCACAAACAACTTTCTACAGTTGTAGATCTAGCTATTCTTTAAGAATATGTTAGTCCTGAGTTGTTCGCATCACCCCCTTCGTAGCCTTAGATTTTCATAAACTATACAATAAAGGCCCTTGGGTCTTCACACAATGCAAATGAATGGGAAAACCCATTTTAATTAAGTTTCAATTAAGTTTATAGTTTGGACATGGGTTCATTCGTTAGGCAACAATTTAATTTTTTTTGGGGGTTCATTGGGTTTATTCATTTCATTTTATGAAGCAATAGTATCTTCCACACTTTGCATTGAATGTCATAATTGTTATTTACTCCTACTATTTCAAAACCCAATTTCCCTCTTTGATGACCCATTTTCCCTTCACGAAATCATCAATGAATTGTGTAGCAGTTCTTTTAGACTGTTATGGCATACTATGCTCTTTTCGTTCTTGTATTGCAACCCATTTGAGATCTCCGTGAGCTTTAGAGCAGGAGAGATCATACCATTCATTTACTGCATTTAATGTATGCATAGGAATTCTTACTAACTAATTTCTCTTGAATACAATTGTGCTATTATTACTCTTTTCCACAATAGGTGAAAGCATAGGAGTTCTGGTTCACAGAGCATTACTAACTAATTACTCTTGAATGCAATTGTTATTTTATTAGAATAATAGTTGAATATGTGCTGTTTAATGGATTCCTTTTTTTTTTTTTTTAATATCTCCCAATGTAATTTTACAATTACAATTGGATAACATAAGTGACTTCAACAATATCAAGCGAATGGACAAACAAGCAAGTCAGAATTAGCTATGGATTAAGAAGTATTTGTACAATATTATAACTTATTAATTTTAACACTATTGCATAGAAGGAAAAAGAAACATGATGGCTCTAAAAAATTTAACAACACAACTTCTAAACGTGACTTCACTAATGGCCAAACAAAAACGCAAATGCTAACTTGCTTTATGGAAGGTCAGTGTACGCCATCCTAAACAAATGGTGAGTAAATTATGGTACGTTTTTCATTGATTCCCTTCTTCCTTGTGCTTACAATTTCCTTTGTACATGTTCTGACATAGGCGAAACAGTATCCCAACCTCATCCATCTCAATTCATGAATTACGAAAAATTAGACCATACAGCTTCTGTAAAGCCTCAAGGCTTGAAAATGAATCTCCAAGTTGTTGTTGCTACAGTGGACAAGTAGTGCTCGCAAGCCACGATGTTCCAAAAGATCTACATAACTTGTAACACCCGCAATCTCTATTTGACAACATTACGTTCCTATTAGAACTGGGAAACCCAAATCACATGAGTTCTACACTTATAGTATAGTTCTTTTCGAACCCGATCTATTCATATGTCCCGGACTTAGCGTCATGGCACAATCGACCTTTTGAAGTGCTCCGAAACGCAACATACGTGGCAAATTTGCACCAGAATTCACCCTAACTTTAAACTGAGTTTCCTTTCTCGTTCTCGGTGGATTTTGATAAATCAAGTGTCTAAAACTATCTACTTTTCAAGCCCGATCCGCTCATGATCTTGAAACTCAATTCCGTGGAGATTAGATCTCCTGAAAAACCTTCGAAAGTGGTTGTACCTGATGATTTCCAAACCAGAATTTTTTCCAACTTCGGATTGAGTTTTCTTCCTCAATTCTTAGCGAAGTGGGACAAAACTTGAGTCTAAGTCAATTAAATTTTTTTAGAACTCTCTACCTATGGTCTCAGAATAATTGTTCAATAAGGTTTTGAGGCCCCGATCTCATCCATTCCAGATTTAGGTTCCCCTTCGCTTCACATTAGAATTAGTAATACAACAATTAACTTTTTGACCAAGAGAGAGTGCATGCAATATGAAAATATAAACCGAGAGAGAGAGAGAGAGAGAGAGAGAGAGAGAGAGAGAGAGAGAGAGACTGTAGGAACACACACACACAAACATTGCACCATAACCCATACTATATATATGTATTATATGCCTGTAACCCATCCTTTTATCTAACTATACACAGAGAGAGAGAGAGAGAGAGAGAGAGAGAGAGAGAGAGAGAAGGAAACCATGCGGGCTTGCCCCATGCAACCGACCAAGACCCCTCCTCTCCACCCACCTCTGACCACTCACCATATATATATTCCAGGTTACTACACCCCCCTCCCCTGGTTATTCAATGCTACAGAGAGGGTTTAGGGAGAGAGTGAGCTGTAGAGAGAGAGTGAGAGAGAACGAGGAAGAAGGAAGAGATTGGGGGAGAGAAAGAGGGAAGGCAAGCCAACTAGGAACATTCTCCCCTACCCCCTGCCACCCTAAACCCACCATAACTCCACCCTTATCCCCATCACAACTACTGCAAAACCTATCAAAAAGAAAATCAATGTAACACGGCTGGTTGATCGAATCTGGTCAAGCCAGGGTCTAAGGCCTATCACAGGGGCATGAGGCTCCTCTTAGACCTCCAAAGGATCCTAGACAGGCCTCATACCTCTGTGCATGCACCGGAATGGCCCTACAAACTGAGGTTCGTAGGAAAACACAAGAATGCACTTAACTCCAGCCACCAGCCATCATTTCTAACGAGATCACTTGGGTCTTCTTTGTCTTGATGTCAGGAATAACTTTCGTGAAGAACACTTTACCAGAAAACCATGGGAAGAGGGTTAAAAACCCAGTTGCAGGTCTGGAACCCTAGGGTCCTGACCATGTAGTGGGGTTTTCGACCTAGAACGACCACCTCTAGCCACCACTGGCCAATCTTTGACCATGAATGTGTAGCCCAGGTCCTTACCTATCTCTAGGTTACACATGCATGGCCAACAGGTACAGTGGGTGGCCAGAAAATGGACAGAAAACCCCACCAGTCGCAATGGAGGAAGAAGAAGATTATGCCTTCCACTCTCACGCGTGGCTGGTGACGTGTGAGGGTGCGTCCTTCATTATCTTGGCCTAAAAAATTTATGGTGTATTGGTAACACCAAATCATGCCTTCCCTTATTTTTTTTTGTAATTTTCTAACATTTATATGATTTTCTGTTAACTAAAAACAGTGTTATAACAAAGAAAATCATATAAATTACAATAATAAAGGGAATAATCTGAAACTTTTCAGAGATGCCTCAAATATTATGAGGAACCTAGAAATGGGAGAGTATAGGTTGTTGGACGCCCCCAACATAAATTCCAGATAATCCCTTTCAGTTTCGACATCGGGGGATTTCGTTCCTGACGGGCAACGAGAGGGATTCCAAAGACCTACCCCACCAAATGCCCACTGTACTGTGATTATTCCATTTACTTAACACTCTTAATTTAATTATAAGACTGCGACCCTTGAACACCGAGAGGATGGGCAATTATTGTAAAATATCGATAACTGAACCAGAAGGCTAATTATTGGCTCTTTGTCAAACAGATAATACGGGACTCAGAGACAACCTGATCCGGAAATATCATCAATGTAGGAACCTATGCATTCTTTAAGTTACATGCTTACTTTTCTTCCCTAAATAATGATCTACAAGTTACTGTATTGATTTTTTTTTACCTTTCTGTCAATTTGCTTATTAAGTATATGCTTGTCTATAAATGATTTCCAAATATACATTACATGTATGCTTGCATCACTAGAAAGGAATAAGCGAGGAATAACCGGAATGTGAAAAGACCATGGGTTTATATCATGGATAAAACTTGACTAACTAGTACACGGGACTGCCACGAGTCAACTTTCATTGGGGCTTGATATCGGCCTAGATGATCTTGAATGGGATTTGTAATTGATGAAGGAGGAGTATCAAGGGTGAACCCATTGGCTGGAAATGGTCTGGGCAGGACGTACCTGTAGGATCCTGGTATTTGTAAAAAAAGAAACTATAAGGGACATGCATGCGATATCATTCTTTTTACTGCATTGCATTTAAACTTGTACATTATGGAATTCATGGAATTCCTACTGGGCTTCATAGCTCACTCCTATCTTATGGGACATTTTTAAGAGTTGAGACATCAACTAGTTTTCAGAGGAAATGAATACAGAAACGGGTTCCATTGTTATATTACCTCTTTGGGAGAGCACAAGTTGATTAGTCTCTTTGGACTATTTTGTAATGAGACTTAAAAACAATAGTTTCACTATCTTTCCTTCATGTTGTAATAATAATAATTATGACTTTTGATTTTTGTTGAGATTTACATTCATGAAATGTCATTATCTTTAAACCCCTAACCCTTAAACCCCCTGTCCCAACCTACAGAGATGAAGTGGGTTGTGACATAACTTGTTTACTTTTATAACTGACGAAGGTTTGGAATTTGGTAGACATATTAGAGCATATAACAACATTTTTGCTTTCACGTCATTTGGCATGAAATTAGACAAAGAACTTGCTACATCAAGGCAAGGAGTTCACACATTTCATATGCAAGGTCAAATTTACCATGAACTTCTAGCTTTTATTCCATCTGCTAATGATTCTTGTTATTTCCAATTGTACTTTTTCAATATAGACAATGAACTTCAAAGTAGATTGAGCATACTAAATGATGCACCACTTAGTAAGTTTATTGTTGGAAGACCAGTAGAAGTGCTTTCAAGGAATCCTTCTACTCAATTTTTGCGAAGACTAGAACATGCTCCATTGGATACTCATGAAATTTGTATAAGGAGTGACATTAAGTTGAATCAAAGGATCTACAATTTCACTACAACTGATCAAGTAGCTGCAATTTGGATTGAAGGAAACATCCCTAATGTAACCCATGAATGAGATATTATAGTTCATTTAACTTATAGGGATAAACATAGAATGAGAGACTATTGTGGTTGTTATGATCCATTGCAATACCTCTTATTATTTTCTAAAGGAGAGGTAGGATGGCATTAAAATATTCTTTAACAAAAAACAAGCAGGTATACATAATGTTGCCATAAACTTAGAAAAGGATTCAAATCTACAAGTTTTACATCAGCTGGAGATATTTTCAGACAAGAACAACATGGTAATTAAATCGATCATGTTCACGACGTTTTTTTTATAGTTTCTCTTGAACTTAGTGCTCTCGAGGAGCCTTGGATGGTTCTAGATAATAGAGATGTCACCTCCGGAAGCGTGCCTAAAAATAACCTTTCGGGAGCCTCTATAAGAAGCTCCATTGATTTCCCAAAGTAGTTGTCCTTGCACCACACGATCGTGGGCCTCGGGAAATGATCATCTCGACCGAATAGTACCAATGGAAAGTCCTACAGAAAGGTTTGGAGGAATATCCTGATTTATGTGTTTCTCAAGTTGTTTGATGGTACGTTTTAGTTAGGGAAGTAAGAAAAAAAGTCAAACTTGACAGAGCATCTGTGACACTCTCCATGAAACTTTTATTGACTTAAAGGGGGTTTTGAGTCAAGGAACTCACTTGGAGTTGGATGGGAAGCCTCTTTAGAGTATCCTGATGGAAGTCAGTTTGATTCTTAGAGCTGGTGTGATTTTAAAGGGTGTTCGGGCCTAAATGGGCAAAATGACCATTTGCCCGGGTATTACCGGAACGGGTCCGGAGTCAGTTTAGATGGCATATTGAACATGTTTGATTGTCTAGAACTAGTCTTAAAAAGGTGGGCTTACCGTCTTGAGGCCTTAATACTTTCTTAAAGAACGTGCTGGTTCGTTTACGAGCAGAATGGTTATTTTTCACCGTGTCGAGCTAGCAAGCGTCGATGCTAACCTGGGTTCACGATTGTTTTTGTGACTTCGACGGCTGTGACGAGTTAGTTTCCAAAGGTCATTTTTTTTTATCAAAAAAACATGTCACAACTAAGGAGCGCTTTTGGTCCCGTGACATTGGATTGTTTGCAGCATACCTGTGTCGACTTGTTTATGAGTGATTTCTTGCAACTCCGGCGGTTTAATGGTTTGTGAGTACTTCTAGCACTTCAACAATTTTGATGTTAATTTCGGAGATTGCCTTGTCACACCCCATAACCCGGCTTAAGCGGATTTAGGGTACATAATTAGCCAGTAGCAATGCTACCCAAGGCCGCATTACATAAACCGATTGAACACCTATGCATCATCATTTAAACTGATACATAACTGTGAAAGTAGGATTTTTTATAGTTTAAAACATAATTTGTGTCATAAATGGCAGAGTTGTGCCTAATCCAAACCATAAACGTACATATGAGCTTATTCGAGGCCGCCACGATTATATCATTTATAATATTACAAAACATTGGGGTCCAATCCAAATACATATAACATAACATAGGCCCGTGGGCCGTGGCTCAAAATCCACATATGGCCTCCTCCTAAGGCCTCCTGGATTGGCTACCTGAAAAATATTTGAGAAAACGTAAGCTAATGTTTAGTGAATAACAATGATCCATGAGCATGAAAATACCATGGACTAGCATTTATATCTAATATATAAAACAATAGATAAACATCGTATAGAACATGAACTTGAAATCATGAAAGCATATGCTTGAAATCATAAATAGCATGAGCATCATATTGAAGTATTCTATCGTTTTAAAACATAATATCATAAAAGAGAGATGCAAGATATCTTTGCTTGTGATAAAGCATAACATAATTTGTCATAAGCATTTGAAAATATCTTGGTTCTTATTCTAAAAGCATAAGTGTGCTATAACTCAACATATGAGCTAGGCTCTATAGTAACCTTCTTAGGTCATGCAAAGACTTTTTAGGCCAACGGATGTCTCCTAACATGTTGATAGTTTATTTCATGTCCTCTATCGTAGGACTACTGGGCGAGTTTAAGGTTTTGCCACGAAAAGATCTCAAGTTGGCACTATACATAAAAAAAAAAAATTCATCTTTTTCATGTAAACATTCTAGTCCATGGGTTTCTATTCATAACATAAGTATAACTTATATGCATTTAAAAGTATGAAATTTATAATTGAACATAAACATTGATGCAATAAAAACATATAGAAAACATTGCATGATATGGAGTTAAACTTAAAACATTTGGAAAGTAATAGGGTTTTACTCATGTCATATCATTACTCACCTCTATCCTTGATGATTGATGCTAAACAAGAGTGCTCTGACACATAGAGTACATAAAAGCATCAAACACAAGACCCTAATGCAAAACAAGAATCATAAAAGTTGAGGTTTAAAACATTGATCCCTTAACACCAGTTCATTCAATGTATCTCATTCTCATCAGAAAAATGAGACTATATTTTAGGTCAATTTCACTTGAAAATAGGCTTAAAGACCTTTAATTTGATAAGTTATGGGTCAAAAATACGCTTTGAATGAAAAAGTTATGTCCCATAAAAAATGGACTAAAATTCTGAAGAACAATGTTGCTAATAAAAATTTTAGGTCAACTTTAAAATTCTATATCTCCTAATCTATAAGGAATTAAAATACAAACTTTATATGGGTACAAAGGTATATGAGTCTACTTTCAAATGCTTCAAATGATGTATCAATCTGAGTTTTCTAGAGGAAGTTATGCCTATTTTACTACATAGTATTAGAGCTATCAGGCACTAGTATCAGCAAAGCGTTAGGACGACCCGAGAGCTTGACATCTCTAAAATACCATTGCCAGCATGATAAATGTTGTTCCTGATGACCCGTGGCCACCCCAAACTTCAAAACTGACCGTTAAGACGATAATACACACCATCCTGACGATCATTGCACATTTTGGTTTGAAAAATGGGTTCTCCAAGCCTTAGATTTCCAAATCCAAAACCACCCCAAACTCTACCAATGCTTCTAGGGTTCAAAAATTGACCTAATAAGACTACAATATCTCAAAATAAAGCTAAACCAATACGTAAATCAAATGGATCTAGGGTTTGAAATCCCAAACTTAACATGCACAAATTTGGGGGTTTTCAATCCTAACTCTTAATCCATCCATTGATGCTTACAAACTCTCAAATTCCAACTAATTGGGACTCAAAGAGTCACCCAACCCAACTATAGCATGTTCTCATATATACACACCTAAGGGTTAGAGTTCATACATTTCTCTCCCAAGTTCTTTAAGCTCCAACAATGGTGATCTCGTTGAGCTTCCCAAGCTTCAATATTCTCTCCTTTTGATCTTCTCTCTTCTCTTCCTTCTTTTTTTCTTCTCTCTTTCTCCTCTTCTCCAGAAAATAGAGAGTGTGTGTGTGTGTATGTGTTTTTGTTATGGGTGAATATAATTAGGAGATACACATGAAAATTAATCCCATGTATCTCACACTAGGAGCATATATTATAACATGCATTACCATTGGTCATTTGAGCCAAAGGCACATTAGAATAATACAGAATTTAGAAAAATTCACATTAATTCAAATAATAGACGTTCGGGATATTACATCCTTCCCTCCTTAAGGAAGTTTGGTCCCCAAACTTGATACAAGCCATCATTCAAACAAAAAGGGTTAACATTTCTGAATCTCATCTTCACGTTCCCATGTAGACCTTTCCCATATGTGGTTCTGCCACAAAACTCATACCAAATGAATGACCTTGTTCCTAAGAAATTAATCATGATAATCTAGAATCTCGATTGGTCTTTCAACTAGTAACTCAAATATTCGTTCACAATCAAAGGATAGTGATGAATCACGTGCGTCAGATCGTGCACATATCTCTGTAACATTGAAAAATGAAATACGTTATGCACTTGCAAAAGTTTTGGTGGAAGCGCAATACGGTAAGCAACAGGTCCAATCTGTTCAAGAACTTCAAATGACCCAATGTACCTTGGACTAAGCTTTCCTTTCTTGCCGAAATAATTTATCCCCTTCGAAAGAGATACCTTCAAGAACACATGATTCCCTTCTTCAAATTCTAAGTCCCATCTTCGTATGTCCACATAACTCTTTTGGCAACTTTAAGCAGTTTGTAGTCATTGTTGAGTTATCTTGATCTTGCTGGTGGTCAGTTGCACAATCGCTAGCCCAAGAATCTTTCTCTCTCTGACCTTGGCCAAACATACTAGAGATCTACACTTCCTCCCATAAAGCGCTTCATAAAGTGCCATCCCAATGCTCGCGTGAAAATTGTTGTTGTTGGCAAATTTCACTAATGACAAATGATCCTCCTAACTTCCCTGAAAGTCAAGGACATATAACCGAAACATTTCTTCCAAGGTCTGAATGGTCCTTTCTGATTGCCCATCTGTTTGTGCATGAAAGGCCATGCTGAACTTTAATTCAGTATCTAAAGCCCTTTGTAAACTCTTCCAAAATTTTGACACAAATCTTGGGTCTCGATCTAACACTATCGAAATTGGCATACCATGCAGTTGAACAATCTCTGCAATGTAGAGGGTTGCATACATTGATAAAGAATACGTAGTTTTCACTGGCAAGAAATGTACAGACTTGGTGAGGCGATCAACAATAACTCAAATAGCATCATAACCCCACAGTGATCTCAGCAGTCCAACTACGAAATCCATTATGATATGCTCCCACTTCCATTCCTGTATCGGTAGAGGTTGCAATAGTCCCACCGGCCTTTGATGTTCTGCCTTGACTTATTGACAATGTAGGCATCGTGTCACAAATTCTGCTATCTCCATCTTCATTCCCGGCTACCAAAACATTTCCTTCAAATCTTGATACATTTTCGTGCCTCCTAGATAGGTAGTGAACTTCATGTTGTGAGCTTCCTCTAAAACTCGCCTTTTGACCTCGGGTATGTCTGGCACACATAAACGGTCCTTGAACTTTAGAGCTCTATTCTACAAGGTGAATTCAGGCTTCGGTTTTGTTCCCAACTCTTCATAAATCTTCCACAAGTATAGATCTTCAGGCTGTCTTTGCTTTACAACCTCAATTAATGCTGGTTGAGCAATCATGATGGTGAGTATCATATCCGTGTCTTACGCAACAATCTCAATTTCTGCTCTCTCTAATTCGACAAACAAGGGTCGTTGCGATGTAACCAGGCATGCTAGGTTGACGGCGGTCTTCTGGTTCAAGACATCAGCCACGACATTGGCCTTGCCCGGATGGTACTGAATGAGAACGTCGTAGTCCTTGATCAACTCGAGCCATCTTCTTTGTCTCATGTTCAGCTCTTTCTATGTGAAAAGATATTTCAAACTTTTATGGCCAGTGA